>PVIU01000445.1:112025-322970 GCA_004026605.1 Ondatra zibethicus
ATAAGGTTCAGTGTGGCTGGCTTTATGTTGAGGTCTTTGATCCATTTGGACTTGAGTTTTGTACATGGTGATAGATAGGGGTCTACTTTCATTTGTCTACATGTTGATATCCAGTTATGCCAGCACCACTTGTTGAATATGCTTTCTTTTTTCCATTTGATATTTTTTGCTTCTTTATCAAATATCAGGTGTTTGAAGACCACATAGATTCTTATACACAAGCCTTGGTGATGGAGTACCCTGGATTTGGCTTATGACTCTTCCATTCTTGGGGTTTAATATTTCATTTACTATATACAAACCCTATCTCCCAAACTGGCATATACCTGGATCCTCTTGGGAATTCCACATTTGCAGATGAGTTTCTACATATACCTTTAACGGGATCATCTGAAAGTCATCACAATTACAGCATGTTCCAAAGAATATTATTACCATCAGTAACTGAACTACTACATTTAGCATAGCATGCTTTTTATTTCCAAAAGTCTGTATGGGGATTTATGCCTTAGCACATACCAAAAAAAAAAAAAAAAAAAAAGAAACTGTATCATGTTCATTATGTATTTCATTCACTGTATCAATTAAATCTTGCTGGTAAATTAAAGACTCCAATATCTCCACACATCTATATTGTACAAACCAAATAATCTAGAATCATTACAGGCTAAGATATAATCTCACTCCACTGGACCACTATAGTGACATCTTTGATGGTACCATATTCTTATTTCCATGGAGACCCCTTGGAAGACCTTCCCATATATGAAATGAAATCAGTGTTTTAAATGTAAATGAGGATAAATGTTCTGAAAGTCAGACATATATTATGTTTAAAATTACAAGTTTTAGATAAAAATAATTTAGGTAAATAATTTCTGTAATACATTAAGTTTTAAATTGGTTCAGGTTTGAGAAAGAGTATATTCTGATGTCATGCTTGTTTACTTTTTGAAGCACATGATATACAATTTTCATGTTATCATTTTGAAATATTTACCCATACAACTCAAACACAGTAGATAGGCAATAGATGGTGTTGAATAAATACATCAACATCACATTTTCTAGAGTAAGGAATTATTCAGAGACCTCAAAAAGTTAACACTATTAGAATTAAGTTGCCTTTAAATATATTTTTAATAATGTAGAATGTTCTATTTTATTATTATTCTGGTCTTGCAAAAGAAGATAAGAAACAATACAACCAAAGACAAAAAAGACAAAAAGTTCCAGATAACAATCAATATTTGTTTATAAAATAATATACTCAATTTTACCAGTAAAAGTTGGTGAATTTTACTAACCTACCTTTTGGAAACAATTCATACTGTAAAAGTCTTCTAATAGGGTGAAAACACTTGTATCACTTACAAAAAAATGGAATTAATAATTTGACTACTTTCTGATTTCTCATTCAAATACTGCATTAAACATTATAGACTGTATCTTTCAAAAAATATACATCTAATAAAGGGAATTTCATCAATGGAGAATGATAAATTTACAGAAATAAACATACATACACACACACACGTGTGTGTGTGTAGTTTCTTTCATTTTATTTTACACCAGAGGTTGCTTTGCTGAGTCAGCATTTATCCTAATCACAATTAGCTCATTATTTCCTGGAGCAAAGTCTTCCATTAGCACAATCATCTCATTCAATGTTTCTAAATTCTTTCCTCAATATTAGAAATTCTTATTTATTGACTTCCATTAACAGATCCTTAGAATCAGATCAAAATGAACTTAATGGATTAGAATAATACAAAGTAATGGCCCATATGTCTCACTTCTTCCATGTTTAAACCTCTGCCACTCAACAAAGTCCTACATTCTTGCTGTGTCCTCATCTTCCCAGAGAGAATATCTTGTCTCCCTCTGGCATTTTTACCATGTGATGACATTGTCCCAGAGGCATAAACAAAGATACAAAGACACACCACCCCCAATCTAAACTCATCTGAATACTAACTTAGTCCTTGTATCTAAATCCTTATTTGCCACATAATCTCATAATCTAATATAGTTACAGGTCCAGGAATTTGGACATGGACACATTTGAAAAAACATGCTGCTTCCAGACACTACCATCATGGGTATGCTATTACGCTGAGTTTTCAGGGATATAGTAAAATGAAATAGCCACAGCAGGTACAAAGGACACTGAAAACAAGTTAGCACTCACGGAATTCTTTCATTTTCTTCAGCTAGCATTTATTAATTACCTGTTCCATATGCAATGTTGAGAATTCTTTAAGCAACAAGATATGAAAAGGAAATGCAGTTGTGACAAGTTCTTTCAATGATGGAAAATGTTTCCTAGAACGACGTGAATGTTACAAAGAACTATGCACCAAATTAATAAACTCATTACGGTTTCCCTACTAGCCAGTGGTGATGAGCTCATTAAAAACAAACCATTTCCCACTGATAAAACTGGTAAAATGTCAGGTGCTGAAGCAGATGTATGTGGGGAGACTTACAGTGCAGTTCAAATCATACCATGTACATATCTGCCCTGCTTTTAGATTTTTTTAAAAGATAAAACTCACATTCACTAAAAATACCTAATATGTTTATTTATGTATGCCATATAAAAATCTACATTACTACACAAATGGTCCCATTACTATGAGACTTCAAATATAAAATGGAAAGTATAATGGCAGTTTGTACTACAAACAAATGGTAGCATAGTGTATAGGAAATCAGGAGAGAACATTAAACACAGTAGGATTAGTGTTAGAGTTGGAAGCCATTTTCATTGTTACTATAGAAACAGCAAAAAGCCAGCTATTTTTAGAGATCAGTTCCCAAATTCAATCAACCATGCTAGTTATCAGTATGTTTAAGGATGCCAGAAACATATGGCAAGTAATATAGCTAGAGATGTAAGCTTTAAGGTAATGCATTTCTTTGAGAAAACTTTAAAAATATATATGTCTCTCCATGGTTAATGATAGTTATGCAACTAGATGAACATGCTAATACAGAAATTATCTAAATGAGTGTTAGGTTTGTGTACATTGTTAATAAAGTTATTTCCACGTTAGACTCTTAAGCACATCACACTATAGTGTTCAAAACCATACACAGTATAATTAACTTGGATCATGAGAACTCTATTAGTTGGTTTCTGTTATCACTTTAGATAATTTCTTTACCTCCAATAAACATCCACAGAAAGCCAGGCACCCTGATAGGTTCGAGAAATTTAAGAATGACAAAAACATATTTTCCATATGTATATATTTCTATAATTCTGACTTAACATCCTTTGTATTATGAAACATGACAGAAAACCTAGGACAAACAAATGCTAATTAAGGAGCATTTTCTCCCAAACTGACATTTTAGATGGTTTATAATGTTTGCCAAAAAATAAAGATGAAAAAGAGATTCGTGTTAAATGTGCAACTTCCTTTGTATTTATCCTTAATGAAACTCTTCTGGCTGACAAGAATCTAAAATCCATCTGTTCAGTGTGTTCTCATGCTTGTGTATTAGAGGAAACTGGTAAGTATTAGGTTTTTGAAGGTAATATATAAACTATGCAATAAATGATAGAGTACAAAATTTTGAAATATAATAATAAATTTTGCCGAGGTTTCAAAATATAAGATGATAATAATTCATTACCTTTATCTTTCCTTTTTCTCTTTAAAGCTAACATTTGGATGCTTTAAAACTAGGTGTAATTATTAATACATTTGGCCTGGAAGTAATATTATCAATTATTCTCACACTGGTAAATACCTCAAAGAATGGGAAAAAAACTGATATCCTCTGAGTTCTGTAGAGAGAAAACTAGTTGAGGCTAATACTAAGATTTTGCAGAAAAAAATATATAATATATATATATTCAAAAATTATATATATATAATATTTCATTTCAAATGGCTTAAGATTTCATGTTAACCAGTGCTGCCTGTGTACTAACAATAAAACTATTTATTAGGCAAATGCATCTATTTTAAGTAGAAATAAATTAGTGTATTTTTTTCTTTTTTTTCCATATCCTTTTATTTTTTTCCATTCAAAAAAATTTACATTTCCTCCCCTTCTCCCAGTCCCCTTCCACTCCCTCACCACCTCTCCTCCCTCACCCTGCTTCCTTAAAAGAGGGCATGGTGCCCTGCCCTGTGGGAAGACCAAGGCCCTCCCCCCTCCATCTCAGCCTAGGAAGGTGTGCATCAAAATAGACTAGGTTCCCAAAAAGACAATACATGCAGAAGAGATAGGTCCTAGTGTCATTGTTGATGGCTTCTCAGTCTGCCCCCATTGGCAGCCACATTCGGAGAGTTCGGTTTGATCATATGCTCGTTCAGTCCTAGCATTTGTGCAACCATGTTCATAGCAACGTTATTTGTAATAGCCAGAACCTGGAAACAACCTAGGTACCCCTCAATGGAAGAATGGATCAAGAAAGTGTGGAATATATACACATTAGAATACTACTCAGCAGTAAAAAAAAAAAATTGACATCTTGAATTTTGCATGCAAATGGATGGAAATAGAAAACGCTATCCTGAGTGAGGTAACCCAAACCCCAAAAGACAATTGTGGTATGTACTCACTCATTAGTGGACATAAAACAAAGCCATAAAACAAAGGACACTAAGCTTATAGCTCACAAGCCCAGAGAAGCCAAATAGCAAGGTGAACCTAAAGAAAACCATATATAGATCCTACTGGAAATTGGAAGCAAACAAGATCGCCAGGCAAAAGTTGGGAGCACGGGGGCAGGGATAGAGGTGGAGGTAGGGGGGTAGGGGAAGGGGAGAGGGGGAAGGACTGGGGAAAGCTTGGGGGAGTGGGAGGGTGGAGATGGAGGAAAGGTGGATATTGGAGAAGGGAATAAGATATCTACATTAAGGGAGTCATTTTAGGACTGGCAAGATACTTGGCTCTAGAGGGGATCCCAGGTGTCCACGGGGATGACCCCAGCTAGGTCCTTGGGCAGCAGATGAGAGGGCGCCAGAACTAGCATTGTCCCATAGTCACACTGATGAATATCTTGATCACCACCATAGAAATTTCGTCCTATGGATGGAGATAGAGACAGAGACCCACATTCATATAAGAGCAATGGACTGAGCTCCCAAGGTCCAGTCGAAGAGTAGAAGGTGGGAAAAGATGAGTTAGGACTGTGAGGGGTTGGTCCGCCCTCTGAGACAGTGTGCCTGATCTAATGGGAGCTCAACAAATTCAGCCTAAATTAATGTCTTAAAATTAGTGTAAGACGTTATCATAATGATATCATTAAAATTATAGAATTATTGCTCATTGCTGTTAAGAGATAATAAGTCTTAATTATGAAAAAAAGAAACAGGGAAATTTCCTAAAAATCTCATTTGCTGTTACCTGGAAGTCAGAAATGGGAAACATTGCACAGTATTTTAGCAATAAACCTGCAAATATCAATATTTTAAGTGGAATTTGCAGATATTATCATGAGCCACAATATTTCTCTAGAATAGAGTATCTAATTTCTTCCAATTATTTAGATATTTCAAGAAAGAACAAAAGCAAGATTTTACTCTAATTACCAATTATACCTTTGCTTTTATATCACACACACACATGCACACACACAACAAGAATGCACACATGTACATGAAAACACATGCATACACATACACATGCATGATTATAAAATGTATTTAGTTGTATATCCAATTATCTTCACTTATCAAACTCACACGAAACCCTTTCTTCCTCCAAAGACATCCCCATCCTGCTTTCTTTTATTCTTGTTGCCCAGTTGTTAACTGGGACTTTTTTTTTTTTTTTGTAATAGCTTAGGTAAATATGTAGGGAGGTTGGAAGGATATTTACTTAAATGCCACTTTTATTCTCTATCCTATACAGAATTTATTTTTTTATTTTACCCAATGTTTCTACGTTTGATCTACTTTTCATTACATATAATGGAAAAAACATGTTTCCCACTGCATTTCTATATGACTATTGATTTCAGAGGCTCAGAAAGGCCTGCTCAGGGGCCTTGTTCATCAATTTAAGAAATTGTGAATAGAAATTCTAATGGAATCAAATGTCTATCCCAAACCCAACTCTTGTCTAAAGAGGATATAAAGCCAGTACAATTGAGATTTCCTAGTCAAAACTAAGAGAAATTTTACTTAAAGATTATTGCTACAGAAGGATGGTTATAGCTGGAATATGAGATATGGTAGTCTGGGTAGAGAAGAAAGGGCAGTAGATCAGGGCAAATATAATACTCATCATTTGGTAAAGTAGTGCAATGACTTTGGAATTTGTACCAGGGCTATGCAAAGTAGAGATTTGCAAATAGAAGTACAAAATGTCCTTTTCATAGAATGTATGACAAAAGAGAAAGTATTTCAGTGGATCAATATTCAACATAGGAATGTAACCAGACAAGATTAAATTCACCACTAGCAGATTTCGGTCCTAAAGTCAGCCTCTCTTTAGTATAATAAGGTCCCCTAGCAGGTATACAGAGAGAAACCTGGACATCAACCCAGCCATGATACCCACCATCTACAATCTGTCCTGCCTGCAAGATGTGCTGGGAAAATGGTGGCACAGAACTTGAAGGAGTGGTCAACCAATGTTTGGTTTAACTTGAGGCCCATGGCATGAGTGGGAGCCCATGCCCTATACCACATATTTGGCCAAGAATCTGAGACTGGGTAGCCCAGAAACTAAACACAACTGGAAAAAAAAGAACAAAAGGGAGAGGGGGGGAGAGAGAGAGAGAGGAGAATAGGAAAGAAAGAAAAGAAAATCAATGAAAATATTCTTAATATTCTGCCATACTCATTGATGGTGCCTTGTCCAGTTGCCATCAGAGAGACTTCCTCTAGAAGCAGATGGGAGTAGATGCAGATAACTATAGATAACTATATAACCATATTCAGACACTTGCAAAGAAAGAATTTAAATGGGAGGTCTCCACAGAGTCCATCCACTTGGATATCAGAGAACCCCACAGAAGAAGGTGAGGAAAGGTTGTAGGAATTAGAGGGGGTGGAGGACAAGAGGAGAACATGGTTCTCTGAGTCAGCTAAACAAAGCTTGCATGGGCTCATAGAGACTGAACCAGTAAGAACAGGGCCTACATGGGTCTGCCCTGGGTTCTCTGTGTTGTTGTTATGGCTGTTAATGTGATGTCTTTTTTGGACTCTTTAAAAAAAAAGGGAATGAATGTTTCCGATGCTTTTGACTGTTCTTGAAACTGATCTTCCTATTGGTGGCCTTGTTCAGTCTTGTTACAAGGGATTTTTGCTTTGTCTTATTATATCTTGTGCTACCTGTTTGTTTGTCTTTCCTTTGTTGTCAATTGGTTTGAAAATGCCTGAAAAAAGCCAATGGCCATTGACTAATTTTTTTCAATATGAACAACTGACTTTTTTAAAACAATGAGTTCAAAATTTATTTTCACTGAGTGACTGAGAAGAACTTTTGGAATCAACGTAAAAATCGTGGCAAAATTCTCTGAAATTAAGACATTAAGGTATATTAAATTAAACTTTAAATAGGCAAAATATATATTATTCAGTTTACTAAAGCAATTTTCATCATATCATTCTGATCATGACGCCATTGCTTGATGTTTATAAAATATCCTCAAGTACAGCATGTGCTTTTATTTTTTTGCAATATATAAGTATTTGATGCTTATAAGAAGTGTCAGGCTGATATCCCTAGATACTAGAGTTCTCAGTTTGTGTCTTATATAAACCTTGGGGATGCACAGACTTCTCAGTGATGTCAGCCAGCACAGTTATACCAGGCAGTTTAAGCAATAACTGGATGGCTCAGGGCTTGGCCTCTTTGCTGAATCTGTCAGCCAATGCACCAATTATCTCAACTACAGTTTTCATTATGTTCACCAATCGCATTGGAAAATGAATACATGAGAGTAGATTTCACATTTGCCTCAAGAAACAAAGGGCCTAAACTAATTGCAAAAACTGTCACTATTGTCATTGAGCCACCGAATTGAAAGTTTACTGAAGATCCTCTCGTTTTGCTTTGTACCTAAAGTCACAATTTCACCCAGGCTATTTCTCTGCATTTGAGTCAAACACAGAATACTGAGATATTAACTACTTATATCAACACAGACTCTTATGTGTTTTATTATATTCTGTTCAATGTCACAGGAAAGGGAGACTAGATTCACTTTTCTGTTATAAAGTTTAACATCTGAATTTCTAACTTTTTTCATGAAAACTCAACCTTCATAAAAATGTAGTTTTTAAACATCCTAGACATATTCTCTATAAATTCTTTTACTTAGACCTGCCAGTAATTTTTGAATACAATAAAATATAAGTATTTTTTTGGTTATAAAAAGCAGGTTGTCTTCTGGATTTGGTAAAACTTGTATGAATGAGAAACCACTAAGGAAAGAGATAGGATTGTTGGTTGTTGTTGGTGGTCAACATTCTCCAAGACGGCAAAAAGTCCCCTAATGTACCATCAGAAAGTTGAGCAACCAGGAAAGGTATTGATGCCATTCTGTTTGAGGCTGAAAACCAGGGAAAGTGAACTCCTATGCTTTTGATATAAAGCATACTCTCTGTTAACAATATGATGTCAAGCCCATGTCATTATTGGAGAGATATTTACAGGAGACATAGGAGGCTAGAAAACGAAAATAGGTCATTATGTGTTTGAACTTGAAGAAGATAATGAGGTCAAGCCTCTTCTGTACTCGTTCTTAGCTCCCTGGATTTCCAAAAGGGGAAATAACTTTCTTTGCTGGGCATGCCACCATGATGCACTATTGTTCTATCATAGACCCAAAGAAATGTAACCATGATCATGTACGGAAGCCTAGAGTCAAAACAAACTTTTTCCCTTATTTTTTTAAGTTGTCAACCTCAACTATTAAGTCACAATTTACAGGTATGACTTATACACAGTATGGCTGGTGTAAGTCCCAAAGTCTAAAGAACCAAGAACCAAAACTTTCAATAATCTGTGGAGAGAATTGTTTCCCAATTTAAGAGAGCAATACAATGTACATTTCTGAATGATAGATGAGAGTCTTACTTCTGTCCATTCCTCTTAGATTCAATGACAGCATCTTCTTGAAGCCTTCCAGTAGAAATGGTAAATAAAAACAAAACCACTATGTTTCTAGCTATCTAAATATACCATAATTTAGTCAATCAGATATATAAAATTGACAAAGCTATGTTATAAGAAAAATGTTAGGTTATTTGAAAGTTTATAGTGGAGAAAGTCTGATTCTTTATGCAAGATATGGATGGAACTTCTAAAACCACTCTGGAAATCAGTGTGGTGGTTTCTCAGGAAATTGGAAATCAACCTACCATAGGAACCAGCATTATCACTCTTTGGCATATACCCAAAAGATGCTCAATCATACTACAAGGACATTTGTTCAACTATGTCCATAGCAGCATTATTTGTAAAAAACAGAACCTGGAAGCAAGCTAGATGCCCCTCAAACAAAGAATGGATAAAGAAAATGGGACATTTACACAATGGAGTACTACTCAGTGGCAAAAAATAATGACATCTTGAAATTTGCATGCAAATGGATGAAGCTAAAACAAAAAAACATCCTGAGTGAGGTAACCCAGACCCAGAAAGATAAACATGGTCTGTACTCATTCATAAGTGGACACTAGCTATAAAGCAAAGGATAACGAGCCTACATTCCATGACCCCAGAGAAGCTAAGTAACAAGGTGAACCCTAAGAAAAACATATATAGATCCTGGAAAAGGGAAATAGAAAAAATCCCCTGCCAAAATTGGGAGCATGGGGGTGGGGCGAGAAGAGAGGGCAGAAGGGGTAAAGAGGGGAGAATGAGAAGGGGGAGGAGAACTTGAGGTAACAGAATAGTTCAGATGATGGAAGGACAGCAATGAAAGCAAGGGAAAAGATATTTTCATTGAGGAAGTCATTATAGGGCTAGCAAGAAACCTGACACTAGAGAAATTCCCTAGAATTCACAAGGGTGATGTCAGATAAGACCCTAAGCAATAGAGGAGAGACTGCCCGAACTGGCCTTGCCCTACAGTCAGATTGATGAATATCTTAAATGTCACCATAGAACTTTTATCCAACAACTGATGGAAACAGAGTCGAAGACCAGCAGTGGAGCACTAGGTTGACCTCCCAAAGTTCAGATGAAGAGTGGGGTGAGTAAGAATATGAGCAAAGGGGCCAATACCATGATGGGGACACCCACTGAAACAGTTTACTTGAGCTAATGGAAGCTCACCTACTCCAGCTGGACAGTGAAGGAACCAGCATAAGACCAAACTAGACCCCTTGAATGTGGGTAACAGTTGTATGGCTGGGGCAGACTGAGAAGTCACTGGCAGTGGCACCAGGATTTACCCCTACTGATAGCACTTTTTTGGGGAAAACCTATTCTCTTTGGATGGATAATGTGCCTTACCCACTGTGATGAGTGAATGGGAGGTGGGGTCCGAGGGAGGTTGAGGGAATGGTAGAAGGGGAGAGAGTGGGAACTAGGATTGGTATGTAAAATGAAAAGAAATACTTTGCTTTCTTATTTTTTTGAAAAAAGTTATGAATGGAAGGAAAACTTATCTGCACTTTACTTACTTGTGTATAATACTCATATTGTTCTGATTACTAAAGCATGAGGTTATAAGACTATCCTTAAAGTCAAGGTTTTTGCTGTTTTGAAAATTTATCTACCGCCTACATTCATGTGTTGAAACATAGTCACTACTGAGGTAGTATTCGGAGCAGTCACTGAGTAGGTGATTGGTTACGAAGGTGGCAAATCTTAAGTAAGATCAATAACTTTGTAAAAAAAAAACAAAAATTTACTTTGATTTTTACAGCATGTAAGGACACAAAAGCAGTAATAAACCATATTCAAAGTACAAATCAAAATACATTGTATGGCCAAACAGGGTGGTGGCGGTGCATGTCTTTAATCCCAGCACTTGGGAAGCAGAGGCAGGCAGAACTCTGTGAGTTCAAGGACAGCTTTGTCTACAAGAACTAGTTCCAGAACATGCCTCAAAGATACAGATAAACCCTGTCTCTAAAAACCAAAAAAATTACATTATATAAAATGCTCAAATAAAAATATTATTTAACTTATCCTGTAAGTGGCCCAAGGTGACCTGTGAAAATGGTTTGCTACTCTCTTGACCCAGAAGATTCTACAAATTTACACAAATCAAGACTTTCAAATCTTCATTCTTTTCTTTTCTTTATTTTCTTTCTTTCTTCCTTTCTTTCTTTCTCTATCTCTCTTTCTTCCTCTCTTTCTCTCTCTCTCTCTCCCTTCCTTCCTATCTTCCTTTCTTTTTAGTTTTTTTATTTGTTTGATGCTGGTTTTCTGTTTTTGCTTTTGAGACAGAGTTTCTCTGTTTAGCCCTAGCTATCCTGGAACTTGCTCTGTAGACCATAGTGGTTTCAAAATCAGAGTGATGCACCTACCTCTGCCTCACAAGGGCTGGGATTCAAGGCATGTGCTGCCACCAGGCAGATATTATGCTTTCAACCAGTGTTTTGCCACTAGTGTAGTATGACTGACTTCTTGTTTGGGACCTATGCTTGCAGCATGACTTTGATAGGAATTTTAAAAATCTTTCCTCTACAATCTGCCTGATTTTGTTGATATTTTCTCTTCATATGCAGTTAATTTGTGGAGATCTTTTGGTATTTACACTTGTAATCAATGACAGGGTTTGGCTGAAGCCCATTATGAGAATTATTAGTGATGCTCCATCAAGATTTGGGTTCAGATTTCTAGACATTATTTAACATATCAGTAAATTGCTTTCACTCCCATCTCCAGTAAATCCTAGAGATATAAAGACAGTATTTTTATTGATAAACTATGTGCTCATATGATGGCACTAAATGAGTATTCTATGGATACAAATGAATAAATAGAAGGCATGTTTTAGGTAAATGTAACTATTTTGACACTCCTAGCTCATTGGAGCTAGATATTTAAAGGTCAATGTAAATATTTTACTATAAATATATCATTTTTAGGGGAGCCCCATCTAAATAGTTAAAAATGACTTTGTTTAGTTGTAAGTCATTATCTTCTATCAGTCAACTGGACATAAAGAGAAGATATATTTGAGTTCCATCTGGAAATGTTAAATATTTCTTGCCTAAACGTTGCTCTACATGGAGTGATGCTGTTCTGGAAGCTAGAATCCACACATTAAATGACAGAAATCATTTAATCTTTTAAAAATTCACATTAATTCTTTCTCACACTCTAAATTTTGAATGATGAGGGCAACAAACAGAATAGTAAAAATGAAAAGAAATTGAAGAAATAATGAATAAATGGAAGTTTAGTTCATCTAAATTTGAGTTAGCCAATTGACTTAAAAAGTAAGTTTCTGGTCCAGCTAAGAGTCTTTCAAGGAGTGAGTGCATAATAAAAAGTTAAGAATCTGACACAGTAATAAGCTCCTGCTCAAACAATTGTAGCTTTATTAGTTTAAAATCTTAGCTTCTGGGGTAATTCCTGCAGATTTCACACAATGGGAGCAGGTAGTCTGAAACTAATGGTGTAGATCCAAAGCATTGAGTGTTCTCTGGGAGACAAGAGTTACCCAGGTGTGCAGTTACTGCCTGAGGATAGCTTCTGTGTTCAACAAGTTTCTTCTTGCAAATGAAACAAAATATTACCATTCATGGACTCACTACTTCTTCAAAAAGCCTGTGTGTAATATTTGCAAAAAAATTTTTATCATAACTGCTAGACAGAAAGCTTATGGATCAAAATGTATACTTGTTCTATAGCAGCCTGAAGGTAATGTAGGCATTTCAAAGATTAAGAGACCATATTCATTCACACCTGTTGATATAATTGAATCTCTCTGTATCCCCTGACAGTTCATATAGATGTTCTAGCTATTCAAGAGAACCTTGATGTAATTTATTACCTTTTTGTGAGAGGAAGAATGTTCAAGATGACTTTCATTTCAGCATGTTTTCAGTAAGTATACAGCATAATGATGAGAATCTCAGGCATAGAAAAGCAAGTGATGACACATGCAGGTGTGGGAGGCTGTTAAAACTGCTATGTTTCATAGTCACAAGCTGGCCCAGGGAGGCACTGCCATGCCAGCCTAGGACATTTATACAATTGTGACACACTGAAGAATCTGCTACTAAATGACAGAGACAGGCCTACATTTTAACTATCACCCTATGAAAGTGTTTTCTAATGATCTAGGGATCTATTAACAGTTTATGTTAGATGGATTTCAGGACTTATTTCTAGTGGAAGAATATGGATTCTGTATCTCTTCCAATAAAATGTAGAGATTATTTTCTTGCCCTTCAGAAGGCACTCATCTCTTAAGTAAAGTTACTATCTCTTTATCAGTGCAATAGAAATGGTTACGCTCCCCAGATGGCACACCCAATTTACAAACTGTTTTACTTGCTATGAATGCTACACATTAAAATATTCTTGAAGGGATATTTAGGCAAGATGGGCTCTTTGAAATCTCTCATGGCTTTTGCTATTGTTACTGTTCAGTACTTAAACAGGTCTTGACCACATATAATTTCTATAATGCACATTATATTAATCATTTAATTTAAATGCAATGAAAGCAAGCACTAGTCAAAGAACTGTATGTCTTGAATATGTGTAAGATAGTCTATAAAATTCATTTGAAATCCCTCACAACCTGAATCTGGTATCACTGACATTGCCGTCCCTGTTATTGATGACACTCTGCACACTACTACAATTCTTTACTGTTAGTTTAAAATCCATTTCTGCAAGTTGTAAAGCTCAGAAAACACATCCGAGAAACTACTCAAAGACATTGCATGCATACCTCTCCTCTCAAGGGACAGAGCAAGCAAATGGTTGTCTTTTCTCCTAGATACATAAGTTAGAACATTTCTCAAAAATAGACAGCCAAAAGAATGACAATCTCTACAATATAGAGAATCAACAAATAGCTTCTGCATAAATATATAGAAAAGAGAATAAATGAGGCATTGCGATCACCTTGCATCCAAAAGTACATACCCCACAGATAATGAATTATCCTTAATACAGAGATTCAAAAAGTCTATCATAAGTAATCAGTGAATACTGTTGCTATTCTTTCATTGTTTTTAACTGACACATAATTTGTGCACATTTATGTGGTACCATATCTTGCTTCAGTATATGTATATATTGGGTAATATTCAAGTAAGGCTAAACATACCCATTTATCACTTTATGGGATAAATACAATCAAACTTTTCCATATAGCATTTCAAAATATGTAACTCATTATCACTATCTAGAATCACCTTCTGTGCAACAAAATACCAGAAACTATTTCTCTTGTGGAACAAATTTTATTTTTATAAGGACCAAGGATAAGAATGTGACTGAGAAAATTCAAACTAAACAATGCCAGTGAGTAGAACTTGAGGAAGAGGTTAAAGGTGTGTTGTGAGATTAACAAAACAGCAAACATCTACCTCTTGTTTAAATAAATTACGAACAAGACAAGTTAGGAAATGAACTGCCACTGATAGACTATTAGATGCAGTTCTGAGGCTAGAAAGGATATTTATGCACTGTACTGGAAGACAAATTGGTCCAATAACTCTCTCAAGTGTCTGGCAGTGTCCTGATGTAGAGAAGGAATAAAAGTGGTAAAAAAATTATTCTAAATAACTGACATTGTGGGCATGTGCTTCTTTAGTTCAGATAATTCATACTATTTCTATACAGCAGAGGAATAGATTACATATGGCTATAGGTTAAAACAATTTGGAGAAATTGCATCAAAGAATCAATAGAATTGGATGAATAACATGATGGTGTCAGGCTATAAGCCCAGCACTAAATATAAAACAATAGAAGGACCATGAGTCTGAGGCCAGGTTGTTATACACAATGCTTACATTTGTCCTCTTCCACATAACAAAAGAGGTCATAAAACAGATTATCAGCTGTAATTTCACTTTTAAGATTTAACCCCAAGTACCTCAATGTTTGTAGCTACCTCCATTCCAGATATAATTAGTTAGGAAGATGTTACCCTGGGTAAAACAGTAGAGAGCTAGAATGAGATGGTAATCTGTTATGATATTTGTCCTTATAAATATGGTGAACTTTGCCACTAAAACACACAGTAAGAATGTCATAAAATATATCTGGAGAATGTCTTAAGACACACATGGAGAATGCCTTGTTAAGATGTTGCTCAAACTGGTATGAAACTTACCCATGCCAGAGATGCCAAGGATTGTCTGCAAATCATCGAGGGACAAGATAGGAGCATAGAACAGATTTTTTTTCTCATACTTCTTAATATGAAACAGACTTACTAGTATCCTAATTAGATTTTAAGCTTCTAGAGCTGTAAGATTTGGGGTTCAGAGCCTCAAAGTTTGTGGAACTTTGTACAGTAAACCTAGAAGGTGAGTATCAGTTTCACAGAGACCATGAGAAGTCATAATAACTTACCACCAATTGGTTACTCACCAATTATAACCAATGTCTTTAAGAGAATTTTCTGTAATCAAGCATTTCTTTCCTGACTTCTCACTGTTTTGTTTGGTCTTTAGGACAAAATCTTCTGAATAAAGAAGCAGCAATTTTTTTCTCAACTATATTGATTTGTGCTAATTCCTTCAAATAGGAACATCTAGCTTGTTGATCAACTCTTCACAGAAAACAAATTTTTGAAATAACAAATTAGCCTCCTAGTTTTAAGTTCATTACATGATGTCCAAAACCCTGTCATTAAGTCATTCAGCTTTTGGCTTTGTTGATTATTTATTTTATCTTTCTTCACTACTGTGGAATATTTCTCCATGTGCTTCATTTAGATCTTGTGCAACTTCAAGATCTAATTTCTGTCTCTGTTTTTGCCTTCCTGCTGCTGTGATAAATATTCTGCCCAATTCAAATTTAAGGATAAAGGATTTATGTGGACATAGTACCAGAGATATATAGCAGGAAAGTCAGGGCAACAGGCAGGGAAGACAATTTTCAGTAACAGGGGACTCATTGGTCATAGTACATGCTATCAGGAAGCAAGAGGTAAACGGGAGGGTACGCTTGGCTATAACATTTCAAAACCTACCCTAGTAGCCCATTTCAAATGTTCCACAACCTTCTGGAGCAGTAACAATGCCTAGAGATCACATATTGCTACCCGTGAACCTATGAGGGATGATGATTCATATTCAAACCACAATACTCATCATTATTTCTTTTCCCTCTGTGCACATGCGCATGCATGAAATTATGGATATTACCTCTCCTCTGATGGTGCTGCACTCTTCCTCTTTAATAACAGCCTCCTGGAATGAATTCTAAAACACATTTCAAGTGCTCTGGTAGGTTTATTTACCTGGTATTCCATTACTACCTCTCATGGGAGCTGGTTTAATATCTTTTCTTTTGTGAACACCTGTCCTTCCATTGATTTCTCCACACTTACCTCTGCAAACATCACTTAAAACTTCGATGACACCATGGATCCTTTTTCTTCATCTCATCATACTCAGGAAATCAAAACTTGCACGTAAGATTTCAAAGATGACAATATGTTTGAGTGCATGTTGAATCCATGACCATTTGTATTTGACATCTTAAAAAATATCATACAGATATTCTTCAGTTCCACTAATCTTTCCTTTTCCACATAAGATCCAGTTACATGTGCTTCTACCATTCTCCCTTAATATGTATGATATTATTGAACACAACTCTTTTTAAAGTCTTTATTTAGTTGTTGGTAGTATATGTTCTGAGTTACAAGCTCCAAATAAACAGAGTTGAAATCCTACAATAAGCATCTAAGATAGTTACTACAACTTTGATCCACTATATTTGTTGAATAACTGAAGAATATTAGAAAATTTGAATATTCCTTTAAACAACACCATTCCCTTAGCAAGAACAACTGAGTCCTTTTAAAAAAAATATATACTTTACTTATTTATTTTTAACCCAATATATCCAGTTAGTGTTGCCCATGAGTGGAAACAAGGCCTGAAGTTGGAATGAAGCTGGGTTGGAGGATCGGCTGTGAGGAGTTCTATGAGGATATTAATTAGTAACTATGACAAAGCAAAATTGCATGAGTGAATGAAATTTCAAAAATAGGTCAGAATATGATTTTAGGTGAAAGAGAACTTATACATCTATTTACTGAACCTGAGTGGTTTAATCTGAATATAAGGATTTCCCAAACTGCCACGTGTTAATCTAAGTTTCAGCACTTTCTTGATGTAACGTGGATGAAGTTAGCTTTGTGAGTTCTTTGGGACATGAAACAGGAAATATATGAACTGCAGCACATCTCTCTCAGTGTTTCTTTCTCCATCTGAAAATGGAAACACTACTTAATGGAAACAAGGCAACATAAGTGTGGAAGAGGAAATTATCACATTTAGGAAGAGATGGCCATAGACTGACTGAAGAACAAACAGATTTGGCTTTTACAAGTTCTATTTAAATAAAGTTTTCTGTAACTATCAAAGCATAGGCTGAGTAAGTGAATGGTGAAGTAACCATGTCCTCCCAATTATCTGACTTTGAAGAAACAGGTCATATCATCAAATTAAATAATTGCTCTTCTGGCTTAAATGAAAAACCACTTAGAACTTTAACAAAATACACAAAAGGCAAGTTTAAAGAATATTGCTTTGTACCTTCACAGGACAAAAATCATAGCACTAACTTAGAACTAAAACTAGTGCAACAATAAATGTCACAAATGCAAAGCAATAGATCAGTGATGGCATAGGTCAGTGTGTTTAGGAAGCTCACATATCCAAAGCATAAGATGAAATTCCTCTGTTCCAGGGCACTTCCTGTAGGTCAACACTGGAGTAGCAAATTTAATTTTGTTCTTGGGAATTAAAATTAGGCTCCTTAGGTTAAAGGTGTCTGGAAAGCAGAACATCTCTGAGCCTTTCCTAAAACAGAAGGTCGGATAATGTCAAGATTTCTCAAATTATTTTCTGATAAAAAATTGTTTTAACCAAGACAGGTACCAAAGCTACAGAGAAACCCTGTCTCAAGAAATTTTTTTTTAATTTTAGTCTAATTTCTTCAATGTTCTCGAGTTGATTTATTCTTTCATAAAAGTGAACAGATAAAGCAGTACAATCCTGAAGTCTTGACTGGAGATAGCCTGTTCACCACCTCTGGCCATCAAAGTCCTTGATATTCTGCTTAAATAAGAAGAAAAATATATGGTGATGTATTTTAGATGGGGGTTTTAGTTCCTAAAAGTGTTTAGCATTTAATGAAAGATTGAGCTGCAATGTGAAGCTCCCGAGTTTCAGAATCAATATCTTAAATGTATAGAAGTTTATTGAGATTCTAAGTTATAAATCAACTTAAAGTGTTGTGTAGTGCTTATTTGCAAGTTTTTAAAATAACAATTTTTATAAATTTTTAAAGTGCTTAGCAATGTGCATCATGCTGTTTCATAAATTTCCATGTTCATTCACGTATGCCTCACTCTTTTCTTACTTGACTACAGTCTTACTGGAGATAGAGATGAATTTACATTTCTGAGAATTTTTTCCATCTCAGAAATAACTGTACAGACTGTACTTAGCATCCCCTCACTGTTATCAGTGGCTTGCCTAGTTCTTATGAATTCTTTAAACACAAAACACCACTATCAAAGATACTTCAGAAAATGTCCTGTAAGGTCTACAATTTAGTTTATCTTTTATTCTTAAATCAAAAGGAAAGCCAAAAACTCAATCTGTAACTCTACCTGTGTTTCATGTTAAAGAGTCTGAACTGTATAACACGTAAATTTAAGCAGTTGATGAAATCCAGTATTATATAGCTATTCAACAGATACTTTTTGAAATTCCATATTGTTGGGTAGTCTAAGTACTACAAATGAAGCAATTTATGCTTCCACTTCACATGTGATATTTTCAAAAAATCTTTTTAGAAATTGTATGTGATATAGCATCTTTTTGTCTATTCTGTGTTCATCTCAATAATAAAAATATAGTCTCTAATTTATGACCAGTTTAAATGAATACCAGACGTCCTCTGACAAACTTTCTAGTAATTATGTTCAATAATTAAATAATCAAGAAAGAACCATTCTACTTGGATTATGTGACTCCTGGGGAATTGGAAGTAATGGTCTATCAGGCATAGTTGTGTGTAATTACTTTCTATTAATATTTGCAATAGACCAGAACTTCGGCTTGGAAGCCTACAGTGCTATAGGGATATTACAGAAGAGTCTATAAACCAAGTAGGCTTGTATAATGTTGTACTAAGTAGCATTTTATTGTGGTTATATAAAAAATAACATATTGTTATTAGTGTAACTAGCTTGGAGATACAGACTTCTGGAATAAACTCTGATGAAGTGATCTCTGACTGATGTTCACATTTTGCTCTCAGCAATACATACTTAAAAACAAAACAGCATATATTTGCTATGACCTTGGGGAAACATCAGTTTCCTGCAGATAAATTGACCAACACATATAAAAGGCATGCAATTCCAAACTAATCAAACATAAAACAACTTAAATAACTGGCATTCAGGAAATGAGCATAATAAAAAGACTGCAGAATCATGCCCTTATCTTGAGTTCCTTTTACAATAGCTTCAAGTGTTAGAATAATGACTATTGCTGGCTCAAGTGCTTCAGTGGTTTTGGTTCAAGCTGTTCACAGCCTCTAGGCATTGCTGCCAAGCAGAAAGCTGTTCTACCATGGTTTCTTCTGATCCAACCCTTGAGCGCTCTCCCTGAGTGATTGTAGTATAGAAGTAACACACACAGTCTGTAAGAAACCAGTTAAACTCTGTTTAAAAACTGAAGGAAGAAAACCACGACTCATGTTACCTACCTACAGGACAAGAGCAAACAGCTAGGGGTAACTGATCCCTGGTTAAGTTCCTGATTCTCCCTAGTTTTTTGGTTTTTTTTTTTTTCCAACTAGGACCACAGATGCTCTTGCTCCTTAAACTTCCTCCCTGCTGTCTAGTTAATCGAAATTAAACTTTTCAGATGTGGCAGTGGTCAGTCAAACTCAGGACTCGGGGCTTTTAAGGACAATTGGTACAGTGAAATTGGTGTTCTGGGATCCATTTTCTTTCTGACAGCTCTTAAAAAGAAAAAAAGGAATATGGGAAATATATTTGTTTAGGATATAATGTTTTTGCTCTTGAACATTCAAAATTATAATGATGAAAAGGAAACACGCTGAGAAGTGTGCTGATTCCTCTCTGTGTCAGTTAACAATAACCTCAAGCAACAAACTCCTCCTTGGGCTCAAAGAGATTGTTTCGGTTAACATTACAACTGGAGATAAGAAAAAGGGAAATCATTAAAATTATGCCCTCTATGCAAGCACTCTGTGTTTTGATCAGTCAAAAAATTCACTAAGCTATTAGGATTATAACTTGATTATGGGTGACTTTACTCCTTCAGAAAATTCTACAGAAAAACTGCTTTTTGACATAGTGTTCTCAGGTTTAAAGTCACACAGGGAAGCAGGTTATGCCTCTATCTATAGAGAAATTAACATATAATCTAACAGAATATTCAGAAACACCTGGGGTGTAAAATAAATGAGAATTAATACTTAGGGATGGTAATTTTGTACATTCTATGGAGGATATTTCTGTCATGTAATACATGTGCATACAAATTTTCTTCTGCTGAGCATTGAAAAGGTTACAGCAACTTGTGTGAAAATATGTTAAATTCATACATGTTGTTGAAATGCATAGTTTTTCAAAACTCAACCAACATTTGTAAAAAGAATCTTACACTGCATTTTCTTTTTTTTTTTGTATTTTACAATTATAAAATTAAGATCAATGAATTGAAAACTTTGCAAACTAAAGCATACTTCTGTTCTCCCACAACTCTCTTGTATACATTATTGGCTGCAGGATACCTATGCTAATCATCATTTGCCTACTACCATTTCAGATTTATTCATGTATTCCTCTGGTGCCTTTTCTCTGATATTTCTTTCGATCCCGTGGAAATATCTGTTGAAATTCAAATCACATATCACCTTGTGAAGCTTTTCTTTAACTGTATTAAGAGAAGGGACTTATTACAAGTGCATTTTTGTAAGAAGCAAGGGACTGTGCCTAGGTCATCAATGACCAAGCCACCGTCCAGCAGGAAAGGAAGGAAAGAGAGTCACATGAAAGGGGGGAGAATGGAGGGGTGTACAACTATATAAAATGCCACTAAGAAGCATGGTGGTTGGGCTCTGGGTCATAGGTCTCCAGAAAGGCAGTAGTTGTTACTGTGTTTGTGTCCTGGTGACTAGGACTGGCCCCCGTAGGCTTTTATTTTTGAAAGTTTGGTCACTGGGGAGTAGTGTATTTGAAAGGAATCACAGGATTTACGTTTTCACATCAACAGCTCAAGCCACACCCTGTGTCACTTTCTTCCTGTTTCCTGTGGATACAAATGTAGAACACTTGTCCCTTTTCTGCAGCTCCATATCTGCCTGCATGCCTCCATGCTACGTGCCATGAAAATATTGGACTGAACCTCAGAAAGTGTAAGCAAGGCCCAATTAAATGCTTTTTTTAAAGTAAGAGTTGCTGTGGTCATGGCATCTGTCACAACAGTAGAACACAGACTATAACATGGGACTTCCTGTAACCATGGCTACCAGATGATGGGCGCAGTATTTCTTGAGCTGGGTGAAGTTTGTGAGGGTGTGCAAAGAAACAGAGTCTAAAAGCACTGAAAATTTTGTTTACGTGTATAGTCTCATCTAACTAAATTTTGTACTTCTTTAAATTTTCTCCTGCAGATTCTTTGAAATAATACGTACCTCAGTTTGAAAGAGTGGTGAAAAACAGAGAGACAGAGAAAAGAAATGAATACATGGTGACTGGTACCGAAGGGCCACTTAACAGTTTATTTTAATAATGTTAGAAAACATAACTTTTCCCTAAAATCCATGTTAACCCAACACATCTAACACAGACACGACATAATTCTCAGGATGGTCTTTTGTACCACAAATTACAAATATATAATAAAAATAATCAGTAGGACAGGAACAGTTAAACTGAGGCTGAGTAGTGAAGAGGTTTTAAAGAGCCCCTGGTTAGTGCTGTAGCACATCCAAGAAGCCAGGGATCCTCTCCTACATAGTAATTCTACATAGTAATTTTGTATATAAGAAAATTATTATGATTTTCTACAGCCTTGCTTATTTGTTTTTACTTCAATGTTGTAGATGTTAGGTAATATACATAAATCAGTTTTTTATCAGTTTAAGTAGTATAATTTCATTTGTTTTCCACAGAATGTTTTAAGTATTTCTCTAGGGGCCATAAAGTATATTTGTGCTAAACATATTTAAAACAAAGGGAAAATTCAGACATTTTATGATGGGGTTCCTTTATAAAGAGCCATTAGAGGTTAAAAAATATTTCTAGAGATAGTCTTTAATATATACTGGACATAATAAAAATTTAAGCTTGTCTAAAAAGTTAGCTCTATAATTCAGTGAGTGCCTTCTAGTGAATGTGACTGAGTCTCCCCACACCTTGACTGTTCAACTATAAGAAAAACATTTCAGAGAATTGGGTAAGGAAAATTTAAAATTTCAAAATTCAAAATGGAGTTTCTAATATGCTTATGGCTTTACCATCATAAGGAGAAAAAAAATCTTAAGTCAAACTACTAAGTCCACGGCCTAATATATTTGTCTTGTGTTTAGAATACAGCCCTCAATGTTCATTTAAATTGAACTCTTTGAAAGCCATAGTGTGCCAAATCTTGGAATAGCATGAGAAAAAGACACAGCATTTGTCTGGAGAGGGCTGGTGGTTAGTGGGTCAGTCAGGACTTAGGTATGTAACTAGACATTTTCCCTACCATGTCATAAGTGCACTATGCCAGACATGGATGAATATATCTTTTCATTTTCACAATGTCAAAATTTGTTAAATAATAATAAATTCAAAAGACAATATTTTGACAGATAATCCCAATGTTAAGCAGATTCCTTCAATCAAATATTACTTAATAATTTTAACTCTTCTTCAGCAAATCACATAATAACTATATCTATATTGCCAATGTGCCCTTACAATATCAAAGAACCCAGTAATTATATATGGTGATTCCCCTTTCTACTCGCAGGAATACATCATTGATCATCAACTTTGGGTTTGGCAGGCTGACAGATGGTGGATGCATCCAGGTGACACAAACATCCTCCTCTCTCCTTATGAAGTTCAAAGCTGCATATGAATTGCAATTTCCTAAGGAAGGGTATAAACTGAAAACCACTGTCTTATATAATGTGGAGTAAATTATAGTAAGGTATAGTCTGAAATCAATGTAGCCAGATTTAGCAAGTGAAACTGTCACTGGTCTCAACATTCCTTAAAGGCCTGAAGTTCCTTGTATATGGTAGAAGTTTGCTGGACATTTTTTATAAGTCTTAGCAGATCTAGTGTTGCTATCCCTTGATCAGGTCATGTTTCTGTAATAATATTAGTGAGACATACTGGTATAGCTTTTAACATGCCTTCAAGACACAGTCTACAACAAAATCCCTGCTTGTCTAACTCAAATTTTCTGCCCCCTTTTCTGTAATTACCCTGAGTTTAGTAGTGGAGTTGTATTGTATATGTATTCATTGTTCCTATGATTTACCACTCTGAAAAATGACCAATTGAATTTGGACTTTTATAATGGTCTCCATATGTTGAAAAGTGCAGTTTTCTTGGTGGGGGTAAGGACTATTTTAATCTGTGTGTATAAGGACAAGCAGTTGCAGTGCAGTTAAAGATTATGCTAATTTAATAAAGTGGCATTGTAGGTTTTCCTCCAATATCCATGACTTCACAAGTATTATAAAATTGGCTTGGTTTCTGTTCAAAGTAGAACAATTAATTATCCAATGCCAAATGGTTGTACCATGAAAGATACATAAAATTAACACAGTACAGATTCATCAGAATCTATTTATGTATTTAGGAATATAGTAATATAAATATATAATATAACATACATGTGTATATGTATATACATATATTTATATCTAGGAACCAACAACTAATAAAAAAGAGATCATGAATTTCCAAAGACATAAGAAAGAGTATATGGGAGGGTTTGGATGGCAGAAAAAGAATGAGAAACTATAAAATTAAACTATTATCTCAAATAAATAAAATAAAACTTTAGAAAGTGTTCATCATACTTCACTACCTATGGTCTCCATTAGGAGAATTTGAATAGACACATAATGAGTAGTATAGATGATAGATCTTACTATCTTGGGACTGAAAACAGAATTTAATAAAGTAAAACACTTTCAAGGAAGACAATGGGCAATTACCAAAGGGGTCGTTGCACAGATTATTACATAAAATGAACTTTTAAGATATATATTAAAGTTTCTTATGTAACTTCTTGTGGGACAGTTTTTCTAGATGCCAGATGTAGTTGAATCCATTCCTGAGGGAAAAGAAAAGCATGTAATGTTTTAAAGGTTATAGCATATTATATTGCCATTCATCCAATACATGAAGTCTGAGTCAGAGCTAAGGTTCACATTCCATTCCCATAGCTAGGGGGAAGTAGCTTTATGTTAATGAACTTCAGGAAAATTCTTGCACTTCAGTATTTTTTACTGCAGTTTAAATTTTAAGGAGATAATTGTACTTTTCTTATTTTTAGTGTTACTGAGGAAGTCGGAAGGAGGGGGTTATCCCTGGTGTCCATGCAAGCTTGGTGACATGTGTTTAGCCACCTAACAAAGAGTGCAACTCTAATTTCATGCAGGATTCATTGAACTACATAAGCTTGTCATTGCAGGAAATTGGTGGTCTATAGTAAAATTTTCCTCATTATTTTGTTTTCTTTCTAGTGTTTACATCTCTAGAGGGAGGTTGATGGAGTCTACAGTAATTTAATAAAGATTATGAGAGGATAGGAGTAAATAGAGGAAGGGCAAGGAAGGAAGGAAGAAGGAAAGGGAAGGGAGAGAAGGGGAGAAAAGGGAAGGGAAGGGGAAAGGAGGGGATAGACAGGAAGGACAGGGGAGGAGAAGAGAGGAGGGAAAAAGAGGAGAGGAGAAGGGAAGGGAGGTGGGAGAGAAAGGGAAGAGAGGGGAATGGAAGGGAAAGGAAAAGAAAGGAAAGAGAAGGGAAGGGAAGGGAAAGGAAAGACATAATGATGCATTTTTAGCAGAATCTTAGAATGTTCTTGGATCTAACATTGTTCACATTTTACTAAGTGGAGAGTTACCCTTCATGCTAAAGCTGTAAGGGGAAGGTGCCTATTTCGTGTTATAAACTTAGGTTAAGAACTCATGAGTGATTTGGTTGCTGTCTTTTTAATTTCTGTTGTTTCAAGTACATGACTTTAGAAAGGACTGGGTTGAAGGCCATCAGAATCATTGAGAAGGAAAGGACAGCTTGTTGGCTAGGAGGTTCCCCAGAAATGAAGGAAGAGGTTTACAGCATCTTCACAGGTAAAGAAATCACTGACCTGGTTGAACAGAAAGTCATTTTTTCACAGTTCTGCTAGTAAACAGCTAGGATGTCAGAAGGGTGAGCTTTTTCTGAGGCCTCTAAGGCCATCCTCTTTCTATCTATCTATCTATCTATCTATCTATCTATCTATCTATCTATCTATCTATCTATCTATCTATCTATCTATCTATCTATCTACACCTCTACATCACAATATCTTATTCTAATAAAGAAACCAGTCACCTACCCAAGTTTCTATCTCCTGTTCTCCTCACTTTCCTTCAGAAGAAAGAGAAACTTAACCAGGGATAAGAAACACAAAAACTTTTGACCTCCAGCTAGGCCATTCCTAGAACTGCTTTCCTGGGTCCCCCCACCACACACTTTATCAGTGACACCTTCTACTTTCATCAGTGTGGTGTCATAAAGTGGATGAAGATATAGCGCAGCTGGTTTCTTTATTAGAATAAGAGATTGTGATGTTTAACCATTACCAGTGCGGAGAAGCTTGTTTTGGGAGCTCTACGCAATTGACCTGCCTCTGGGCCCCAGACGCGTTACCCTGACAGGATTTCACTGGGGCATCAGAACAGCAGTTCTGAGAATGAATGGCTTTGCTAGAGGCCAGAAATGCCAAAGAGAGTTTCCAACGTTCCTGCTTAGAACCTTGTGATTTACTCCTTCACCGAAACTGAAAGTGGCACATGGACATCTATCTGGGAGGCCATCTCCCTCCCTAGGGACTAACCAGTCCATCTATACCACACCGAGGTTCTGACACAACGCCTTTTACAATATTCAAGACCAGCAGCTCAACTATACCATATTTCCTCAGACCACATGTGTCCCATTGCTAGAGGACTCTCTCTCTCTCTCTCTCTCTCTCTCTCTCTCTCTCTCTCTCTCTCTCTCTCTCTCTCTCTCTCTCATTTATCTATCTCTCTTGCACACGCAGATACACACACACTGTTATTTTTTAATATGACTGAATCAATTTTCACTTTTCTTTTTCTACTTGGAGATTTGACTTCTATGCCAAAGAATAAAATTCTTCAAAACAGTAATCTTCCATAATTTTAAAGTGATATTATATGACAACATAAATTGGCATACAGAAAATGACAGTTACAAGAGGAAAGCTGGGAAAACAGAATGTTAGAAATAACAGCTGAGAGCCACAATGGGTAGATTGGAACATGGAGTGTGTCACCAGGTAGCAAGAGGTAGGTAGGAATGAAAAGGGACTAACAAAGGACCCTGAACACAATGATCCAGCATTTAAACTTTATTCTGAAGATTGCTTTATTTTCTAATTAAAACTATTTTTATTGATTCATAATCAATCAATATATTAAAGTTTCTTTGTCTTTATAGCTAAGACCATAAGAAAAAAAAAACAGGAGAAGCAAACGATACCCACTACCACATTTTAAAATCTTCAAGTTCTTGAAGCATGCTATTCAGGTACCCTAGATGTATGATAGCTCACAATCCATATCACCAAATTATCTAAAAATACAACATGTGCATTAGAAATATTTGAGTTAAATGATCCCATTTTTATAAGCAAAAAGAAGATACTAAATTAAGACAAGTTATTGATGATGCACCATAGTTCAAGTTAAGACAAAATTAGTTGAAAGAAAGTTTTAAGTGTTTTACTGTGTCTAACAGGAACTTTAAAAGGTAATATCAAACCACATGGTAAACGATAAATTCAGACTCAGATGCAAAATCAGACAATGGAGATTACATCTCTGTTCATAAGATATTTATGATCTTACCTTATTCCCTGTAAGTGAAATGCTGCTGAGTTCAGATCTTCATTTCTGAATTATCAAGGGGTTTTTCAGAGCAATCACTCCCTGACAGCCCTGAAATGTCGAGGTTCTTCTGTTTTTGCATCTTCATCCATTGGCTTCATCCTCACTTCATTTATTTCAACAGAATGCTGACATTTGTCTAATATTACTTCTAGGTTATCCCTCCCAGGCTTTTGACCTTTATCCTCCAATCTTAAATGTCCTTTTCATAGGTCATCCCTTTTATAATAGAAAATCTCCGTCCAGTAGAATCCTCCCTTCCCCACACTTTCTTCAGGAGGACAGTGGAGCTTTGGTTTACAGCTCACTGGATATTGTGTATGCATGTAAATGAGAACTCACCTTTATGGCTAAAGAGTTTTAGAGAATGTTAAAAAAATTATTACTGTGCATGTCAACAGTGTAAAGCATGTGTTATTAAAATGCCATGCATAAGATAACCAAGACTGTTACAACAGGGGAGAGAGGCAGAGCTTCATTGTAACAGGAAGTGGAGATTCATAGCTAGTAAGCAGAATGAGATAGTGAAAGGAAAGTGGATTAGAAGGTAAACCAATGGTAGAAAGAGTTACATTAGTCTGGCCAGTTCTCAGAACAGTTATTACAGGGTACCAGACACAAAATGTAAGTGAAATCTCACTAACCTGAGCAAGCAAGATTCCTAAAACTCAGTCAGTCTGGTGAAAGACAGGTCCAAAGACGAAGCCCAGCTAAAAGTGGGTTGAAAGGAGACTAAGTTAACTGAAAAAGTTCTTTGTCAGTAATCTCTACTCTTCCTTTTCTCTGAACTATGTATCATTTGTCAATTATAATTTCTTTTGTGGAAACTCTTTTTCACCTTATGCAAAGTGAAATCAGGGTCATTAGATTGAAAGCTTATACAAGTAGATGATCACAATTTCAGATTCAACATATACATATTAATGGTTTAGAGTTAGTTTTCCACTCTATGTACTCAAATCTGGCAAAATATGTGCAAAAATGATGTTCATGTCCACTTGTTTTTCTCCTTGAATTTTAATGTTCACATCTAAACATTGTTTCCTTTAACTCTCTATGCAGATTCTCTGACAAATATATCTCAGCTCCTCATATCTCAGTGAAATTCATGGCTGATCTTTCTTCACCTTCAGTTAACACCACACACAGTGATACATTTTGTTTATGAAGTGTCCCCTTAAATCCTGTCACTAGATATTGTGCTGGCAGCCTGATATTGTGCTGGCAGCCTATCTTCAAACTTCTTGCTGTTTAAAATCCATTCCTTATCACTTTCTCTCTAAATATAGGAAAGTGTCTTTATGCATAACATAATTGTTTTTTCAGCACTTTTCTCCTAGTAAAGGATATTTTGCATAATTAAAAGAAAAATGGTTTACTTGACCAAAGCACATACTTTCGACAAAATCAGAAAAAAAAAATCTAAGCTTCATTTATGTCCTTATTTTGCTCCTGAAATTCAGCAAAAAAGTAATCTGCAATTTCCTATGTCTGTGTAAATCCTGACCTATAATACTCCTGCTAAGCTATGTAGCAGGTCTTTCATAAACATTTCTCTCAATTACTGCTGACTAATACCAGAGACTACACTTGGCTGGCCATCCTTTCCTACTATAAAATGTCACTGTTAGCAACTTTCGCCTCACTCTGCTGTCCATTTCATCTTCTGCCTACGCATCACTACTATCAGTCAGAAACATTTTTTGAAACCCCTAAAATCCTTTGTTCATAAAGAAGCCTGCTAGATGAAACAGCCTCCAGTTTTCTTTCCTTAAAAACTTGTAAAACTGACTGCTCAACTCTCCTTGACTTGCTAATATAGGTGTTCTTCACCTGCATATTTCCTTTAGCTATTGTGACTCAGCCTTGCATTGACATCCAGGAGCCATGAAAAAGTTGTTTTGCATTTCTATATCTGTTAGAATCATGGCTAAATACTGAGGCCACTAAACTAACAAACCATAAAATATAAATTTTCAATCCTTTTAAATGCAAAATCTGAAATAATTTGATAAAAATTATGTGTGACCAAGAGTATGTTGTCAGAACATCTACAGTTAAGTAAAGTACTAGAGTTAGCTTTACCCTAAGATCTTTTTAGTATTGGGAGATCCTTTTGTTATAAACATATTGAGTACCTCTTCAGTAGCTCTTTGTGAGGACAGGATAATATGCTGTGATTCTGACATTTGTACTAATCATTTCAGACCTTCCCACTTCCCCTAATCCTGGAAATACAGTGCTTTTGTTTCAAATCTAGACTCTTCAATCCTTTACTTCCTTCAGTACCGCTTAGTGATCTATGAACATCAGAAAACTGAAAGGTTTTTTTCTCCATATCATCCATTTAAAGCTCTCTTCTGAAATGCTTCTTGTTCTGTGATTAAATGTATCTACAGTTAAGAGTCAAAGTATCATTCTCTTACTTATCAAATCTTCATTGAGTACTTATCAGCTGGGTAACCTAAAGGCCTTATTGAGTCTATAATTAATAATATCACAGCAGGAATTTCCCCCAAATCTAGAGAAATATATAACTGTTTAGATATAGGGAGTATCTAAAACGCCAAATGTACAAGTCCAGAAAAGAGCTTGCACCAGTCATAATATAATTAAAGTGCTGAAGATGCAGAAAAAGTGAAAAATATTGAAATCTTCACATTCCTTATAAATATACATCTATCAAAATCAAATATTTGTCAACAGAAAAATGAGCACGCAAGACTGTACAAGAAAATGCACACAAGGCCTCCACCTGACACAGGAGCTACAGTGAATTGAAGAAAATTGGGAGTGGGAGAGGCTGTAATTCCCAAGGAAATGTGTACTAACTGGTTGTCCAGAGTAAAATGGTCATCCTTAAAATCATGCATTCAGGTAACATAATATGATCTCAACAGGTTATATTTAGCAATATACATATGCATTTGTTTATGCATATACACATGTAATAAGAATGATGAAAAGAGGCATGGGTTTGAAGGAGAATGGGGAGCGGTATATGGGACAAACTGGAAGGAAAAATGGGGGTGATTAAATTCCAGTCTCAAAACAAAAGAAAGAAACTCTAAAGCCCTAAGGGTATGGAACAATGCATTTCAAGCTATAAAGGACAGAATTAGTAGTTAAGACTACTCCATCCAGAAAAGCTACCAATATAATTGAAGTAGAAATAGTCCCGCCATGATAAAAAATAATTAAAGGAATCATGACTACTAATGTATCACTGTAGCAGCTATTCAAAGCAATCTTACTCACTGAATGGAGATATATGCATCCATGAGAACAAAAGAAAAATAAATTAAACTAGAACAGCAAATATCATGTATGGATTCTGGAGGTACCAAGCATTATGAAACCATTCAATTGCCAATAACTAATACATGTCATTCAATAATGACCAAATGTTAACGGTGTTGGTAAGATAAAAATCTATCATGATAACATATAATTATAAATATATATACAACAAATAGTTCATACAACAAATACACCAGGACTAAAGGTCTATATTGATCTCAACACTTTAGTAGTGGGTGCGTCCCCTATCCTACTCATATTAACATAGTCATCATACAGATGAAAGGAGCCAACAAGGAAGTGTCAGAGTTAAACTGAATTGTGCTTCAAATGGACAAATCAAACACTATAGACTATTCAACCAAGCAATCTCAAAAGGCATATTATTCCTAGTGGACTGTCAAAAGCCCCTACATAAACTATTTTTTAGTACATGGACCAAGTCTTTACAAATGCCAGAAAGGGATACAATTACTTCTAATCTATTCTACAGTTTCCCTGGAAGTCAACAGCAAGAAAGTGTTTAGAGAGGTGTCTGCAGAGAGCTAACATAGTACAGAGTGATGTTTGTGTTGTCAAAGAACTCAGAAGAGATAGGTTTGATTTAGAGTTGAATGAAAAGTGAAAACATACCATAACAGAATCTGCATAATGAAAATAGACTTAGGTAAATTGATAGCTGTAAATTCCTACAAAGAAACAATAAAACAACTCTCAGATATTCGAATGATGCACCCCAGTTCTGACAAAAATACGAACAAGAAAAACACAGAATCAAACCAGTAAATAAAAAATAATAATAAAGGCTGGAGAGATGGCTCAGTGGTTAAAAACATATATTTTCTTGTAGAGGACCTGAATTCAATTCCCAGCACTGATGTCAGGCAGCTTTTATCTACTTGTAACTCCAGCTCCAGGGATGTCCCTAACCTCAGGCCCATGCACATATACAGAAATACACACATGTGTACATAAATAAATAATAAAAATATTTTTAATAAAGTAATAATAAAGTATCAGAATATAAATAGTAGTAAAAAGAGCAATATAAAGAATTAGAAAAATGTTTTTTAGAAAGATAAAATTCATAAACCTTAAGCCAAAATAACCAAAATAAATACAGAACCTAATTAGTAAGATTGGGAATAAAAAATGGATATGAGAATTCAATGGAAGTCAATGAAATTAATAGGTTGACTAAGACACACTTTATAAACCTTATTCTTTATTAATTGTAAAATCTAAAGTCCAGTTAATTACTATTATCTTTTCATTGTTCTTCACAGTTTCACACTAGATTCAATTTATACAAATCTCCACTATCTTAATTAAGTTTATTGTCAACAGTTTCTATATAAAGAGGGAAGGCATCTCCTAGTTATTTATTGTAATTTTTCCTTCTCACAATATCTAGTCATCATATTTCCTATTCGTGTAGGCTTAGAACTTTTAATGATGCCATGAAAATACTGTGTTTTGGGATAATCACTCTTTTCCTACAATCAGGCTTAATGAGGATCATTAATAAGCATTAACTTTAGAAACATCACTGTGCAACACTTTCCAATAGCCTCTTTCCTTCCTTCCTTTTTTCCTTCCTTCCTTTCTTTTCCCTTTCCTTCCTTCCTTTCTTTCTCCTTTCCTTCCATTTTTTCTTTCCCCCTTCCTTCCTTCCTTTCTTCCTTTATTTCTTTTCTCATTGCTTATTTTTTTAATTGGATAATTCCCAAAGCAAAACTACTTTCTACTAGACCACAAGAGCTCACAGACTATTTTATATACAATGATTTCCAATGAAATAAAATAACTAAAAAATCTAGTAGGGCAACAAAATGGTCAGACTAAGTGTACAGTTACCCTAATTCCTCTTCAACTGCATATTCTTTTTATCCTTTTGTTTACTTTATTTGGTTTATCACATGCTTCTCAAATATATATAATCAAAGGACTTACTTGCTTTAGAGTTCCTGTAGTTTCATCCACATGGTTGTTGTCAGAAATTTAATCTGTCTCTAATGCTATCATTTTGTTTTTATCTCTTCATCTGGTTCCAGTTCAACTGTAGAGACATGCATTAATATTTAGTGCTCAATTCACATTGAAATATTACAATAATTGGTCTTTTTATCTTAAAGAATTGTCATATACATAGAAAAAATTTTTGCATATTGCACCATGCCAGTTAGTTACAAACCCAGGTAAGGGACTCGTGTTTGCAGTCTCTGCTGTCCCCCCAAACCATGTGGAGGTCCATTATCCATGCTCCCTCTGAATGGGAAGAGCAAGAAGGCTACATTTGCTGTGATATCTGTGGCTGCAGATGTGAAGTTGAGAAGGATGGACATGGAAAGCTTCTGTGACAAACCCTACCGCTACCTTTACAAGCCCCACACCTCAAAAAAGTAACAGTCAAGACAGAGAGCCATCGAAGAGAAATCAAAAAGTATGGGAAGATGGTTAACTGTAGCTCTTCACAACTAATAGCTTCTAGCTGGGGTGTGGGAGGAAAGAACTCAGACAGGCTACTGAGCACTGCGCATGATTCAGTGAGTATACAGATAACACAAACTGGAGGGAATTTTTTTTAACTTTTTGAGGGGGATCACAAAGGTGGTGGATGGCATAGAAACACTGGGAGGTGAATATGATTGGGGTGCCTGATGTAAAATTCCCAGAGAATCAATAAAACATATTATGTAGAAAAACTTTAGCAGGGATATCATAGGTTAATGTTTTGACACACAAAAAAACTCACTTTTATATCACAACCATTCCTTTGATAAGTCATCTTGGAGTATTAATCACAACAATCCAATCATATCCCAGTGGCATTCCATCTAAATACCATTGACATTAAGCACATAAAATTTGGGGAATTAATTCATGCTGACTAATTTTATGTCAGCTTGGCACAAGGTAGAATTTTCTAAAAGAAGGGAGCCTCAATTGAGAAAATTCCTCTATAGGAACAGATTGTAGGATATTTTCTTAATTAGTGATTAATGGGGAGAGCCAGCATGTTGCGGGTGATGCCGTCTTTGGGCCAGTGTTGTATGAGAAAGCAGACTGAGCATGCCATGAGAAGCAAACCAGTAAGCATCATTCTTTCATATACTCTGCATCAGTTTCTGCCTCCAGGTTCCTACCTTCTTGGAGTTTCTTCCCTTACTTCTTTCACTGATGGATTATGATGTGGAAGTGTAAGTCAAGCAAACCCTTTTCTCCCCAACTAATTTTTGGTCATGGTATTTCATCATAGCAATTCTAAGACAAAATAGAAATTATGGCAGCATTCTGAAATCTACATTTTACTGTTGTTGTGCTTTGACTTTATTGGAAATGGGCACTAATGATGTGACCTTTGTAGAGGTGATTCAACTTTTAATGATGTCTTCATTAAATTAGGAACTCAACTACTAAGTTAAAAGAATAATACTCACAAATGTTGTTAACTAAAGATCTGTGGTTTTTTCAGTGTAATTATTTCAAAATGATAGATTCAAATCAATTTAATTATACCAGTCCTATGGACCATTAGTTAGACTCAAATTCAATAGTAAAATTACCTCTTTATTAGTTCAATTACAATACCCCTACGTTTGGAATGGGGTTACATTCCAATAATCTCATAAGAAACTCTATATATTATGAATACAAAGATTTTTTAATCATTTTTCTTGTTTCATTTCTGTTGATGTGATAAAATACTCTCTTCAAAACATAAGAAAAATTGGTTTATTTCCACTTACAATTACATATTACAGTCCATTACTGAGGATAAGTTCCAGCAGCAAGAGTCTGAGAAATCTTGTCACATCACATTCACAGTCAAGAGCAAAAATAAATGATGTATTCAGTCTTTGTATTCAGGTTGCTTATAATGCTAATTGTTTGGATTAAATACAACCCAAATATATGTAAAATAGTAAACTTTACTGGAAAAGCATACATGATTAGATTGTTCATCAACTTAGGTGGTCCTTCATCCCTTTACTACACTTTGGGGAACCTTATTTCTTGAGACACAATAATGATATAGACATAGAAAAAATAACAACCATGAAATGGTCTCTAAGTATTCATATGAAGAGTCACATATATGTCATGTTAAATAAAAAGTTGTCAGTGGTTAGACATTATGTTGAAGGCATGTCAAAAGTAAGACAGCCTGAAACAGAGATCTTGGATACCAAACAGAAAGTTATGAATGCAACAAGAAAGGTCCTGGAAGAAATTAAGAGTGATATTCCATTTGATATACAAATTATAAGAAAATTAAACCAACATTTGATGACACAAAGAAATGTTCAACAGTCTGGCTAGGTGATCAAATTAGTCTCAGAATTTCTATTAAGTAAAAATAAAATCAAAAGCAAATTTCCAACAACTTAAATTTCTATAAAACTTGGAAATGTGAAGACTTCTAAGAAAAAAATTAAAACTAGCACAAGGTGGATTCTTTTGAAGGTGTTTACTACTCATGTCTAAAATTTAACAAAGTTCATGTACTTATTTCATTTAATATTAATATAATTTGAGAGAGTTGATGACTAATTTAAAGAAAACCTGGTGTGAATGGAATGCTACATGTTATGTGCTGTCAAGCAAAGAAAACCTTCATAAAGTTTTCTGTTTTCATGTGCATAAATTGATGCCCAAAGCTCATTGTCATCTCATCCTAAAAACTTACTATAGGCTCACCATCCAATTGTATCAGTCTCTACCGTGATCGTCTATAGCGATCAACATGGACACTAGGAACTTTATCTGACAAAGATTAGAACTCACTAAAGTCTTAGGTGACTGTGAGAAATATAGTTCAAAATTGACTCTTGCCATCATTCTTGGAGGCTTTATTACCCAGCAGCATGATTTAACCATGATCCTTATGTCTCATTTTCTTCTTTTGTTATTGTTTGTTTGTTTTTCGAGACAGGGTTTCATATTTCATTTTCTTGGTCCTAACAACCTCAAAGATCTATTCTTTCTGCTTAAATTCTATGACCCATTATATGTGTGTCTTAATTTACTTCAAGGGATTGTTTCTTAAGCTTATTTGGCATTTTTATTTGCATACTAAATATCACACTGCTTCCTCCTAGCAATTTTCTTTCAACTTATAACCCTACCGAATGGGTAGGTCTTTGTCCTTTTTACTATTTCCCCCATGTATGTACTTAGCCATTGACAAATGCATGGTAAGTTTCCTCTTAACCTCAAACATTTGTTAAAAGACATTTCTCCTGTCCATTTTTCGAATTGCGTTTTTAACAGTTTTCAAAATCTAAATTATTTGTTTACTTATTTCATATTTGTCTCCTATAAAGTATGTTATATTTTATTGTCATGTCTTTCCACTGCCACATACTAAATAAAGTAGAGAACAATGTATTTTAAGCAAAAAGTGATAAACACATTGAGTAAATTATTATTGCATGATTATTAATGTATTCACAGAAAAATGTTTGGTGGAACTATTAAAATTAAATAATCAGGCAATTAAGCATGGTAGTATTTATACAGAAGATGAAAGCCCTGTTTTCTGAAAACTATACTAAAGTCAGTAAGGACAGCCTTAGAATTCTAATCCTCAAACTCAACCTCTTAAATTCATGGGCTATGAATATGTGCCACCATGGCTGACTTTAATACTAGCTTTTGTTTGTCTGTTCTTTTTTTCGTTTTACAATACAAGCTTATATGCATATATATAAACGAATGTGTATGTATGTGCATGTGTGTGTATGTGTCCAAATGTACATGAGAAGGGCTAATGTAGATATTAGTTTGAAAGATACTGAAAATTTAAGTAAATATTATACTTTGTGTACTTTGGCATATCAAATATGTACATATATTTATTAACTTCAAAGACATTCTAATGATTAGTTCACTAATTTCCTAAAACAAAAGCATGGGACAGGATATTTGAGATTATTTTGTATCATAATTTGTGTTCATAAAAACCTGACCAATACAGAAATCTCCACTATTTGAGGATAATAACAAAGAGTAATTTTACAATTTGACACATATTTACTACAAATAACATCTCCACAGTACTGTTCAGCATTTTTTACAAAGTCTTTGGAAGAGCAGTACTTTAAGTAGATTTTTTTCTTTTTATATGATGATATAAGGGAGAGAAGATTTTCTTTTTCTAATAAAAGCAGCGCTTAGCTTGGTAAATATGCTACCATCTCATAAGTCTATAAAGAACCTTGAGTTTATGCAATTTAAAAATACCGCAGGAAATGTTCATGAATATTTTTTAATTCTGAGCCACTTACCTTGTATTTTGACATGCTAGCCCTGCAAAATCATATTGGAAATTTCATTGGTATAGATGAATTATAATCAAATGGTATGAGGTTTGGGGAAAAGAAAAAAATTAAAATTATTGCCATTAGAAAAAATATACTTTACAACATGAGAAATTTATGTAGCCTTAAGTTTGCTAATTCCCTCTATTTTTAAGAACCAAATGCAAAGTATCAGCATAGAAAGAAGTTTGGGGGTCTCCTCCTACCCCTTATTCAGTAGCTGACTTAATGCAGGTCACATAGGCTGTCCCAGCAATACCTTGCTTAACTGTATACCAAGATGCTCATATCGTTTTTCCTTACATGGTGATTGTAGCTTAAACACAGAAAACTTTTTGGAGTGATTGGAAACTTGTACATGTAAGACAGAAACTACTTGTCCTCTTTGATGTCTATTGCCATTCTGAAAGTATTGCATTTTATTGTGTGTATAAACAGCTACTATCAATTAGTTCATTCATTTTGTTTTGTTTTTAAGTATGCTGCTAGTGTAAGAGGCAGCCTGAACACCTTTTTCTATCTTTTCTGCTCTCCTGAACAAAGACTAAATACAGTTTGATAAACTTTCCCCAGGATCTGGATTCTTACTTTCTTGGCCCCTGGCTTAATTAAAGAAGACATAGGGCAGGGGTTTATTCCAGGTGCATTAAAAAAGTATATTTTCTAAATTCAATCTTAAAATGACATAGTTATAAAGAAGTCCTGTCTCACCTTGCATTGCATGGATATGAGAGCTATTGCTTCCCATTCATCAAACTACCAGGAAGCCATCTTCTGTATCTCTAGTTTGACTGGGTTGTGGCTATGAGAAAAGCATAATCCTGTGTTCGGAAATCCAAGAAATTAAATATGGGACTGAAGGTATATTTGTAACCGTAGAACACATTCTATACACATTAGCTACTTAAACTGCAGGTCTTGATGGTAGAGATGGAAGCTGTCACACACACATACACACACACACACACACACACACACACACAGGCATACACACACATACATACACAAAGTGAGCAGAATTCATAACCATGTATAAAATTAGCATGTCTTTGCAGTACTACATTCAATTATTTGAGTTTGAAGATTGCTGTTTGAGTTGCTGACTTACATTTCTTTTAAAATTGTTAAATAAATTTTTGCTTAGGATTAAGACTTTACAATAATTTCTAAAATTTTTAAGAATACTTCTGGTACTTAGTAATATGTATTTATGTAAAGCTGTATTCTCAGTGAAGATGATTTTAAAAAATCAAAATATCAATCCACTCTGAAAATCATTGGCTATGACCTATAACATCTGAGGTAGCCAATAGTCAGGCACAATTTAATACTTCATGTAAAAATAAATAAACACATACTCTCATTGCTATGCAAATGTGTTTTCCTCTTTAATAGGAATCTTTACATAGATTAAAGAATTGTTCTAAAATACATTTCCTTACAGTTTATTATTAATTTCCTACCCATTAAATACATGTATATGCATATATGGTATATTTTACATGCACACATCTATATCTATATGTATGCATACATACATGCATACATGCACACACACACACATATATAACGGAATCTTCTAAAACTTTCTAGTGTGAAACAGGATCATGAATGAAAAAATCTAAAAAGCCCTGGGCCCTGTTTTATATAACTATTTAGAATGCATAATACATGCTAAACATGTAGTGACTCAATGGTTTTTCTGAAGGATTTGGATCCAAGACAAAGTAGAAGTATACTCTACACCAGTTGACTTTAGACATTCTCAACCTGCCCCAAAAGTAAATATTACCTGTATTTGAATAGCTTAGTCACAAAAGTAATGTTTCTTGAAAAACTGAGTGGAAAACCATAGTACTCAAGAACCAACAGCAATGGAAAAGAATCATGCCTTATGTTGTAATGTTCCTCTGTCTATCAAAGCAGTTAACATCACTAAATAATACAATGAAGAACAGTTCTGTTCTGAATGAGGTTCTAAGTTTCCTAACAATGACATAAAAAATAAAAAGGAAAAATATTTAAAAACCACTTGCGGAATTTAGGAAGTCTTTCTTCTATTGTTTGTTCTCAGATCAGTGGAACTTAGATAATATTTTTATTTAAATTTATTTTTTATTGAAAACAGACTTTTCTCATACAGTTTATTCTGATTATGGTTCCCCCTCTTACAGTTCCTCTTAGGTCATCCTCACCCATTCAAATTCACATATTTTATTGGTCTCTCTTATTAAAAAAACAAACAGGCATCTCAAAAATGAAAGAAGGAAAGAAAGGAGAGAAGGAAGGAAGGAAGGGAGAGAGGGAGGGAGGGAAGGAGGAAGAAGGAAGGATAGGAAAAGGAAATGTTAAAATAAAAACAGATATGAATATTCACAGCTATATGTATTTATTTTGCTATTCATTTGGCCCTTAATTTTCTGTCTGTTTGTTTTTTTCCTATTCAGATTATGAATTCTATGCTTTGTAAAGGATAGAACTCTTAATTATCAAACTTTAAGTCAGGAACACCCTGTCATTGCAATCTACAATGCCTCTGGGTTGCTTCTATTGCAAAGGCTTTGGTACATGTTCATACATCCATGAGAAATAATCTTTTATTTTTATACTGAACAATATTTGAATTTTATATGGAGACGTGTTCTTTAAACTTTGCTTATGCAGCCAACCACGGTGATGAATCAGAGAGAAGAATCTTTAGAAAGAACCTCCTCTTTGTTTTGTGAGAGCCATACAGTAGTTACTACATGCCAAATTTGTGCCAACGATCTGACAGCTTTTCTCCCACATTTTGGTAACATACAGTGACACTGATGTGTTGACATTCCCAGGCATCAGTTTCTTCATCCACAACACGGGACTGTAGAAAATGTGTGACACTATTTGCACAGACCTCATATCTAAATGTCTCTCAACATTGTCCAATGAAAACAATATATGCTTAAAACTTAAAGGAAATTATGACAAAAAGTCATAGTTAGTAGTCTTCTCAGTAATAATACTAGTGAAAGCTTCAAGATACATATGCATACAACATGTGCATGTATACTTAAGAGAAATGAAAACATTTCAAGTCATTTGACAGCAATAACTGTGAATATTGAACTTAATGCAAACATTAACTGGTCTGATATAACTAAATGATTTGAATATTCAGTTTTATTTTTGTTAATTATTTATGAATACCTGGTTTAAATTATTTCCACTCAAAGAAAGTATTAAATATGCTTAATGTGCATATTAGCAAACACCAGTGGGAAATAAAGAAAAAGAGAGTGATTTCATCTACCAAAAGATTTGCATAGAAGATTAAAAACCACACACTGATTTTTTAACAAATTACTCAGAAAACGGGCAGGGCCATTAAGGAGATTGTCACCAGAAGTTCAAAATACTAAGTTAAAGTGACGGAGCCACAGGCCCCACCTGCACCCACTGGAGGAAGAATGACCTCTGGAACCATAGTTCCCACCTGCAACCATTAGAGAAAGAAAGACCCACAAAGGCACAGGCTCCACCTGCACCAATTGGAGGTAGTGATAGATAAACAGCAGTGTAAGAATTCATTCAACACCATAAAGAGCAATATGGCTACACCAGAAACTAGTGGTTCTATAACAGCAAGACCCAAACATCCCAACGCGGATGAAGCAGGAAAAAAACAACCTGAAAAGCAACTTTATAAAAATGATAGAGGACCTTAAAGAGGAAATTAAAAATTTATTTAAAGAGATGGAGAAAAAGACACATAGAAAATTGGGAAAAAAATCAATAAATCCCTTGAAGATGGAAAGAAAACCAAGAAAATCGATCAAACAAGTGAAGGAAACAGTGCAAGACTAAAAAATTGAAATGGAAGCAATAAAGAAAACACAAACCAAAGGAATTCTGGAAATGGAAAATCTGGGTAAATGAACAGGAAATATACCAACAGAATGCAAGAGATGAAAGAGGGAATCTCAGGAGTTTAAGATATGTTAGAGGAAACAGACCAATCAATCAAAAAAGATAAATTCAAAAAATTCTTTACATAAATCATCCAGGAAATCTGGGACACCATGAAAATATCAAACACAAGAATAATAGGGATAGAAGAAGGAGAAGAATTCAAGCTCATAGGCACAGAAAATATATTCAACAAAATCATAGATGAAAACTCTTCCAACCTAAAGAAGAATATGCCTATAATGGTACAAGAAACTTACTGAATACCAAATTGACTGGGCCAGAAAAAAAGTCCCCTGACCATATAACAATAAAACACTAAACATACAGAATAAAGAAATAATATTAATAATTGCAAAGGAAAAAGGTCAAGTAACATATAAAGGCAGACCTATCAGAATTAAATCTAACTTCTCAATGGAAACTCTGAAAGCCAGAAGGTCCTGGACAGATGTTCTGCAGACACTAAGAGACCATGGATACAAGCCCAGACTACTATACTTAGCAAAGCTTTCTATAACCATAGACAGAGAAAACAAAATATTTCATGACAAAACCAGATTTATACAAATACCTATTCACAAATCCAGCCCTATAGAAAGTACTAGAAGGAAAACTCCAACCCAATAGATAACCACTCATCAGCAGACCCCAAAGAAAGGAAACACACACTACCACCAATAACAACAAAACCAAAAATAGCAGGAATTAACAATCACTGGCCATTAATAACTCTTAACATCAATAGTGCCAATTCACCTGATAGAAGAGAAAGTAGAAAGTAGCTTTGAAAACATGGGCACAGGATACCAATTGCTAAATATACCACCAGTAACAAAGACACTGAGAGAAACAGTTACTAAGTGAAATATCCTGAAACTGAGAATGCAAAAGACATGCTCAATAAGACAAAACAGCAGCCTACAGAATGGGAAAAGATCTTCACCAACCCCACATCTGACAGAGAACTGATTTCAAAAATATATAAGGAGCTTAAGAAGCTAAATATCAAAACACCAAATAATACAATTTTAAAATGCTTAGAGTGCAAACTTATACAGTCACTTTGGAAATCAGTATGGCAGTTTCTCAAAAAATGTTGAGAATCAATCTACCTCAAGACCCAGCAAAACCACTCTTAAGCATATACCCAAACAATGCACAATCATACCACAAGGACATTTGTTCAACTATGTACATAACAGAGTTATTTGCAATAGCCAGCACTTGGAAGCAACCTCAGCTGAAGAATGGATTAAGGAAATGTAGTATATTTAAACAATGGAGTATTACTCAGTGGCAAAACACAATGACATCTTGAAATTTTCAGGCAAATGGATGGAACCAGAAAAAATCACCCTGAGTGAGGTAACTCAGACCCAGAAAGACAAACATGGTATGTATTCACTCATAAGTAGATTTTAATCATAAAGCAAAAGATAACCAGGCTACATTCCACAGCCCCAGGGAAGCTAGGTAAAAAGGACGACCCTAACAAGGACACATAAAGAAGGGTAAACTGGGAAGAGGTAGCAGTAAGGTGATGGGAATGTCAACATGAAGGTTTGATTTGCCCGAGTTAGGGGAGGGACAGAAAGGGAGAGCAATGAACGAGATATCATGATAGACAGAGCCATTATGGGGTTAGGGAGAAACCAAGTGCTAGGGAAATTCCCAGGATCCACAAGGAAGACCCAGCTAAGACTCCTAGCAATAGTGGAGCAGGTGCTGGAACTGGCCTTCCCCTATTCTCAGATTAGTGATACCGTAATTGTCATCATAGAACCTACATCCAGTATCTGATAGAAACATATGCAGTGATCCACAGCCAACCACTAGGCTGAGCTCATGAAATTCACCTGAAGAGAGAGATGAGGGATCATATGAGCAAGGGCGTTTGAGATCACGATTGAGGAAACCACAGACACAGCTGACCTGTGCTACTAGGAGCTCACCGACTCTGGACTGTCAGCTGGGGAACCTGTATGGAACCAAACTAGGCCCTCTGAATGTAGGTGACAGTTATGTGGCTTGATCTTCTTGGGACAGTGTGACCAGGACTTATCTCTGGTGCATGAACTGGCTTTTCAGAACCCATTCTCTATGGTGGGATACTTTGCTCAGCCTTGATAACGGGGAGGGTTTTGGTCCTGCCTCAACTTGGTATGCCAGATTTTGTTCACTCCCCCAAGGGAGATACTACCCCCTCTAGGAGTGGAGGTTTGCTGTGGGAACTCATTCAGCCAATAGCCTTTAAGATGCTGGCCCACTTTAGGCATGGTCACATATACTATAAATGCAGATGAAAAGCATTCATGGACTTCGGGGCTGAAGGACTCAGTTCCAGTCCCAGCACATGCAGAGGACAGCAGATCACTATTTCTGTAAGTTTATCCCCTAATAAATAAATCTTGGTTATACTCTATTCCAGGCTATTTTGGAACTCTTTTGTATGCCAACAAATTGACACAACAATATAACGCCCACATAAGACCTAAAAGTGCTTAAATGGGGGAGAAGGTTCTAGACTCACCAAAATGGGAGTCAATTGGAGCTTCTTGTTAGCTGCATTTATTCAGATAGGCTCTGTTTGTTGGCAGTGAGCAGAGGCACAGCTCCTTTAAGAGAAAGCTTCCCGATTCAGCATTAGCAGCAAAAGCTGCATGACTTCTTTAAGAGACAGCTTCTAGGTTGATGCTAGCAGCACAAACAGTGGCTCTTTTGGGAGGTCTTTCACTTAAATGGGGTTTGTGAACAACATGCTACTAGTTGTTTAATGGTGTCATTAGCTTAAAGCTGCATCTCTGGAGCTGGGGTGATGAGCATAGCTCACAGAGGTGGTAAACATACTTACACCATGTAGACAGGTTGAAGCCAAGAGGCAAAGCTGCAGGGTTTAGTCCTAGCCAAGCCTCTTACCATTTCAAGAAGTGCTCCTTATCAGAAAATTATTACAGATACACAGTAAGACAGATTCAAACAAAAAAGACATCTGAATAGGTCACAGTGTTGGATAAATGTACACTGGCTTATGAGAAAGAAGAAATAATATAGAAAGTCATAGATTAAAGAAGTAAAGATAATTAACTATAAAAAGTAATACAGAAAAAAGCAATGTAAAAATGGAAAATACACAGAAAGTCTGGATTATGTATACTATTTTGTTTTTTGAATTATTTTGACTGTTAATGAGGTAACTGCAGAGAGACATTTGATTCTGGGGTTTGCTAAGCTAAACCAACAAATATATTTTAAAGATATCTTGACTTCAAAATTTGAGTCTAAGGATATGTTACTTTGGAAAATAAGTTCTACTTTTGTTTCCACAGAAGTTGAGAACCTGTGGATTCCTTCTAAGCTGGTGTGGTTTGATTGAACAAGATCCCCTGAAAGGTCTCTGTGAACCCTAAAAATACTTCGCTCAAAAAACAGAAGAAATCAATTTGGAGAAAACAATGCCCAAATTCCCAAAATTATTATTTATAAATGTTTGTTTTTATTTAAAGGGGGTTGATTAAATGGTTAATCATCAAAGTCAGAGTCCTTCAAAAGAAAGAAAGGAGGATATAATATATAAATAAATATTTACATTGGTATGGACTTTGGTCTATTTACGCAAATTGAAGGTCAATTTTGTTATAATATGAATGTATATCTCTGCTCTTGTTTAAGATATTGTGTTTGTGCAGCTCATTTAAAAATTTGTAATGTATAATTAAGAAATACAGATTAATAGATTGTTATTTATAATATTCAAACTTTTAGTCATGTTAATTAGGTTTTTTAGATATACAGAGATATGTTTCAGTTAGATAGATAATCTTCAACACTTCAAAGACCTACAGAATATGACATTTAAATAACTTAGGATTGTGTTGATGTGAGACACAATTGCTACCGGCAGCACCAATCTATTCACAAGAGAATGGTGGGCAATAAAGACTCTCCACTTGGAGCTTGTTTTCTTTTTGGAAAAACTGGCCTTTGGGCAAAGAATTGCCCCTGCCTCAACCACTGACAAAATGCACAGTGTCCAGACTGGACAAGCAGGATACAAGCAAAAAGACTGTCAAAACTTACCAAGACAGTGTAAGATGGTTTTTAAATTTTCCTACTTCTGAAAATGGTCTGTCAGATACTCTAGGTCTTAGCCAAAGTTGGTTGCCCAAACGTTACAAATAAAACTTCTGGTGATTGCCCAGGTAGCTGCTTATCTCTGTCATTTCGTACTCTTTTTGGAAGTTGCTTGATTGAACTTCTTGCTTACTCAAGCAATATTATTACCCTTCTTGGGTCTTTGATGGAGTTAAAGACTAGATAATCATAGTTACTTTCCTCTCATGACTTAGCAAATTGTCTTATTTAGACAAAGGAGGGAGGTGCTGTGGGAACTCCTTCAGTAAATAGCCTTTAAGATGCTGGCCCACTTTGGGCATGGTCTCATGTACTATGAATGCAGATGAAAAGTATTCATGGACCTCTTGCCTGCTGGATTCAGTTCCAGTTTCCAGCACATGAAGAGAAATGAAGATCACTAGTATTTCTGTGAGTTTATCCCCTAATAAATAAACCTATGTTATACTCCATTCCATGTTGTTTTGGAACTCTTTTGTATGCCAACAAATTGATACAATAGATGTTTGGTGGGATATGGGGAGGAGGAGGGAGAAGTGGAAAGAGGGGTAACTGGGTTTGGTACATATAATGAAAAAGTATTGTAAAATAAATAAATAGTTCTCAAAGCAATTATTCATTCACTTAATTTAAAATTTATCTACAAATTATCATTATAAATCACCTTAGATACTGAACTGTTTTGTGTATTTCTACAGTGTGTGAAGGTGTATCGCTGTGATTAGTGTAATAAAAAGCTGAACAGCCAATATCTAGGCAGGAGGGATATCCAAGGAGAGACAGGAAGAGAAGAAGGAACCTAGGTGTGTGTGAGATGCCAGAAGAAACAGAGAGAAAAAAGGAGTTGCACCGTGAAAGATATGTAACACCATATGTTAAAACATAGATTAATATAAATGGGTTAATTTACATTATAAGAGCTAGTTAGAAACAAGTCTAAGCTATAGGTAAAGGTTTCATAATTAATAAGAAATCTCTGCATCACTGTTTGGGAGCTGGCTGGCAGGACAGATAAGGACTTGTTATTTGGGGTAGAAATCAGTAATTGTATTGTCTTTCTTTAGTTTCTCTGGAATGACTCCAATGACTGAAGACTGATAGGCATAAAAATAGGTTAAATATTATGAAGCTGTGTTATCCTGGTGCTCATGTTATCAATAGCAGATGTTTATATTACAAATTTGAAAGTTTAATTGTTTGTTCAAGGTACTAGGTAAAACAGAAGGGTGTAAATGCATTCACTCATTAATGCAAGAAATGATTTTACATTTTTATCCAGTGTATGATATCATAATTCATACCGCTGAAAATTCCATAATGACTAAATTTTAATCTATGATTAGCTTACTCTTCAAACCTATTTAAAACGTGTTAAAAACAATTTCAGTTCTACCAAAATTATGCAGAATTCTTTTTCCTAAATCTAGATCTCCATGTGTTGGCCAAGACCCATTTTTAAGTCAGTTTCAGTCAAATATCTAAGTATAAGTGTATATAATTTTCCAGTTAATGATATGTTTGCAATCTAAGAAAATGATCCAAAATGCAAATATATATATTTTGTATTCCCTTGAGACCATTTAAAGGTTTCTCTTCAGAATATAAAGTAAATTGTAGGCATCACATGGTTTGGGAAAAGCACAAATGGTCTGCCTTCTCCCTCTTCTCTTTATTTACCTCAAATGCCCGGGCAGTGTCATTCTTTTTCCTCATACTGAAGCCAGGCATATAAAATCTTTTTGGAACATAAATACTAATACAAATGTGTGATTACAGGTGGCCCTTACTGTCCTCACAGCTAAGTCTGATTTTCAATCTACCCACCTCTGGGGGAAATGGTTGTCTACATCTTTCCATCCCAATGAGAAAACCAATTCTAGCACAATGTGAGCATGCTGGATACAGACAGTTGCCATGACAGTTCTTACAAGAGATGGCCTTAGAGTTAGCTACAAGCCATAGTGTGTGTGTTATGAGTATGCACTGATGATCTTACCTAGTTTCTCCAGCTTTCCATGGACCATTTAAGGTGTTTGTTCTACATGGCTTCTCATAAGGTATGCAGTAGAAGGGAGGCCCCATTGCCCATATTAAAATTCACTTACAAAGAGGGCGCTTTTCCTATATTCTCCTTATTAGTTCTTTTCCAGTACCTTTTCATGTGTGTTTTCTGTGATCACTGTAAAGAGCCTATCTCCAAGTCCCTACTCACTCCCTGCTTATCTTAGAAGACCAGGTACATGCTGAATGGCATTGGAGTAGGTAAAGACACTTTATTGGCATTAAGCAAAGAGAGGACTGAAGAAATGGAAAGTTGTGTCCCTGTTTGTAGCTTCCTGGAATGGAAGAGCTAGAAGTTCCAGTCCAAACACATATTCTTACATACTCTGTCTCCTCACTAGCTATTTTCTCACTGAAGCACTCTTCTCCCAGTTCTTCACTTGGATAGCATCTTATCTTCAAGAAGCAGCTCATGTACACTACCACTAGCTGCTTCCAACCTCAAAACCAAGCTTCTCTCATAACATACAGCACAGATGTCATATTCTGACCCCTAATGAGTACCCATTTTTCCAATATATAATTTACTTTAGGATGAAACACAAAACTTACTTTCCCTTTAGACTCTAGGAGACTTCAGTGCTTGGAGTGGACCAGTCTTGTAAAACAATAAATGAGTTAATACTTTTGCCCTCCCCCCAAAGCACTTAGAAGATGCAAGGCAAAGTCTTAATGGTTATAGCTATATTACCTTCTTCAATCCTCATGACAGCTCCTAGAGCGAGCTACTATTATTATCACCATTTTAAAAATGGGGAAACTAAGGTGAAATGAGGCCTAGTGACCTCAGTCACACAGCTGTCAACTTACAAGGCCAATACTGAACAAGGCTAGAATGTGTGCTCCTCATTACCATCTGTCATTGCATTTCTTAAATTAAATATTAAACAGCAGCATTGGATGATTTAAAACACCAACTATAGTTTATACTTTACTTTGATATCTCATCATCTGGGCTAAATTCTGTTTTGTCTCTAAGTAGTTTTTCAAAGAAACAAAAACTCTCAAATGTACAGCATCATTTTCCTAACACTAGCAATAAAATATTTTAATTATGAAACTGAATAACTCAAGATCTGCAAATAACTGATGCAGATTACATTCTGACATATAAAATCAGTCTAAAAGTATAATTAACCCACAAAAATAAGATGCCTTATTTGTGAGATTTCAGAAATTAACATTCTTTGATAAATATTCAATCATTATTTATGAAAGATACATGATAAATGTTAAACTCTCCATATATTTTTGACTATGTAAATAAAACCAGAATGTAATCTACCTAATATATATCCAGTTAATGCCAGTAAAATTGATAAATTCAATGGCACAAGTCTCTAGTGGTGCTGCTAGCCATGTTTCACACTGTGTGTATCACACTGTCTCCTGTTGACTGTGGCTATAAGAGGCATAAACTAAAATTTATGCACAATTTAATTTGTAAATGTTCTGTGTCCTTAGCCCTTAGCAATGAAAGTATGCTGGTACATTTATTTTATGTAATTCCTCTTCTCTCTCAGTTTTGAGATAAATTTAACTCTTATGAAAATATAAATTATTATCATTGTTGGGGTTACAATAATATAACCTATATCTACCTAAAGAAATCAAATCTTATTATAATTATTTCATTCAAAATGCTCCCAGAACACATCTAAGACATACTTAATCACAAGAAGATTTTATCCATCTTCTACATAAACTTGGACACTAACTATAAATGTAGGAACTTCAGGCCAAAACTTATCTGTAAGACAAAGTATCTAGACCAATTAGTGAACAGGATGATGAAGAGAGAATTACTTTCTTAGTCAAACTGCTTTGTGTGATATACCTTTAACTGAACTAAATTCAGTTTGGCTGCATGGTTTGCTTTTCATATTGTCATCTTCTATGGAAAATTATAGCATGTCAACATTATTTTTTAAATTATAATTTCCCTGGATATTTTTTTCTACTACCACAAATTCTAGTCAATAGATTTACCAAATCATGAAACTCTGAAGAAAAATGAATACTCAAGAAATGCTATGCTAATTAGTAAAGTATACCATTTTGCCGATTGAGTGTTGTGAACTTCTGAATCCCTTCAATTGTGCTCTTTGTAAGGTTAAGTCTTCATAAGCTGAAGCTTTTTGTCCAGCATAGAGAGTTTGGCAAGACTACTCTTGAGGATTCAGTGGTCAGTATAGCATCAGAGATGTTTTGCAATAAATTCTCCTTTCCCCAAGAAGCTGAGGTTATCACAAATCTGCACACAACAACTTCAATTTTATATTTATTAAAATATACATTTATTTATTTATTGTATACATGCACATGTGTCTGAGCCACTGTGCCTGGAAGTGTGGGTGTGTGCATACCACAGTAATCATATGGAGGTCAGAGGACAACTAGTGAGAGTTGCTTCTCTCCTTCTACCATGCATATTCTGGCAATCAAACTCAGGGTGTCATGTATGGTAGTAAGCACCTTCATCCAATAAGTAATATCTCTGGAAAAGAATAATAAAAATTTTACAAAAATGAACATTTTAAAAATTTAGTCTTCTCCCTTTTTGTCTTTTTGTCTTAATGACAGTGTCCTTTGCTTTACAGAAGCTTCTCAGTTTCAGGAGGTCCCATTTATTCATTATTGCTCTTGTTTTCTGTGCCACTGGGGTTTTACATAGGAAGTGTTCTCCTGTGCCCATGTATTTCAGGCTACTTCGCACTTTCTCTTCTATCAGGTTAAGTGTGGTCAGATTAATCCATTTGGATTTGAGTTTTGTGCATGGAGATAGGTAAGGATCTATTTTCATTCTCCCAGTTATGCCAGCACCATTTGTTAAAGATGCTTTCATTCTTCCATTGTATACTTTTAGCTTCTTTGTCAAATATGAGGTGTTCATAGTTTTGTGGATTAATATCCGGGTCTTTGATTCGATTCCATTGGTCAGCGTCTCTGTTTTTATGCCAAGCTGTTTTCATTACTGTAGCTCTGTAATAGAGTTTGAAGTCAGGGATGGTAATGCCTCCTGAAGTTCCTTTATTGTATAGGATTGTTTTGGCTATCCTGGGAAAGGTCTGATCTCCAAAATATACAAAGAACTCAAGAAACTAGACATTAAAATTCTAAATTACCCAATTAAAAAATGGGGTAATGATCTGAACCGAGAATTCTCAACAGAAGAAGTTCGAATGGCCAAAAGAGACTTAAGGTCATGCTCAACTTCCTTAGTGATCAGGGAAATGCAAATCAAAACAACTTAGAGATAGGATCTTACACCTGTCAGAATGGCTAAAATCAAAAACACCAACGATTGCCTATGCTGGAGAGGATGTGGTGTAAGGGGAACACTCATCCATTGCTAGTGGGAATGCAAACTTGTGCAACCTCTTTGGAAATCAGTGTGACGGTTCTCAGGAAATTGGGAATCAACCTACCTCAGGATCCAGCAATACCACTCTTGGGAATATACCCAAGAGATGCCCAATCATACTACAAACGCATTTGTGCAACTACGTTCATAGAAGCATTATTTGTAATAGCCAGAACCTGGAAACAACCGAGGTGCCCTCAATGGAAGAATGGATCAAGAAAGTGTGGAATATATACACATTAGAGTACTACTCAGCGGTAAAAAACAATGACATCTTGAATTTTGCATGCAAATGGATGGAAATAGAAAATGCTATCCTGAGTGAGGGTGCCAGAACTAGCATTGTCCCATAGTCACACTGATGAATATCTTGATCACATCCATAGAAATTTCGTCCGATGGATGGAGATAGAGACAGAGGCCCACATTCACACCAGAGCAATGGATTGAGTTACCAAGATCCAGTCGAAGAGCAGAAGGTGGGAGAAGATGAGAAAGGAAGTTAGGACTGTGAGGCGCTGGACCACCCACTGAGACAGTGTGCCTGAGCTAATGGGAGCTCACCAAATCCAGCTGGACCGGGACTGAATGAGAATATGATCAAACTGGACTCTCTAAATGTGGCTGCCAATGAGGGCAGAATGAGAAGCCATCAACAATGACACTAAGACCTATCTCCTCTGCATGTATTATCTTTTTGGGAACCTAATCAATTTGGATGCACACCTTCCTTGGACTGGATTGAGTGGGGAGGGCCTTGGACTTTCCACAGGGCTGGGCACCATGCCCTCTTTTAAGGAAGCAGTGGGAGGGGGGGAGCGGGAGGGGACTGGGAGTAGGGGAGGAAATGTAATTTTTTTTTAACGGAAAAAAAATAAAAGAATATGGGGAAAAATGTAGTCAATTGCAGCTGAATTATTGAATAATTTTTAATGAGTAGATTTTATTTCCATAATCTAAATTAATTTAATCTATATCATCATGCTAAACAACTGCTAGAGAATAATATAAATCATAAATTTACTTTGACATTTTAATAGACTCTTATATGTAGATTTTAAGAAATTTAGGTTTTTTTCCTCTTCAGCTTAAGTATTGATAAATTAGGAAACAGCTTTTAGAAACAGTAATGTTATTCAAAATAATCATTGATAACAATTAGAAAGATTTGAAAAGGTTAGGATTTAAAGAATATAGTTGAAAATTCAGTTTATTACAGAATTTTTTTAATGCAGTATTGTTACAAAGGTCTATATACCTGAATTTCTGGCTGTACAAAGACATGTACATAAACACATATGTTCTATTGTATCATGCATTAAAATATTCTCAAGTCTGAAATGTGTGTATGTGCCATGATGAATAATGCACACACTTACTTAGAACCATTATTTAAATCACTACATTTTTCTCCCCTGTATTTCTACTCAGTGGATAATGTAACTACCATAGCTAAAATGACATAAAAGCATATTTATTCTCAAGACAAATTGTGTTCAAAACACAGCGATACATTTCTGTGGAGGGCCTGCTGCTGATGTAAATTATTCATATTCTCCAATTCTGAGTATTTATCACCCATTTAGCCATGACTGGGAAACTAACTTTAATGCATCATTATATTATAAAAATAATCATTTTTGCATGCATTGGGAAGAAAAAAGAAATAAATGGATTTGAAAACCCTAAGATATCCTATTCAATACATAATCTAATTTTCATTAATAGTTCAAATTTAATGTGGGAATATTTCTTAGAGACACCAAGGCAGAAATCTTTCGGAACAGTAAATATATGTGGGCACAAATCATTCTTAACACTGACAGAATACATTGTCATTTAGACAAACATTCAACTGTCAGGATAATTTTATTTATCACCAACTGGTTATCTATGTTCTTCCTGTTATGGTGTATATGTGGTAGAAAAATGAGAACCTTCCAAAAAAACTCAGGTTCCAATCTTTAGATAATGCTTTGATGTTTTACTTTATATAGTAAAATAGAATTAGAGCAACCAATGGGATAAAATAGCTAGGCAGTTGACTTTTGAAAAAGGATATCAACTTGTGTTAGCCAAGTAAGGCCAGCATAATCATGAAGGTTACAAATACAAAACAAAGAGGCCAAAAGAAAGATTAAAAAAGAAAGATGAAGAAAAAGAAAGAAAGGAAAACTCAGACACTGACAGTCACAGAGTGTGATATGAACAAGGGGATGTGAATGTATATATGCATATATGTATATATATGTGTATATTCATATATACATTATATATTTATATATCATATATGACTCTATGTGATTACATATAGCTCTCTCTATATATATATGAATATATATTTATATTCAGAATCTCCAAAAACAACACTGTTGATGATTTGATTTTTTGATTTTATATTGATAAGCCATATCTTATCATTTCAGCTTCTAGAAATGTCAGATAATTAATCTGAGTTTTACATTGTTGTCATTATTTTTTAACATATAAAAATGTTTTGCCTGCATGGATATATGCCAACTGCATGCATGCAAGGGTATAAAGAAGGTCATAAGAAAGTCATATTTCCTGGAGTTTGACTCTCAAATGTTATGAGCTGAAATGTGGGGCGGGGGGGGTAATCTTGGTCCTTTGCAGCAGTAGTAAGTGATCTTAATTGCTTATTAATGTTTTTCTGTTCAAATTCAAGGGTAACATTTAAAGCAGACACTGAAAACTAATCTAGTATGCATTTGCATGAATACAGAATGGATTAATGGGAAATAATGAATTATCCTAGTCTCCTCTATCATAATTGCTAAACATAAAACTTTGATTGTGGAATGCAGCATGTCATAATGAATCTCATCCCTGCTTTCCCATAAGAGAACACTGTGTACAATTGAAAGTATCTTGGTCATTTTGGGGTCCAGCCTCAAGGCCCTCTTTAGGGTTCTGATTGGAAACTACAGCAAGTGAAAGGAATTTTTTTCTTAGTGTATCTAAAGGCAAACAAATGAACTATCTCACTCACATGCTGTTTTAAATGTGACTCTGTAGTAAGGAGACCACTTGCTCTTTTCCTGGCCACCCAGCCTCCCAAAATAACCACACAGAAACTGTATTAATTAAATCACTGCTTGGTCAATTCCTTAAGCATATTTCTAGCTAGCTCTTACATCTAGAAGTAGCCCATCTCCATTTTTTTTTATATTTTATCACAAGGTTCGTGGCCTACCAGCAAGGTTTAAACATCTCTGTCTCTGGCAGCAGCTCCATGGCGTCTCTCTGACTCCACCTTCTTCCTCCCAACATTTAGTTTTTCCTGCATAGCTAAATTCTGCCTTGCTATAGGCTCAAGCCAGCTTTCTTTATTCAATAATAGTAATCACAGCATGCAGAGGGGAATCCCACATAACCTCTTCTTTTCTGTTTTAATAAATAAGAAGGTTTTAATTTTAACATAGTAAATTATATATAAAAGCAGGTATCAAGCAAGAAGGAAAACTATAACTATAGCCATTTATTCTTCATCTCCATCAAAGACTCCAGAAGGATATAATATTGCCTAAGTAAACAGGAATTGCATTATGATCAACTTCCAAAACTGTAGAAATTGACAGAGATATCTTGCTGCCTGAACAGTCACCCAAAGTTCTTCTGTAATCCATATTGAGCCTACAGGCCCACCATATCTAGCACTTTTCCACAAAGCAGGAAATTTCAAATACAGTTCTGCCTATGTTGGCAGTTTGTTAGTCACTTTTTTTCTGTGTCCTGAAGAATGTTTGGCAGACTCTTTAATGAAGCAGGAACTCCAAAGGATCATACCACCTTTAAGCAAGTTAGGCAGTCATTTCTCTGTGGGTCCTGTATGTCCAGTTCACACAGCATACCATCAGGCAGCCTAGACAAAAGCAGTTTCTTGCCCAAATGGCTAACCAACTACATAAGTAGCCTATTCAGTGTCCATCTTCCTCTTGAAGTAGATTGGTGCTGCTAGGAGCAGATGTGACTCATTGTCATGAAAAATTCAAAATTCTTAGAACATTTTAAATGCCATATTCTGTAGTCTTTGAAAGATTTGAAGAATGCCTATCCATATAAAATACATCTCTGTACATCTGGAAAACCTAACTAACATGACTACAAGCTTGACTATTATAGATGATTTTCTATTAAACTATATTTCTTAATTATATATTATACTTTTAAATGAGCTAAACAAACACAATACCTTAAGAGCAGAAATATACACATAATAAAATTGACCTTAAATTTTTATCCATAGACAAAGATCCATACCAATGCAAATCTCCATAGCATATACCCCTTAAATGTAAAGAAACACTTATAAGCAATATTTGGGAATTTGGGCCTACTGATGGGGGGCACTGTTATTCAGGTCTTACATGGTGTATCCTATGTGCTTGGTTCATCTCAGTCAGCAGTAGGTCAAAGTAATTTTGGGGGCGTTTATGGAGACCTTTCTGGTGTTCTTGGTCCACTAAACCACTTTAGCCTGTAATGAATCCATAGGTTCTCATCCTTTGTAGAAAAAAAGAAGAACCTCTTTTCCAAAGCAACATAACCTTAGATCCATATCTTGAAACCAAGATACCTTTAAAGTATATATGTTGGTTACTTAGCTCCTTCACATTCAAAAAATTCAAAGAAAACACAATAATATACATAGTCTAGAATCTTGTGTATATTTCATCTTTACGTGACTTACTATTTTTTCACTCTATTACTTTTTAATCTATGATTGTCTGTACTCTGTCTCTTTAAAGACTTTGTTTTATATTTTTTTCTAAACCATTTACTTCCTTTTATGACTCTTTATATTCTTTATCTTCTCTTTACAAAGCCTATGTACATTTATCCAACACTGTGACCCATTTAGATGTCTTTTTTTTTAAATCTGGATTTGTCTTTATTGCATATCTGTAATCCTTTTCTGACTAGAAGTGCTTCTTAAAATGCTAAGCCCTTTTTATGAACTTAAGTGGTGGCATTGCTGAGGAAAATATAGCCCTGCCTGCTTGGTCCACCTAATCCAACATGACTGAAGTTCATTGAGTGCCTCTGAGACTGCAGGGTGGGATCTGTCCTCACTACCTCAACTCTGATAAAAGTTGGCCCATGCTGCCACCAAGTAATTTATAGCATGCTGCCCAGAAACCCCATTGAAATGCTGAGCCTCCTGAAAGAGCCAGATTTCATGCTGGCAGCACAGCCCAGGAAGCCATCATTTCAAAGCCACGTGGCTGTTTTTCTGCTACCACTGAATCAGAAAAACCTCTCTTATAGGAGCCACATCATGCTGCCAGCAAGCAAAGCCCATCTGGGAAAAAAATATTGCTGACCTCTGTTTTTAATGTCTAGAATTCCTTTCCAAGCACTCTCAAGTTTTACACGGATATAGTCGACCAAGTTGGAGCACCAATTTGTTGTTAGTAAGCCTGCTTGTTCATTTCCCGGCTGCCTAGCCTCCTGAAATAACCACACAGAAACTATATTAATTAAATCACTGCTTGGCAAATTACTTAAGCACAATACTAGCTAGCTCTTACATCTAGAAATAACCCATCTCCATTATTTTATATTTTACCATCAGGCTCGTGGCCTACCAGCAAGGTTTCAACATGTCTGTCTCTGGTGGCAGCTTCATGGCTTATCTGACCCTGCCTTCTTCCTCCCAGAATTTAGTTTAGTTTTCCCCGAACAAACTAAATTCTGCCTTGCTATAGGCTCAAGCCAGCTTTCTAATTCATTAATGGTAATCACAGCATAGAGGGGAATCCCACATCATGCTTCTTTATTGTTTTGCCTCTATTCTAATTCTCCTCTCCTATTTCTAATTCATTCTAGCCTTTTATATTTCTAGCCTCCAAATTTTCCCTTTGAGGGGCTTGGGGCAATAATAAAAATTTATAGGAGTTGCCTCTCTTTGGCAAAAAGCAAATTGTTAGGGTAAGCAAATAAGGAGCTGAGCCATTAACCATGGCAATACAAAGGTTTCAAGGTCTCAGAAATAAGATGTAACCATGGGTGGGGAGTTGTAAGCAGGCTGCTTATTGGTTCCCAGCTACTCAGCCCCAAAATAATCAACCAGAAACTATATCATCTAAAAAACTTCTTGGCCCATTAGCTCTAACCTTTTATTTGCTAACTCTTACATCTTAATTTAACCCATCTCCATTAATCTGTGTATTGCCAATTGTTATTGGCTTACTGGGTAAGGATTCCATCCAGCTCCAGCAGGGCTGTGTTGCTTCTCCCTTACTCTGCCTCCTTTCTCCCAGCATCCAGTTTAGTTTTCACTGCCTAGCTCTGTTCCCCTATAGCTCTGCGATAGGCCCAAAGAATTTCTTTATTAACCAATGATATTCATAGCATACAGAGGTGAATTCCACATCACCTCCCCTTTTCTGTTTAAATGAAAAGGAAGGTTTTAACTTTATCATAGTAAAATTACATATAAAAAAACAGGTATCAAGTAAGAATTGCAGCTACAATATTTATATCTATTTTGTCTTTTATCATAATTAAGGAAAACTATAGCTATCAATTCTTCAACTCCATCCAAGATTCCAGAAGGATATATTATCTAAGTAAACAATAAGTTCATTGAAAGCAACTTCAAAACCTCTAGAATTGACAGAGACATCTCACTACCTGGGCAGTTACTGAAAGTTCTTCTGTAATGTTGGGACATCCATCTGCAGCCTACAGGTCATAGTATTCAGAAGACTTTTCCATGAGGCAGGAAATTTCAAAGTTATTTCTGCCTATATTGGCTGTTTTAAATCACTTTCTTCTATGTCATGCAGAATGTCTAGCAGACTCTTTCATGAAGCAGGAACTCAAAAAGATCATCTCACCTTTAGGTAAGTTCAGCAGTCATTTCTCTGCAGGTTCTGCATGACCAGTTCATCAAGCAGTCCAGGCAAGAACAGTTTTGTTTTTTTTGTTTTGTTTTGTTTTGTTTTGTTTTGCCCAAATGGCTAACCAACTACATAAGGAGCCTCTTCAATAATCATCTTCCTCTTGAAGTAACTGGTGCTACCAGGAGTAGATGTGACTCATTGTCATCAAAATTCCCAAGTTCTTTAAACATTTTAAATGCCATAGTCTGAAGGCCTCTGACAGATTTTAGGAACACCTCTTTAACTGAAATACATCACTGTACATCTAGAAAATCTAACTAACATGAGTACAAGCTTGACTATTATAGATGACTCCATATTTACCTTTATTTCTTAATTATACATTACATTTTTAAAAGAGCTGCACAATCATAATACCTTAATCAAGAGCAGAAATATACATATAATAAAATTGACCTTAAATTTGTATCAATAAACCAAGATACATACCAATGCAAATTTCTATAGCATATCCCCCCTTAAATGTAAAGAAATTTATACACAATATTTGGGAATATGGGTGTAGGTCTTCTCCAAACTGCTTTCTGCTTTTTGCTGGGTGAAGTAATTTTTTGAAGAGTGTTCAAAATGACCTTTCAGAGGATCTTGGTCCATCAAACCACATTAGCCTGGCATGAATCCACAGGTTCTCATCCTCTAGAAACAAAAGAAGAACCTCTTTTCCAAAGCAACATATCCTTAGATTCAAATTTTGAAGTCAAGAAACCTTAAAACATATATTTTGGTTTAGCTTAGCAGTCTGTAAAATTAAATGTCTCTCTGTACTTAGCTCCTCCACAGTCAAAAAATTCAAAGAAAACACAATAATATACATCTCTGTGTATTTTCCATCTTTATGTGGCTTTTCTTACTCTATTACTTTTTAATATTTATTTTATTATCTTTACTCCTATAATCTATGGTTGTCTGTACTCTTTTATATTACATTTACTGTCTCTTTACTCTTCTTCTTCTCTCTCCCTAGCCTACATACATTTTTAAACTCTGTGTCTCATTTAGAGGTCTTTTAATTGTGAATCTGTCCTATTTTGTATCTGTAATTCTCTACTGTCCAGGTGTACTTCTTAAAATGCTAAGCACTTCTTAAAAACTTAACATGCAGCAATACTAGGGTATATACAGCACTTCCTGCATGCCCTGTCCAGTCCAGCATGACAGAACTGTTCACCATTTCTGAGAGCCATGCACACTGCCCTATCTCTAGGCATACAGCTGGTCCATGTTACCATCAAGCAAGCCATAACAAGTTGCTCACCAACCCCATTCAAATGCTTGGTTTCCTGAAAGATCCAGAGGTCATTTTGTCAGCATGGCCCAAAAAAACTGCATTTTGAAGCTGCCACTTTTTTTTCTGCTACCACTAAATCAGGAAAACCTCTCTTAAAGGAGCTGTGGCACATCACCAGCAAACAGCAAGAAACTGTGTTAAACTCTGTATTTTTGTGTCTAGAATTCCTTTTCAAGCCCTCTCAGGTTTTTAAGTAGATTTTAGTTGGCCACATTGGCACACCAATTTGTTGTAATAGTGCTGCTTGTCTGTTCCCTCCCAACTGCTCAGCCCCAACATAATCACAGAGAAACTGTATTGATTAAAACACTGCTTGTCCTATTAGCTCTAGCATCTAATTGGCTAGCTCTTACATATTAATTTAATCCATTTCTACTAATATGTGTATTGCCATGTAGCTTTGGCTTACCAGCTAAAGTTTCAGCATGTCTGTCTCCAGCAGCAGCTCCATGGCTTCTTTCTCACTCTGCCTCCTTTCTCTCAGCATTCAGTTTAGTTTTCCCCCACCTAGTTCTGCTTCCCTATAGCTCTGCTGTAAGCCCAAAGCAGTTCCTTTATTAACCAATGTTATTCACGCATACAGAGAGGAATCCCACATCACCGGTGGAATAGCACAGTGCCCAGTACCAAACTTTGAGACATAAGTCTAGTATCAGCAGGCTTGGCAAGCAAAGAACTGACATGTTTTAGTTAGGATGCTTTGTGTAGCAACCAAGGAAAGATACCTGTGACTCTGATCTTTTGCATAACTGCACAGTTTTAAACTTATGATCTATTTTGAAAAGGCTTAGTCCAGTTTGAACTTGCTCTGAGGTGAAAGTGAGCTAGTGCCGTTAATCTGAGCAGAAGGAACAAAGCAAGTTATTAAGTGTCTAGAGTCTTCATGGGACAAGTCAATCTAGTTATGAAGCATGTCCTAGCATATTTTCTATATATCAAAATTATATAGTTAAATTGAAAGTCATCTTCCTGAGCATCCACAGATATATGTACCCATAACATTGAGATGTATTCATGAGATTAAATGTACATGTCACATGACATTACACACAACAATGAAGGTATTGGGGGAGACACCAAACTGCTTTAGAAAAAGTGAGCAAGAATTTTCAGAGACTATGGTCCTCCAGGCCTTAGTAAAAGTGAAAAATAGCTTCCAGAGCCAATGGTTCTGCAGGCCTTGCCTGGACAAGATTAATCTCTATCAGAGAGTCACTCTTCTGGTGGGTTGACATCAGAATTATCCATTGCCATATGCTGTATATTTCCACAGCTTCTTACAAGGAAGAAGCAGACATTTGAATCAGCGAGGTTGATGGTGCAGAATACTCTAACAAAAGGTCTCAATGAGGACCATTTCAGGACCACTTCATCTTTGAATTACTCCTCACAATTCTATGGGGGTGAGAAAATAACTTTGGAGAATTCATGATTCTTACACAAGTATGAGTAATTTGTAGAAGGACTTAGACATCTTTGGGAGGAAAAAGAAATTATCAAAGAAAATGATAAAACTATGAATTAAATTATGACTTCGAAATGCAGTATACACCCTTAGAGCTACAGTTTTATTAGTACAAAGACCCTATCCGCAAGTATAGAAAGGGTTAAAGGTTTACTTTTATTTGACTTTATTTCTCTGTGATCTGATGATGAATCAGAGAATAAGACTACAGGAGCTAAGCTTCTGCATTCAACCATTTATGCTGCTATAACAAACTGCCACAATGAGGAATCCATGAGGAATCAGAAATTACTCCTTGTAGTCCCTAAACCTGTTCAGGCACAGGTAGACCTGATGTCTAGGGAGGGGTCCATTCCCCACAAACTGTGCCGTCCAGGAATTCGAATAGAGCAGGAAGAATTGGCAATTCCTCCTCTTCCACTGCCAGCCCTTAAGAAGATATTGGTGCATTCATGTGGGTAAAGCTTTTATTATTTTATCACTTTCCATAAAGCTCTACCTTCCAATACCTCTACAGTAGGTATTATGCATAGATACCTAAATTTTAGGGATCATTCAGATCACAGTATCCTTAAAACTATTTTATCTTTATCTTGAAAACGTTTGATGAATTATCCTTACTCAAATTCCAAATCTAAGACCAGTGAGCTGAAACCTAATGTCACTTGAAATACTATCTCTCTCAATTTGTTAAACTGAGCTAGAATGAAAATGTCAAATTTTAGTATTCAAATCATTTTTATGAACTTTATATCAAAGACTTAGATACAAAGTTACTAAAAATGCCTAAAATACAAAATAATATTTATTTGTTATATGTTATTTTTACTCTTATTTCTTCCCTAAATGTAAAATTGAAAAAGTTGTGATTTGAGATTTGCCTGTCTCAATTTTCAATATGCTTTAAAGGAATATTTTAAGTTAAAGCATTTCTGAATAATCTCTGCCTCTCTGGCTCTGTTTGCCTAAATATCTCAATTAAATATACACCCAAACATACACGCAAACATACACACACATACACAGTCACACATGTACATGCACATACATGCATACACATGTAGATATATTTTGGTTATTAGCTCTATGCTCAATCATTAAATAAACACTAATTAGGATATTCTTATTCTTTTCCATCTATGTTGTATTTTTAAAAACCTGAAACAGCTGGAGAGATAGTCTAATGATTAAAATGTTTGCTGAAGATTGCTGAACCTGCATAAGACCATGAATCCAGATCCCCAGAAACCACAGAAAAAAAAAGCAATGGATAACAGCATCCATCTGTAACCTCATCATTACTGGGCTAGAGAAAGTGAATGACAGGGCCTTCTGGCAAGCCAGTCTAGCTGAAACTATGAGTTCTGAGATATTTAAGAGTCTTTGTCTCAAAAATTGTAGCTGGCTAGAGAAATGACAAAATGACAGTCATGCAAAAATGAGGACCACAGTTCTGATGCCTAAAGTCAAAGTAAAGCCAGATAATTCCAATATATCTCTGGTGAAAATAGAGATGGAGATGTAACCAAGAAATGAGATTAGTCTCACTTTCTTTTATTAGTGTAAACTTAGATAATGTTCTAAATACCTATCCTAATACCCATGGATAGGTTTAACTCTTACTCGTTATCAAAGAAGTTTCTTTTTGCAGCACATAGAGACAATTACAAACAGCTACCGTTGGTCAAATGCAAATAACTGACCATAGGATGTCTAGCACCAACAAGCACATCCCTAACACAACCCCTACACCTAAGTCTCAGAGAGCATGACAGAAAGATTGCAAGACCCGGAGGACCAGAATATCTGCTATTAAATTGTGCCTCCTTTATATGACAGGGAAGATGCATTGACAAAATATCAACAGCATGGCCACCTAAACAAGATATAAATAATAGCAACACTATTGACAACAGTGATGGGGAAAATCTCACAATTCCTCTCCCATAGATATTGAGCTAAAAGTGATTAATGATAAAGTGATTAAAAGATAAATAATTCATATTTTGAAGAAATGAGCTACCTAATTGGTTACCCAATATCAAGCAATCAGCCCTAAAAACAAATATATACAAGCAATAGTAAGTGGACTCATCGTTTTGTAGTTAAGCATTTATTCACACATATACATGTGAGTGTAGGTGTGTGGGTTTTTGTGTTTAAAGAGCAAGGGCATGGATGTGAGAGACTTTAGGAGAGACTGTAGGGATGAGTGGAAGACATGAAATTAGATAAATGTAGCATATGTATAAGAAATAAATATTAATTTAATAATAATAATAAAAGAAACATTGCCTAAAACAAACTGGAAGACAAAGACTGACATTAAGATTGTTCTCTGACCTCCACATAAGAAAAACATATGCCCATACTCACTCTCTCACACACACAGACATATACACATACAATAACACAGAGAAATATACACAAACACAAAGTGCACAGACCACTGAAACTGAGAAAACAGACACATTTTTTATTATTACTTAAGGAATATTGATCTGAAAGTTGAAGTATTCAAATAACAGTATAAAACTGTGACCACAGAGGCTTTTCCCTGTCTTTCCCTTAAGGTCATTTCTTTCTAAAACTCCCTAGGAAACATCATGTTTCAAACCAAAAGAAAACTCCAAATCATAGGTAATTATGCTAAGCATCAGCACATTCAATCAAGAACACAAAGGAAATGTAAAAACATCACTAATCAGCAGCCATCATTACATTTAAAAACAGAGCAATGTGAATATTCACATGTGTAGCTGGGAGGAGGGCTCATAATAAACACTGCAGTACTCTGTGTGTAATGTTTGTAAAATAAAAAATAACAAATTATGCAAAATTTCCAAAGCAATGCCTGCAATCACAGTATGAGGTTTGTCATTGCTGGAGTCCTGATTTGCTACTCATCTAAAATAATGTGAATGGTGGGCTTATGAGAAAATATTAACATTAATAAATACACATTTTAGTGCTATAATGGGTTATAATAGGATTTCATGGGTTTTCTATAGTTACTCTACGTTATCTCATGATATGAAATTGTGAGTACTGTATTTGCAGATATCCACATTCATCAGCATTAGGATGGCAGCTTGTTCTTGCTCTGAGCAGAATATGACAAACAATTCTCATGATCCCTGCTCATGAAGAGCTTTTTCATTCCTTCTTTACAGATGAAAGTCAAACCAAATATCTAATAGGATGAGACCAGTTACAAATTCTCAATGAAAATTTCTCCAGTATATTGCTTTTGTGTCCTCTCTTAATTCCAGGCTTCCATGACTGCTTTGGACATAATCTGCACTTGGCTGCTCTTTCAGCAATAAGCTACTATCATTTCCATATCCAGTTGCTTTGGGGATAAGACATAAAGAAGGAGCAACAACCTTAACATCTGATTAAACCATAGTATCTTCAGGTCTCTAACACAGGGCTATTACTATCATAACAGTCTCTGCAGATATAACTTTTTTTCCATTAACTTCCTCCTCCTACATTTGGCTGTGACATTCATTTTCCAACTATTTTGGATACAGGATCACTGATGTCTATGTTTTCTACACTATAGGTGGTAGAGGAAGACAAAAAGGTTCCTGCCTCCAGTTCAAACAGTTTCAGAACTTGGCTTTCTCCTAGAAATCATGCATGTATTATGTTGAAGGCTCCATCACAATCCATAACCACTGTTCTTTTCTTTCCCCAGCCATATCCAAAGGAGATCTTTCTGTGCCTCCACCATAAAAATCAGGTGTTAGTCCTAGAAGACAAGGTGCAAAGCTGTAGGGGTCCTAACACTGAAGTCTCCAGGAGTTTCTCATTCACATGCTAGTGTCTACTCAGTGTCCAGAAATACATTAAATTTCTAAAAATATACGACTTAGCCAGCACATGCCTCCAGAAACTTTTGTTCATGGTAAGCACATTAGGATAGGTCTCTCTCTCTCTCTCTCTCTCTCTCTCTCTCTCTCTCTCTCTCTCTGCATTCAGAGATATAGATTTGGTGATAATGGTTTCCCTGTGACTTCACTCTTAATCAATATCAGGCAGGCACCATGGTTTAGTGTCATTGTTATTATTATTATTATTATTATTATTGATTTTTGAGACAGGACAGGATTTCCCTGTGTAACAGTCCTAGCTGTCCTGGAACTAGCTCTTGTAGACCAGGCTGGCCTCGAACTCTTAGGGATTCACCTGCATCTGCCTCCCAAGTGCTGGGATTAAAGGCATGCACCCAGCCTAGTGTCATTATTTTTAAGATGAGTGGGATGTGTTTCAGACTTTTAAAATTTTTATTTTATTATGTTTGTTATTAAGTGTACTCATTTATTCTACATCCCCACTGCAGTTTCCTTTCCCTTCTTCCTCATAATCCCCACTATTCCCACCCCCAAATCCACTCATCCTCTGTTTTGGGTTAAGAAATGGGCAGGTCCCCTATGGTTGTCATCAAACATGGTATATTTAGTTGAGATAGGACTAAGCTTCTCCCCTCATAATAAGGCTTAATAAAGCAATACAACATGACGAATAGGTTCCCAAACACCTGTCAATGGGGACAGGCCCTGCTCCCACTTGTAGGAGTCTCACAAGTAGACCAAGCTACGAAACTGTCATACATATGTAGAGGCACTAGGTCGGTCTCATGTGGACTCCTTAGTTGGTCCAGTATCTGTGAGCCCTTGTGAACCCAGGTTAATTGTCTCTGTGGGTACCCTTGTGATTACTGTAATCCCCTCAACCCCTTCCCCCCTCTCTTTAACAGGATTATTGGATCTCAGTTCAGTGTTTGGCTATTGATCTCTGCATCTGCTTCCATCAGTTACTGGATGAAGCCTCTCTTGACTCTTAAGATAGTCACCAATCTAATTACAAGATATGACCAGTTCAGGCTACCTATATGCTATTGCTAGGGGTCTTAGCTGGGGTTAACTTTGTAGATTCATGGGTGTTTCCCTTGTACCAGGTTTCTACCTGACCCCAAAAGGCCTCCCTCCATCAAAACATACCCTTCATTACTCTCCATTTCATCCCACCTCAACCTGATCCCTCATGTTCCCAACTGCACACACCCCAGTTTACATAGGAGATTTCTATTTCCTCTTCTCATGGAAATACTTGAAACAAAAACTACATATCAATACCCCTGATGAACACAGATCTAAAAATTCTCAATAAAATACTAGCAAATCAAATGTGAGAAATTATCAAGAAGATTATCCATCACAAAAATATATAGGGATAGTTAAATATCTAAGTCAATGAATATTTTAAAAATTATTTGAACATAAAGACAAAAATTATGTGGTCATCTCAACAGATGCAAGAAATGCCTTTGACAAAATCCAAAATTCTTTCATAATAAATGTTCTAGAAAAAACATTGAACATGTATATATAATATAGGCTATAATATAGCCTATAATAAAGGCTGTATGTGAAAAATGCAGAGCCAGCCTTATGCTAAATGAAGAAAAACTTGAAGCATTAATCTTAAAATCAGAAATGAGAGAGGGATATCCATACCTTTGGTCTTTTTTAGTGTAGTATTAGAAGCACTAGTTAGGACAATAAGAAAAAGAAATTAAAAGGCCAAGTCAAATCATCCATATTTTCAGATGATATACTAGTATATATAAGAAACACCAAAAAAATCTATCAGAAAATATCAAGAAAAGGTTAATAATTTCAGCAAAGTAGCAGGCTACAAAATTATCCTACAAAGATCAGTAGCTTTTCTATACCAATAACAAACTAAAATAGAAATCATGGACATATTCTCATTTACAGTATGTCAAAGACAATAAAATATCTTAGAAAGAACTTAATCAAGGGGGGAAAGATGTCTACAATGAAAACTTTAAAATCTTTGTAGTAAGAGATGAGAGAGATACTAAAATATAAAAAGACATTGTGTTTGTGGGTTGGTAGAATTATTATCATGAAAATGATCATGCTACCAAAAGTAATGTACAGATTCAAATGCAATACTAAGTAAAATATCTACAATATTCTTCACAGAAATAGAAAAAGATTACCAAAACTTTTTATGGAATCAGTAAAGACCCCAGAGTTCTGAAGTGATCCTAAGAAAAAGGAAGAATATAGGAAGAATTGTTATTCCATACTTTAAGATACAGCTAAAGCGATAAAAAAAAATATGGTACCAGCACTAAAAACAGAAATATAGACCTAGAGAATAAGATAGGAATCCAAATGTGAGTACTCAGAACTACTGTAGCTATCTGACATTTGATGAGACTAAATAAACAAACAAACAAACAAACAAACTGCCCTGGAAAAAAGACAACATCTTCAACAAATACAACTGGAAAAGCTGGATGGCCATTATCAAAGGAATGGAGTTTGACCAGTATTTATTACCCTGAAGAAAAATATATTTAAGTGGCTCAAAGACCTCCATTTTAAACCTTAAAAAATAAAACTCCTAGAAAACAAAAACAGGGTTTCCAAATTCTTATTGGACAAGAATATGGAGGTCATAAAATATTCATACATGTATATATAAACTACAATTTCTATAATCTCTAAAATTCACATATACAAAAAATTAAAAGAAAGTTCATTCATTTATTCTTTTCAAAATATAATATAAATAACTGTAAAAGCTTTATCTTGGAACAACCTTTAAAATAATCTTGAAATACATACAAGGACAGTAAACTTTAATTTTAAAATTAGACGAAAATGAAATGTCAGCAAATACACAAAGTCCCTAATTCTAAAACCTGTATCATACATAAAACAATACAGAAAAAGTATAAAGGCTTATTGAAACAGCAGCAGGATACAATGACAATTCATTTTTACAAAATGCTTATATCATAAATTCCAAAATTTGCAACATGAGACTTGTATGTTTTATTTTTGACCAATAAAACAAATATAACGTTTAGAAACATATTTTAAAATATGGATATTATTTTTAATTATATTATTTTTAAACATTATATATTATTATTTATAATGATATATTTATTAATATTAAAATATTATATATTTTAAAAATATATATATATGTTACCTCATTAGTAGGTTGATTCAAGTTCATATCATCAAATATCAGTCACATTGTAGGGTGGATCATGGATATGGGTAATTCTTATCTGCAGTACTTTTCCCCCAAGTCAATGATGAATAGTTCCAACAAAGACAAATTGAGAAATAGTCTATAGTGCACTGCATTACTATTCATTGAAATAACTGAGGTCAGAAAACACAAGGACATATTAAGACATTGTCAAAAACTGAAGAGACTTACAGGAAAAACATGCTACTATGTATAATGTAAAATTAGACAGTCCTGAAGAAATGACATTATTTGAAAAACTAGTAAAGTCCAAATTGTGTTTAATTTAGTTATAGTTATGTGTCAGTCTTGGTTTCTTAATTAGACAAATGTACCATGACTACATCAGATGTTAATCATATTGGTATTTGACTTAACAGTATTGGAAAACTCTCTACTATCTTTGCAGTTTAAAAAAATCTAAAATTCTCAAAAAATTTAAAGATGCTATCAACTTAATATTTGTGTTATCTCAAACATTTAGATCAACTTAATGCTCAATGTGATGGTATTATTTTGAAGAGCCTTTGACAGGTCACCAGGTAATCAAGATGCCCTTATGAAAGATGACCATGATCTGTCTCATGGCTTTCACCATATGAGGATATTGAATGACAGACTTTTAGAAGATAGCTTTTACCAGATCCGGAATACACAGGCCTCATTAGCTTAGAGTTCAAAGCCTCCAGAATTCTGCAAAGAAAAGATTAGAATTTATTAAATATCCAATGTTTTCGGAGCCTATGGTTGTGGATCCATTTCACCTTAATCAAAGGTCAGAGAAGTCAGGCTTATTCCTGCTCCTTCAAGGTTATAACAAAAGGTCTGACCCAGGGTGTGGCTGCCTACAGGATGTTTGGCCTAAGGTGTAGTCACTGTATACCCTTTCTAAACAACAGAATACTTAACTCAGGATATAGTTACTTGATGTTTAGGGTACTGAAGAGGTAATTGCTCTGTTTGTTCTTTGTGTCATGTTAAAGCGGTCTTTTGTCTTTTTTCTCCCTTTAGGATTGAAATTTGTAAAGCCTGTGGAAAATAAACACAGGCAAATTCAGTATTCATTGGGTTACTCTCCCAACTCTATTCTAGGTCTCTGTCTTTTTCTTTTGTATGTCTGTTTTTTTCTGCCTAACATTTCTAATCCACATGTCCCTACCCTGGAACATATAAACCCATTGAGACTGGACTCCAACAGATTTTCACCCCAACATGAGACCATGACACAGTGTCTAGTGTTTTATTGTAGCTGCCTGAACATATTGAGAAAAAAAGAAAATTGAAAACTTTCTCATCAACATTAAAAATAAATGGCAAACTTTATTTTTTAGAAATGTTTAAGTGTTGAAAGAGAAACTCTTTATGTGACTGAAGAGTACAAGAATACCATCCATCTGTGGATTTTTCAAGAATAAGAATGTGAGAATTGTCAGAGGATCAGAGTCCAAGGGGTGAAGGAGGAGGAGCAAATAAATAAAAAAAATACAGTAAGAGGAAAATTATATTGTTGCTGCAGCATTTTAAGCAAAGTAAAAGATCCTAGAGCTAGCTCATTGTCTTTGGATATGATAGAGTTTAAAACAAAAATATATTATACAATATTTAAAGAAAATGGCATTTGGAATGCATCAGAAATGCTTTAAATAAAATACTTGCTTTGGCCAATTATTGGATTTCAAAAGAAACCATTTATCAAACAACTATAGCCTGTGTATTTTCAATTCTATGACTGCAGTTAGTGATCTCTTTAATGCCTAAATAATTTTCTGTAAACACCCACCAGAAGCAATAGAACACACTGTGAGCTGCTCTGTGAAAGAACGATCAGTTCAACAATTAATGCTAACAAAACTAGGGAATTGATATCATATTAGAACAAACAAAAAATCATATTAAGTTGAAAAGATAAAATTAAAACTATATATATATATATATACTTTCAAAAGTTTTATATATATAGTTTTAAAGTTATAAAAATATATATAGTTTCAAAAGATACATATATATATACATACATACATATATAAGTTATAGACTGTAAAAATGAGTTGATTGCTATGGAACAGAGAAATGCAGTATTTGTCATTGTAGTAGCATCTTGGAGTAGCTGGCAAAATAATCATTACTGACTTGAGTAACAATTACACAACTTTTAACTTAATAATAAATCTTTATTTTTAGATTTATTCATGTGGTTATTAATATTTCCTTTCATTTTAATATATAGTACTGCCATTATTTTATTTCTGTTACTATAATAAAATATCATGACCAAAAATTTGATGTAGAGTAGAAATGGTTCATTTCAATTCACAACTCCAAGACAAGGTCTGTCATTGAAGAGAGGGGAAGATTGCTAAACCTTGAAGAATCTAGTCACAGACATCCGTAGTCAGCAGCAGAGATAAACGACCCATCCATGCTTGTGATCAACTATCTTTCTCTATTCTCATACAGTTCAGAGCTTTCAACAAGAGAACGGTATTGCCCACTTTCAGTTATCTTTCCACACCATTTAAGGCAATCAAGATAGTCCCATACATACAGAATTACAGGGCAAACTGATCTATAAATCATTCTTTGAGTCTCTTTCTCAGATGATTCTAGGCTTGTAAAGCTAACAATTAATAAGTATGCATATATAATTAAATGAATTTTTATCATCTGGGCTGACAATACTCCATACAAATGCCAAATACCGCCTGACAAAACCCTGATGCCAGGGATGTGAAGCACTCTTTTGAGATGTTGTTCTTGGCTGTCCAAGGACTTCCAAAGCCTTAAAGACTATTGTTATTGAACTTTGTTGCCTCCCAAAGATGGAAGCACGCATCTGAAGATACCATACATTTCAGACACAAGGCCCAGAGGACCCTGAATTGTAATTTACCTGAATGTTTCCTCTGTGATGACTAGCTTTAATGATACCAAAAGGATCCCTGGAAGCTTCCAAAGGATGGAATCAAGAAACAATCCAACTCACACATGCTGCCTGTGAACTCTTAAGTATGACCAGAATGGCAGGATAACCTTAAGGGTGTGGTACTGGCATGCATGCTTTGGAATTAGCCAATAGCTCTTTAATTTGACAAAAGATCATCTCAGCAAGAGGGAAACTGTGTCTGGTACTGGGATCCTAGTCACTAACTCAAGGCTAGTAAATAATGGATATTGGAGAACCTATAACTACCACTTTACTACAGCACCATAATCCCTAACTATATTCTAAACATTTATCATTATATACACAGATAAGTGTTGTCTTCCTCCTCATCAAGGGGACTTATTCTCTTTTCAACAGACCAGTAACAAAAATTACAATCAATCAAAATACATAACTGTGTGGCCAAATCCCAGTAGATACATCACCTACACTCCTACATTTAAGGCTCAGAGAAGATTGTGAAAGAAGGGACAGAAAGAATGTAAGAGTAGAAGATCAGGGAGTTTGCGGTGAGAGTGTGACTCCTAGAAATGTCAGAAGATAAACCCGTAAAGTCTCACCAATGTGGCTGTCTAAACATGAGCTAAAATGGACAACAGACATTCCAAAGTTGATTAATTAAAGCCCAATAGGCCTCAAGCCTACACACACACAAAAGTGTAGGCAACCAAGGAATGTTGAAAACAGAGAAATAGTTTTCAAGGAAAAGCATACCAAATAGTTATCCAGTACCAAATGTTCTGTTGTGAAAACACACATTATTCAGACTGAGCAAGTTATGTTTAGGAACATAAATGTATATACAAATGCACATATAGAGTTGTTAAAATAGAGACCATGAAATTTAAAAATAGCAAGGAAGAGTATAAATGATTTGGAAGAATTAAAGGGAAGGAAAAATGATTTAAATGCATTATAATATCAAAAATAAAACAACTTATAACATTATCTATAAGGCAATATTATATGGAATATGTAATTCTATCATACTAATTGCCAAATTTTGTTGTATTTTAATTACACTTTGTTGTATTTACTTCTAGGCTCTTACTCACTGGAGTACACTGGCCTCTTAAAGGATCAAGATGTTATTGTAATAGTTGGATTTAATTTTCAACTCGGCACAAAACCATCTGGGAAGTGATTCTCAATGTGGTTAGTTTAATTTGGCCTGCGGGCATGTCTGTGGGGGATTATCTTTATGACATTAGTTAATGTGGAAGATCAAGCATAAATAAAGACAACATCATTTCCTTGCTTTGAACCTGGAATATATAGAGAAAGGAGAAAGTAAGCTGTGTGTATCCACACCTGCTATTATTCTCTCTGCTCCAGCTATAAATGTGACTGGCTGCTTTCAACCTCCAATCCCACTCCCTAAAATGATTGGCTATGACCTGAAATTGTGAACTAATAAACCCTTTCTTCCTTAAGTTGCTTTTCTCAGGGAATTTTTATTAGAGCATCTACCTATGTATCTATCTATGTATTCATCTATCTATATACATATAAATATGTATATATGTGTGTTGAAACTATATGTATAGATATATATAAACTATATGAAACTGTAGATAGACAGACAGATAGACAGATAAATAGCAACAGGGAATGAATCTAAGAGAGGTAGTATATTCAGTTTTGTCTAGCTAAGCCAATGGGAGTCTTTGAAAAAGAGATGTGCCAATATCTAAGCCACGGCTTAAAGATTAATCATTGTCTCCAAATGAACAAGATAATGAGCAATCTAGAATGACAATTTTAGTTAATGTTACTTAGAACTTTATTTTAGGTAAAATCATAACTCTTCTAAACATGTAAATAAAATATATAGCTACAATTTTAAATAACAAATTGAGGCGATAACAAGTAAAATGCTATGTGAGATTCCAAAGAAAATCTCAATGGACATACATGCTAGCCATTAGGATTTGTGAAATGAATCTGTAAATGTCACACACACAAAAAAGTTTCAATATCCCTAAGACAGAAATCAAATGAATTCTCATTAGATGAATCTGCATTTATGTAAAAATAAAAGCTTGTCATTGTTTGACAATTTATAGATTCTCCAACACCTAAAAAGCAGTGAAAGAGCAAAATGGCTTCAAAGGATGCACTAGACAGGAACACTCAGTAATCATTTCGCTCTTTCAAATACTCCAAAAACCTTTTGCAGCAGAATAAAGACCATGCATTACAAAATAGAATGGTTCACTATATGAATGCAAAGAATAATATGTTGTTGGAGCTCAGGGGATAGAAGAGACAGGGTGAAGTAGAATAGATGTATAGGGACTACCTCATGAAAATTCACTTAGCTTTGGTTGGCATTAGGGAACAAATGAGCAGCAACACATTTGAATGAGACAATGGTAATTTCCACTTCCGCTTGTGCAGCATAAAAAGACTGTTGGAAACATTTTTGAGTTAACTCTGCAAAAGGATATATTCAACCCTGACGGTTCCTTATTTCTAATAATGGTATTTCTTCAACCAAAGCCCTCCCATCATTAAATAGAATCTACTGGTCTTTATACATATTTAACTATATAGGAGAAAGGACTCTCTCTTGGAGCCCAAAACTATATTTATAAATGTACATAATGCTATGTGGATTACTACTTATCTGTCTTTGAAGTTCCTTAATAAACCAAATTTAACATGCTCACTATGTGATGTTAATTTTTTTACATTTGTATTAATATCAATAATCTTGTTACTGTTTGATTCTTGAGTTTTTTGTATTAAAATCAGAATTATAATTCAGAAAAATTCATAATTCTATTTGTTATTTGGGCATAATGTATATCATGAACACCAAGTATAACATATTTGAACTGTCATTTGGGGTTGAAAAGTGGTAACCAAATTGTTATGAAAAAGAATAGTATTAAAGCAACTATTCAAAGGAAAACTTAATTACCTTTTATGTAGGTGATTACCTTTCAAGTTCCTCTTCTTAATCCTCCGTATGCAATTAGCTTTCAAAATGGATAGTTAAATAATATGTTAAATTTGACTAATTTTTCCAAAGAAGAAGATGAATTTCATAGAAAGCTATAAACATTCAATTTTCAGGTAAAATCTTTTAGGCAAAATTTAGTCCACCCATTATTGGTATGTTTTTTTTGGGGGGGGGTAACTGGTTTGTTTGGTTTTTTTTTAGTTACTCTTCTTTTTTAATTTTTATTGCTTTATAAATAATACCATTCAAAATTTCCACTTCCTCCCCTCCTCCTATTTCCCTCCCACTCTCCCACTCCCCCATCCTCCTCCCCCTCCAGTCTTAAGAGAGGGCAGGGTACCCTGCCCTGTTAAAGAACTGAATGACTGGTCTAAAGTTTGCCCACAGTCTGGATCTTAGATATTATTCATTGACCCTGCAGTTCAACATTTTCCTCTATCTTACTCTCCTACTGACAGCTGATGAATAGGTCCAGAGAATTAGTCTCAATTAGATTTGATTATTTAGCAAACTCTAGGTAGTACACAGAAATATCATAGTGTTTAAATATCTTCCAGTGATTGTAACAACTAAGACAATTTATTACCTTTAGGAAATAATATGCTATCAATTTAAAAAGAGTAAGTTTCCAGCACTTTTTCCTGTTTCTATTTGCATTTAAGGACATCTTTGTGAGAACATTTCCTTCTGACTATTATATTTTCAACAATCATAGAGTGAGCTACTGCAGAGTAATTTCCCTGAGTATTAACCACTTTTCATGATAATAGATTTATTAAATAATTCTCTTATGCTACCATACTGAATTCAGGGATATAAAGGCTTGATCTGTTCAATCTATTATACTTACTAAGTTTACTGATGCTCAACTAAACTCATTTTGCTTACAAAAGATTTCCAAAATTGAGTTGGATTGAATTGAATTCCCAAAATTGAATTGACATTATCAGTTTTTGATTCCACACATGCTATTGTATATGACAAAAATTGCAGTTTAATTTTGCATGTTTCCTTTTAAATTACTATTAATTTTGAAACCACCCTTACATCATTTACCTCTTTCCTTTCCTTCCTCCAAACCCTTCCATATATATTCCTAAATATATAAATACAACTTACTCAGTCTGTAATGTTACTTATTATATTTTATGTATAGGTTTTTCAATAAACTTTTAAAACAAATATAAAAATAAATTTTGAAAAGCACCTATAAGAGCAAATGTCATCTGGAGTATAAATCATTATCCAAATAGCATAAAGGATGAATGCATAACCTCTTTAATAGTACTAAAGGAATAACAGATGGCATTTTGTAGCTCTATCCTAAGAAAATACAGCCTTCCTAAATGAACATGAGGAAAAGACATATCATGTGTTTTCACAAATCTTATATGTAAAAAAAAATGATAAAGAATTAATTTTACAAGTGTTACTTCCTAAGAGAAAAATTATGCATGTGTGGTAATAGATATGCTAAATAGCTAAATTTTGCCACACCACAATGCAAATATACAAAGAGCTTTGGAAATTCTGAATCTGAGAAAATGTGCTAAAAGTAGACATTATGTAAGGAAAATGTTCAAGAAGGCCTTTATCATAAGGTGTTGTCAGATGGGAAACTCTTATCTACATGAAGACATGAAGAAAGCAGGGAAATGAAACATGGGCAAATGAAAACTGGCTATTCTTTATCCTTTCTAACAATTTAGAAGACTGTGTATATAGATAGAGGACTAGGAGGAGTCATCATCAGTCAGCACCCACCTTTTCTTTTCTCACCAGCACCGGCTCCATTTGTCTAGCTACAGAGAGTCAACATAAATCTGCTTTTGAAGTAATGCATATACCCTTATAATTACACAATTTCTTTTTCAAAGCTGTACCAGATAGTGGAGAGCTTATCTTGCACTCATACTCACTCACTCACCCCCCCACACACACACACTCATGATGTGGGAGGTCCTTCTGTCTATGTGTTACTTTTATTGGTTATGAATAAAGAGTTTGCCTTGGCCTATTGCATGGGAGGAGGAAGGCCGAGTTAAAGAGAAGCCATGAAGCTGCCAGCGACAGATGCTGGGAACTTTACTTAGTAAGCCACAGTCACATTGCAATATACAGACTAATAAAAATGGGTTAAATTAATACGTAAGAGTTAGCTAATAAGAAGCTCGAGCTAATAGTCCAAGCAGTGATTTAATTAATACAGTTTCTGTGTGATTGTTTTGGGTCTAAGCTAGCTGGGCATCCAGGAATAACAAGAGGCCATCCTCCTACAAATTGGCACCAATGTGGTAAACTAATTCCACATAAAACCTGAGATGACTTGGAAATGAATTCTAGATACTAAAAATCAAAGTTTAGCCACATTCACAGTGTTGGATAAATGTACATAGGCTTAAAAGAAAGTATAAAATGAGTATAGAGAGTTATAAAATAAAGTAAATGGTTTATAAAAAATATATAGTCTAAAGAGACAGAGTACAAACAGGTATAGATTTAGCTTAGTAAAGAAAAATAAGCCATGTAAAGATGAAAAATTCACAGAGAGTCTGGATCATGAATGTTATTGTGTTTTCTTTGAATTTTTTGACTGTGAAGGAGCTAAGTAAGCAACATATATATGTTAAAGGTATTTTGTCTTCAAAATTTGAGTCTAAGGATATGTTGCATTGGAAAAGAAGTTCTTTTGTTTCCACAGAGGACAAGAACCTGTGGTTTGCTTCTAGACTAACATGGTTTGATGGATCATAATCCCCTAAAAGGTTACCGTGAACACCCCCAAAATATTACTTCACCCTACTGCTGACTGAGATTAACCTAACTCACAGGATACACCATGAAAGACCTGATTAACAGCATCACCAAACAGCAGGAAGAAGTTTGTACAAAACTACACTCATATTCCTAAATATTGTTTGTAAATGCATCTTTACATTTAACAGGGGATATGCTATAGAGATGGTATGGATCTTGGTTTATTGATACAAATTTAAGATTAATTTTTTATATGTAAACTTCTGTTCTTGATTAAGGTATTGTATTTGTGCAGCTCATTTAAAATGTAATGTATAATTAAGAAACATAAGTTAATAATCATCTATAATAGTCAAGCTTGTAGTCATGTTATTTAGATTTTCTAGATGTACAGAAATATATTTCAGATGGATAGGCATTCTTCAAACATTTCAAAGACTAGAGAATATGGCATTTAAATGTTTTAAGAGTGTAAGACTTTTCATGACCATGAGACACATCTGCTCCTGGCAGCATCAATTACTTCAAGAGGAAGATGTTCATTGAAGAGGCTCCTTATGGAGTTTGCTAGCCATTTGGGCAAGAAACTGCACCTGCCTAGATGGCTGAACAGGACATTCAGGACACACAGAGAAATGACTGCTTAACTTGCCTAAAGGTGAAACAATCCTTCATCGTTCCTGCTTCATGAAAGAGTCTAACAGACAGTCTGCAGGACACAGAAGAAAATGGCTGACAGCCTGCCAATATAGGCCGAACTGTCTTTAAAATTTCTTGCTTCATGGAAAAGTCTGCTGGATACTATGGGCCTGAAGGCTGAAGATGGGTGCCCGAACAGTACAGAAGAACTTTGGGTGACTGTCGAGGCAGCAAGATGTCTCTGTCAATTCTAGAATTTTGGAAGTTGCTTACAATGTACTTTCTGTTTACTTAGGTAATATTATATCCTTCTGTAGTCTTTGTTGGAGTTGAATTTATAGCTATAGTTATAGTTTTCCTTAGTTATGATGAAAGATAAAGTATATATAAATATTGTAACTGTAATTCTTGCTTGATATCTGTTTTGTCATATGTAATTTTACTATGTTAAATTTAAAGCCTTCCTTTTTGTTTAAACAGAAAAGAGGAAATGGTGTGGGAAGTCCTTCTGTCTATATGTTGCTTTTATTGGTTAAGGAATAAAGAAACTGGCTTGGCCTATTGAATGAGAGGAGTAAGGTGGAGTTAGAGAGGTGGGTTAAATTAATATGTAAGAGTTAGCCAATAAGAAGCTAGAGCTAATAGGCCAAATGCTGATTTAATTAATACAGTTTCTTTGTGATTACTTTGGGTCTAACCTAGCCTGGCAGCTGGGAACCAACAAGCAGCCTTCCTTCTCTACACACTCACAAGGAGTGAGAAAGAGAGAGAGAGAGAGAGAGAGAGAGAGAGAGAGAGAGAGAGAGATTCAAGCTTATCTCTCTTATCTCTAACTCTCTGGTTATAGTAGATGAAATATGGACTGATAGTGAAATGATAACCTGAATTTATTTTCCTCAATACTTAGCCTCATCTAACGGCAATGAACGCTCATGAACATCAGAAGAGATCAGGGTGAGAACTACAAATGTTCTGAGCATCTAGCTGATGTTAAATCATATCTTATGTAATATTTTTAGTGAGAGTTTTTAATTCAATGTGAAGAACTTTAGAAATGTTTTGAAATAAAAGTCATAGATTTGGTGTTTTATCTTTAAATACACACCAAATGTTCCTTAGTTTCAAATAATAAGTATTTTGAACTCCAAACTAGCATTCTTACTAAATATTGCCTTGTTAAATAAAAATTCACTGGAAATAAATTTTATTTGACATTTGTGTAGTTTGATTTACTACATGCAATTTATATAAAGTAAAGCATTTGGTACTTAAAAACTGTTATAAATATTAAATACAAGCTGTTGATCAAACACTGATAACCTATAGGACCTATAGGCCGTTGAGTCCTGGTTTCTTTTTCTATAAAACATGGGTCCCAGGCTAGATAGATATTTCTCAAACGTTTAGATTCATGAAAGAGTTTTAAAAAGTGACTAAATCAATTAGGGTTGAGAATTTTCTTTTGGAAAAAGGATTTAAAATAAACCAACATACAAACTGTCATTACTAGTTGAAAGAATTCAATAAGAACATTTTATCAATAAAAGCCAAGGTGCCAAATTCCAAAAAAGACACTCTATATTGTAAGTACAAGGAATGTGGTTTTAAACTTTCTGTGTTACTTTTCTCATTTCATTTCACATACTTATCCAAATAATCCTAATTTGTCTCAAATCATTTTATGGAACGATGCTTTTAATGTATTCGATGATGTGAGTTCTATTCTCCCTTTCATTTACAAATGGTGACCTATTGTCTTACATTGATGCGATGTATTAAACAAATTTAATTAATCAACACTACACTGCATTATGTGAACAAATGTAATTTAAAGCAATTTACTAAAACTAAATAAAATTACACTTTTCAGGAGAGCAGAAATGAGCTGCGTAAATTTGATAACATGCCTTGCCACAGGACGTTTTCAGTCCTATGGGAGATGACAATGCCACTGACATTCACTGAAGCTTCTTCCTGCAAGCTTGAAAGGGAAGCTGTGCTGTGGTAACACCGGTTCTTATCTTAAGGGCCAAAAGTGGTTTTGAGAATGTGTGGTATCATTTCCTTCAACAACTCAAAACAGAACCAATCTTGAGTTCCTCATTTCTACATTGCAAAAGCAGAAACACAGCCTTGCCTTGTCTTTCTCCTCTGCAAGTCCTGTGTGATGGCTTTTATCCACCATGTATAACTATGAAATAGCATTCTTCCATGGAAGAGAGACAAATTGAGTGAACCTGACATCTCTTGATCATCAGGACAGAATATGGAAATGTCACTGGTTTTCTTTTCGCAATTAAATATGTGTGAATCAAAAGAGAAAACCTTTTTCAAACTAATGCATGGGTCAGGAAAAGAAGAAGCAAGCATCGAGGCCAAAATCAGGTAAAATTAGAGATGTTTAAGTCAGCTTTCTACTTTAAAAAGCATGGTTGAATAACTTTTGTTAGCTCTGACTTTTTAAATACTTCGTTAAAAACATACTGATTGTAGTGCTGCAAATGAGGGAAGAAGCTTTCTTATTTTTTAAATTTTGGAAATAAAAAATGTTTAGTCTAATTTAGTTGTATTTTTAAGAGGTTGATAATTTTAGTCACATCAAAGCATTAAAATAAATAATGAAAAAGACTCTCAAATAATAGTTTGTTGAAGTGAAAAAGATTGTATGTGGTACATGCTGTGTTAATTCCTCTATTTACTGTTGAAGTAAAACTGATAAATAAAAGAAGGTGTATTTCTGAATGGGTGTGGGTGTTTATCAATTCCAAATTTATTGGGTACATTAATAGGACTTCTGTGACATCAGAATTATCCTGAATGTGTTATTGCTTTTATAGAGCTAAAGAGAAAAGGAACAGATTAAGTCTTCTCCTGCAGAGGCCTGATTTCCATGGGGAGACTCAGACCAGCAGATCTGCCTTCTTGGCCAAAGAAACAAGGTGGGGACCATAACTTCCTTGTGAGCACAGTGTTCTGGTTCTACAATTAATAATTAGAGAAAAGGAAATAAAAATCAATACGCTATTAAAAATCTATTTTAAAGTGAACATAGTTCAACATTTTAGTTCCCCAAAGAATAGTCCTAAGGTCCAACCACTGTCATAACCCAGATCAAATAATTACAAGAACTTTTAAAAGTATTCTCTCATAACAATAGACCAGTCCATTTTAAATGATATACTTTATAGCATATAAATTGAGAAATATTAATTTGTTTAAATACTGTAAATTTGTCACCAGGAAATGTTATTTATCTCTTTCCTCAGAAGTTTTCAAGAAAATACCTTATATATGATAGCAAAAAATACCAAATAAAGGAAATTTTATAGTTTGGTTAAGCATATTCTTAACTAAAAAGATAAAATTGGCCTTATATATTAGCTTACTTTTATTCAAAATTTGAATATGTCTAGTTAAAGACATAAAATTCTTTCATGTTCTGCTTTATTGGCATCTCCAATCATGTCAAAAACAGCTTTGATACTTTGAAACTTCACCAAACTTCATGTATTTTCAAAAAAAATAGAAAAAGAAACAAACAAAAGAACAAACTGAGCACCTTGTGGTTACAGATTGAAGGAAATTGCATTTTTTTTTAAAGAAAAGACTTCGAAAGATACTGTTTACGCTTCCTTATTTGCTAAATTCTTTAAAATGTGATTTTTAAATGTGATCTCTCTCTCCCTCTTTCTCTCTCTCTCTTTGTCTCACTCTCTCAAACTGATATTTTAAAATTTTTGTACTTTTAATTTAATATATGATTACTTTTACTTAAAAACTACAGTTGTGACACTTTGTGTAAACCTGCAATATTTCATTGTTCAATGGAGAAATCCAAAAGAAAGTGGACTCATGTTGAAGATCCCACTGTCAGTTTCACTTGGGCTTATAAAAGCAGGAGAGCGCTTCGGAGGTGTCAGAGGAAAGCATAGACTTCAGAGTCCCTGCAGACAGATTCAGAAGTAAACATGCTGCTCACTTCATCAACAAACCTTCTGTTTTCTGCAGAGTCTCTCCTCAAGAAGCAGAGAAATGGGCTGAATCATTTGACAAACTGCTTTCTCATAGAGGTTAGTGGTATTTTTATCTAGCCCTCATTTCTTAACAAAATATTAAAATTAGACGCCCGCTGTTATGAAAGGCAAACAGTTATCAGGTGTTTATATAGCAGTAAGGAATTTTCAGTAATCTGAGCTCTAGTCAAAGGGGTTAACTAAGAACAAGAGTAGACATCTACAGGAAAAAATATTTTTAATTTTCTTACTTATTCAGAAGTACTTATTATTGGTGAAATCTTAATTATTTCTTTATTCTCTAGTTAACAACTATAACATTTAAATTTTAAATTTTCTATATTTGAAAGAGAATTAGTTTTATTAAAAGTATACTAAATACAGTAACCACATTATTTTGTTCCTAATAATAAAAAACTTGAAGTGGTTTCTTTGATAGACATTTAGGGAACTCTCACGAAGATAGCTTGTTAAGAAAATTGTTATAAAATCCTTTAAGTAATTCTATAACAGATCCATTTTAAAAAATTATTTCTTTTATTTTTTGATATTATATTTAGAGTATTTCCCCTTCACTTGCCTATTTACATAAACTCCCATGTAGTCTTCATTGCTCTTTTTTCAATTTCATGACCTAATTTTATTCACTAATTGTTATTATATGCATATATGTAGATGTATTTTTAAGGCAGAATCTTAAAGGGAAGTTAAGAATCAGGTGTTTATTAATGCTGAGCATTGTGTGCTATTTGGGAGAAGAGGCAGAAGTAGAACAGGCTTGATTCTTCAAACTTAAGTTCGGATCAGGGTCAGGCAGTCAGATTTTGACTTCCAGTACCAGGCATGCAAACTTTTTTTTTTCCTGAACTCAGTTCATCATTTTTCTCAAGTTTCAAAGTAAAAAATTTGCACTTACTACTTAATAGAAAAATACAGTTTATTTTATTTACTTAAAAGTTCTTACTTAAATTACTTAACTAGAGACACAGGCATCCTCAGTCAAGGCTTTTTCTTTGTGCTCTCCTCTTACTGCATCGTAGTTTATTCTTTGAAGCACCATCACTTTTAGGCTCCTTCCCCAGACTATTCCAAGAACAGAACAGGAAAGCACTTTACCCTTGAGCATGGCACACCCAGCAGGCTTCCCATCCTCAGGTGTGTGCTGGTAAAAAGGTTTCTGATGGCCAGGGAAACTTGGAGAGGGACACTAGGAACTGTACTCCTTTCAGCACTAGGAAGAAGCAATTGCCTTTGTGTTTCCTCATTTACTAGTATATGCATAATGCTAAGTATTTTCATTGCTTATTGGGCCCATTTAAGATGATTTCCTCTGTGCCAAACACTGTGTCACATCCTATAATCCCAGTGCGATGGAGTTGGGAACAGGAGGAACAGATTTATGACTAGCCTCATTTGCAATAATAGGTTTCAAGCCAGTCTGGCTTCTGATACCCTGATTCAAACAATTAAAATGTTTTCTCCTAATACTTTGACAACTACAATACGTTATTGTTCATCATCACTCCACTATATGTATAGAACATACAAGTTAATTCTCTTCCAACATAAATAAATTTACACTCAATCCCTAACCTGTCTGTATCTTCTACTTCCTTTTACCCCCTTTAGTCTTTTTATACTCTATATCCTACTTTTAATTTCTATTAGTGTGTGGTGACCATAACTCTATCTTCTACTTCTATGAGATGAACTTGTTTATATTCCATATGGAGCCTCTGTCTTTATATCCGAATTATTCAGCATAATGTATTTTCATTTACTCATATTGCCACATATTAGAAAACTACATCCTATTTGTGGGGATATACAATATTCTGAATATGAAGGTATACCACACATTCTTAAGAATTCACCTCTTGATGCACACTTAAATAAACTCTATACATTAAACATTGCCTGTAAGGTCAGCTTAACTATTTTGTTATAAATATTTTACTCCAGGTAGATACAAGTTCCTTCTTAATTCCAACTTATAAAGAATTTACTTTTTAGAATTTTCTTTCAGTTAACATTTTGTACACACTTCTCTTCAGTCTCAATAAACATTATGTTTAAAGGAGGATTCTTCTTTAAAACTGAGTAATGATTTGTTAGAAATAGAGATATATGGGTTTCATTTGGAGGGCCTCACAGGAATGTGCTTCTAAAAAATATTAAGTGCCTACGTATTGAAACTAAATTCATTCTAAAAAAGTTATGAAGGAGCCCCCCTGAAATGTGAAAAGTTTCTGCAACAGAAATGTCTGTATAATCTTAGTTACGCTCTGTAATCATGTTGGCTTTCAGTTCCCACAGCTGTAAGCCAATAATTTTTTATTTCCCAAGCAACAGATTCAAAAGTATTAAATATCATGATGAATAAGAAGCTAACAAATAGTGGCATCTACACAAATACAAATGACTACCGCTATAAAGAATTATAATAATTATCACATTAAAATAACCTTTTTCTATTTCCAGTAAGTTATAAACTAGACAATCAAGAGAAAAAGGAGTTGGAATTTCAATTGAAAGTGGTGTTTGATCTGAATTTATTACTCCAATTAACTTACTATATAGCAATTTCATCATACCGTTGACATCCAAAGTGAAGAAATATTAGTATAAGTCCTACCTCACATTTTGTAATTTCCACTTATAAGTACTGAAAATCAAATGGGTTAAACTGAATTTGACACTAACGGTGGAAATATTAACAAGCTGTAAACTACTCACAAGTTAAGAGAAAGCAATGTGAATTTAAACAATCATCCCTCACCTACTTGCATATTAAAATCACATCTTATGGCCAATATAATAAATAGTTAAATAAATTCACAAATTATGCTTCTAGTATTACTTTATTGATTCAATTATTTTTCATCGCAATGATAATTGTAACACTAAATTATAAAATTTCTATAATTGCCTAAAATACTCTGGACTACAATATTAAACTCAGTCTATTTCTAGTAATTTGGCACTGTGGGTGTAAAATAAAATTAGATGGATAGTTGAAAAGTGATCCTATTGTAAAAATACATGCACAAATATACAGACATTTCAAAAAAGTTCCTAATCCTTTAAATTATATATAAATTCCCTGGCATTATATGGGATGGTTACTCAAGTTCAGTATGCCATTTTCTGTGTAAAGGTAATGAAATATTAAATTTAGTCAAACAGGGAATTAAGTTACATATCAAATGAGGTGTGATAGAAATCTGGTTGCATTGTTTCATAAAATGAGCTCCTATAAAAACCAGCAAAAACTCACTGAAAGTAGTAGCTTTATCAATAAAAATACAGAATAAGTAGTGTTGACTTTAGCTCCAGAGGAGTCATGGAAACTCACTAGCCATACCAAATGAAAGAGATGTGCCAAGCATCAAGCAATCTAGGTTTGATATTTCCATTGTTTGACTGATTCAGGGAATCAGAAAAGTGTTTCTTTATTGCAGTATGTACCTTAAAATGGGGAGAGTTTAAAAAAAAATGACAAACAGTACCCAGTAGAGTAAAATAGAAGAGTATCTGGGTTTCCCTATATTCCAAAGAAAGAAGAGCATCTAAGAGGTGTTTGGATAATTATAATTTTAAGGTTTGTTTATATTTATTTATTTTATTATTTATGCATATGAGAGTTTTGCTGTGCACAAATATGTAGACCACATTATAAGAACAGGGCTTCCGTTCCCTGGGCCTGGAGTTAAAGATGATTGTGAGCCTCCGTGAGGTACTCAGAACTGAACTAAGCCTGGGTCCTCGGCAAGAACAGCCAGTTTTCTGAAATGCTCAGCTAACTATACAGCCCAACTTCGATGATTTTCTTACTCATAGCTTAATTTTTAAATTAATTTGAAGCACATAGAAAAGCTAAATCCAATGAAATGTGTATATGGCAAGGACTTTAGTTAACAGATAAAAGTGATTTCATTAAGGTTATTATGCATCATATTAATATAAGGTATTAGTGGTAGAAAAAATCAAATGCAGATAATATGAAAACAATGTGTGAGCATCAAAATCTTCCATAAAAACAAATATGTTCTAAAATGTATATTTAATTAAATGAGTTCAATGATACATGGCAAATTTTAATACAACAGAATCCAACTTTTGTTCCTTATTTATTTCTATGACAATTTTCAATTACTTTTATTCTAAATCTTTATTTATTGGAAATTTGTATGTAGTTGAAAATGAATCCTAAAATACTGTAATTAAAATGTATGTATTTAGTAATTTACATTTTCTGTTTAGTAAATCAAAATGAACTCATGAATCAAAAAAATATCATAGTGTAGTCTGCCACTCATAGTCATTAATTTCAAATTATATTGACCACCTTTATAGAAGTGAGACGTACCATCATGAATATAAATATTGTATATGATATAATGCAAGTGAACTGCTGTGTATGTTATACACAAACATACACACACATATATGTTTATATATATATATGTTTAGAGAAATACACACACACACACACACACACACACACACACATACATATATATATATATACCGAGAGAGAGATCGAGAGTATTTTGGCATAACACAAAATCAATTTGAGGCCAAACTTTGGGGAACTCTTATGTTGCAAACCTCCTCTGATGGCCAATGGAATCCCTACAAGGACTTTTCAAATAAAATCCTGTATACTGAGTAAACACCATGTTGGAATGAAATTCAATGATCTTGCTGAGATACTGATTGTGTGCATCTACTTTAGAGTGAGAAGGTTTAAAAGTAAAGGATGAGTCAACAATATCTTGGTTTTCTCTCCATTAAGTGGAAGATAATGTTCCTGTTTTACATGAGAAGTGCAAGAAAAGGCGTATAGAGAGTAGCAGGTTACTATTAGAGACTCCTTAGTTGACATAAAACCTTATCAGCAGTTTTTCAGCGTTTCCTAGGCTCAGACCTAGAATAATAAGTGACTCTGGCACATAGATAGACAAGTTGCAAACTGTCACACAGGGATTTGGAAGAGAATAGTACCTCCTGAGAGAGGAATCTCTATCAATTAGGAAATATTTAACTGCTCATTTTGACTGTCCTTTCCTAGTCACCGCAAATATTCAAAATATGTTTAACTCTTTTCATTAAGATTAGTACATTAGAGGATTTTATACCTTTAATTATGGCTCTAAAAATATTTTTGCTGAAGATCACTTGTAATATGTAATGGTAAGAATAGAATATCAGTCATTATTCCTTAGATTTAAAGATATAAATTGAATAACTGTTGGAACTATTAGTTGCAAAATTGAGTATGAGCCACAAGGAAACCCATGCTTCGCTTTTGGAAAAGGAAATGAGTATTTCTCTTTATATTTTCCATGTTGTGGCTTTTGAAGTTATTCTTTAAATTTCTATTTCTACCTGTTTTCTATACAATAAGGGATTTTAATGTCCCACAAAGTTAAATTTCAAACCCAAAATAACTCATGTCAACAGCTTCATAATCTAGCTAAAGGTTAGAAATTTTAAAAGTCTATTTAAATTTGGGAGACATTCTTAAGTCATTATTACAAAGGAAACCATGCACCGTATGGCATCTCATACCTACAAAGTAAAATATTAAAGGAGAAATCATTCAATATGATACTTAAGATTTTATACTGTACCTAAGCTTTCAGCTTTAGAGTTTCTTGATTTGTTTCCTTTGGTTTCTTGGCATCTGAACAATACTGCAACAGATGCAAGATGTTCAATTTAGAAACATTAAATTATAAGTATTTCATGTTTGTATGACACACGGAGCAAGCGTCTTCCAGTGTGAATTCTGGTCCCAGGTTCCATCAAGCAGTTATGGCACTCACAACCTCTGCCTGCTTGGGATGTTGCTGCCTCTGAGGAAGTTTTTTCTTTGTGGTCTAACCTAGCACTGCCATCCAGAGTAAGAGTAACAGGATGTTCAAAGTTACTAACTTGGCTTGCATATAATTTTTAAACAAAATTTCCTTAAATTTAAAACAACTGTGTGGGGTTTTGTTCACTTCATTCATTCCTTCCCTGAGTTAATATTTGTCACTGATGTATGATTTTATCACCAAAAGTCATTCACTTAAGGGATCCTGTAATGAGACCTCATAGCACACCCAGCAAGAACTTTCCTTGATATTATTGTTGCTTAATTTTTAATATTTATACCAATACTTAATATTTATAGTCAAGGGGACCAAAAGCTTTTGTGTATTGTAACAGAGAAGAAGAACAGATGAAGCAAACTGCCTTCATTGTCATCTAGAGAAGGACTATATGTGAAATAACAGTTAGGATCCTTTTCTAGACCACTTACGCTTAAAGAAATGCAAGCTGATTCCCCTACTATTCCAAAGAGAACTTACGACTCTTCAATTATTCTTTCTTCATCCTTGGTACACATATGTCTGTCCTATCTGCTAATTTCCATATTAATCAACTGGTAGTCTTTCATTGTCTTCATGGCCACTTATTCGCTGAAGTTGTATATATTATATAAAATTAGCTTGAGTTCGATCTCCCATGTGCTCTTCTTTCTGAGTGAATTAGGTATCTGACATGCACTTCATCTGTAAACACATTGGGTTTGAACATGTATGATTTTTATGAAAAGTAAATAAAAACATAATAACCAAAGGAATATAACAGTGATACAAGTCCTCTGCAAATACTCAGAACTTTTGCTATAATTAATATTAATGATTTGAATTCCTAATACAGACCTCATACTAGGTGATTCTCAATTAAAATGGACTAAAGATTATTTTCCATTTAATAAAAGTTTTAGATATATGATCTGTGATAATTTGTTTTAGGTGTCTTTCCAAATATGTTGCTGTAAATGAAAACTATTAATATGAAAAGTAATGGCTATGTTCTGAAGTGAAGACAATTATTCATTAACAAATATCATCAGTGCTTCAAGTGTTCAGTCTGTTTCCACATGACAAACAACTAAAAATACATTTTGAAAACATGTGTTAACCATTTACTGAGGTCAGTGTAACTACTCAAAAACCAGATGAACAAAACATTGGGTTTCTTATTTCTAAACTTAATATGACTGGAACAAAAAAATTTATTGGCATAATATGACAGGCACTCGATTTTTAACTCGCTTTCCTTTCGTTTATATTCAAATAATAAAAGAGAAGAAGTGAGGAGGACAAGAAACAAAAGTTCTTTTTATTATACAAGAGAATAGGCGGGAGAATGTGACAGAAACAGAATAATCCCCAGGGATACATTTTTAACAACTACAGAGGATACATTTCCATATGAATATTCTGTAGTTTTATAATTAAAATTATCTGGAAATTTCTTAAAATGATTTTTGGTCTTGACTCCAATTATTTTCTAACATATATTTGAAAAGCTCTACAGAAGTTGATTTTGCCAAAACTTTTCAGTTATGTATATCACCACATTGAACTTCAGTTAGAAATAATAATTAATTTAGAAAATACCAAGACCCTAGGTGCTCTGACAGTACGTATTAGAGCCAAATGAAAATGATAAACTACTTTAAGAATCAAGTCTAAGAAAAATGGAAATTGATTTGGAAGAAACATCTCAATATTTTCAAAATTTGGAAAAAAAGGAAGTATGGGGCAAAAAAAAGCTTCTTTCCATAAAGCCAAATACTCATAACTAGGTCCAGCAGATGTTTTCTCATTCATTGGTTGGTTGATTGATTGGTTGGTTGGTTATATTTTAACCCTGATCAGAGCTGAGGTAGAGGCCTTGACCTCAATTCTAACCATTTGATTCTCAGCTTCTTTCGTAGTGATTTTTCTTTCACTGGAGAGACATGCTCCACGTTTCAAATTCAGCTTTAACTTTGCAGTTATAAAGTGTTCTTTCCTTTCAATTCTTATTTTCTTCCGAGTTCATTATAGCAGAATATGGAGACTAAGCAGTGAGAAAGAAGTGGAACAGAAGACTAGATCATGAATCTATGGTTTTAGTCATACAGATAGAAAAGGAGGAAGTTTCCCTCTTTTAGGATCCAGTAGCCAAACAATGCTTATGTCACTTATTTTTAAATTTATCACCGTGCTTTCCTCTGTCATATGAAGTACTAAAAGAGTGTTGCAGTTGGGTGTTTACTAATTAGAGGAAGAAACTCGTGGACAGTAGTAGTGACACAAACTTTTACATAGAAGTCCAGGAACTAAGATTCAGACAAGGGAGGTATTCAAGCAAGAACACACTAAAAAAAATCATGCCACTAGGCTCAACTTGCTAGTCAACTGCAGTAAAAGCAGGACCTCTGATTGCTAATTGTGTTAGCTCATTTTGATAGCTGTTAAGATTTAGGTCAGAGATTAATTAGTTTTGCTATGGAAGCTTGTATATTTTCCCATTTTGGACATCATATACTGTTCATAAAAATTCATCCAAAAATCTTGTCCATTTATTTTTCCCTTGAACATTCCGAGAAAAGCACATTGCTCAGTATGAAAAATAAACCTGTAAATAATACACTGACTGAGCTAACAAAGCGAAAGGAGAAACTAAATATCACTCACTTGACCCTAATGACTGCTTCTCTGCCTTCAGTTCGCTGACTTATTTGGCAAATGCTGAGCAGTCAGTCAGGGAATGGGAGTTGTTTTTGAGCTGAAAAGTCTCACAGCATGTAAGGGCTGCATGTGCCTTCTACAACTTGCTAGTAGTTTCAAGTTGTCTCCTCAAGGTATTTTCGTTTGGCCTTTCATTTCCTCCATACCCTCTCCACTAACATGTAATTACCAACATTTGTTGTTGAGGGTCCTTTTGTTACAGAAAAGCAGAACCTTGCTTGACCAGAGAAATCCCAGTGCAAGAAGTACAGAGACTATGTCACATTTTTGTCATAAGTGTGGGCAGCTTTTCATTGTTCTAATGCTTAGTGATATTTCAGTTTTTCTGGCCCTTTTCTGAATACTGATTCCTTAAAATTCTAATAAATTAAAAGGACTAATTACAGCATAAAATCTAATCACATAATGCATCATGACAATACAAATTAATTCTATGTGTTGGAGAAATAAATGTGTATACACAAAACATAGTTCGGGGGTTTGTTTCCTATAGTTGCTATATCAACTTTCCAAACTGTTGGTAACTTAATCCCAAATCCAATCTAACAGTTGTGTAGTTGAGAAGTCTAGTATAGGTGCCATGACAATAAAATCAAAGTGTCATTAGACACTCATCTTCTTTGAGGATCTAAGGAAAAATCTCTTTATCACTCATTTGCGTCACTAAGATATTTATTCTTTTCCCAAAAACAAAGGAAAACCTCACCTTTGAGAATTCAGCACTTTTCTAAGTTCTTCTCTGCCATCCTCCAGATTTAAAGGCAATCATAGAGATACAAACCTATTCTTTCTCCTGTCTCTTCCACCTTTAAGGACTCTTGACAAACTTGATCTACCTGGTTACTCTTCCCACCTTACATTGCACCCTGAAGCCACACATTCAGGGTTCCTTTGTTTATGCCAGGTTACATATCTCTGGATAATAGAATTTTTGTGTCACTCGAGATCAAGCCCATATGTTGGGGACCCTTCCCCAACTTCCTCGGTTATGGATGACCCTGGGTAGTGCCGCAGAAATCAGGACACAGGGGATGCAGAGTAGGAGATACAACTGCATACTTTATTGCAAGCCAGTGTCTTTTTATAATACTCAAATCATGATTCAAACTAGGTTCCCATAATACACGCAAATAGTTTCATAAACTAGTAACTTGGTTGCAAATAATTTTAAGAGCTTCGTGCCCTAGGTAATCTAAACAAAAGCTTGGTGTTATGGGAAAAACTGCTGTAATATAATATGTAAAAACACCTCATCAGAAGACAAACTACAACCTAATCAGAGCCTTTGAACTACAGTGCACATTTGTGTTCTCAAGGACTGACTATTGGCAAGGCACTCTACTGATGGGAGAGATTTGCCTCCTCCCAATTTGGTTTGCCAAGCCTATCGGCAAAAATGCTACCTCAAGTCTCTTTTGCACAGAGTTTCTACGCATTTCAAAACCGGCCTTCTACACTCATGGACTTGTATATGACAAGCAGAGCTCTATCACTAAGATAACCAGTCCTTAAATATAAACATTTTGAAAACGATTATACTCATCCTATAGTTCAGATTAATCTTCTGAACTTGGAATGTGTTTGGTAGGTTGCTCTATAACTGTCAGTTATTTTGATTTAGTGAACAATTTATATTTGTAAGTTTTGTCTATTATCATTGTCTACTTTTTCATAACTAAAAATATATCTGAGTATATTTTTATATTTGTGATGACTGAGCATTTAATAATTTGTTATTATGAGATGGAAATATTCTTGATTTTGAAATCATTTTAATTGACAAAAAATGGCATTTCATTCAACTTTCCTAATTAAGGATTACCTTGTATACATCTTTTATCTTCATTTTCTTGATTTGTATACAGTGGTTCTGTTTAGTCCATTTAAATATAGTATCACTGATAGATATGAAATTTTATCTCATATGTTACTATTTATCTTCATTCTGCAATGTGTTAGTAAAACAAAGCCCCCCTTTTACACACAGTTAGATAGCAAGTTTTATATTTCTTTCTATGTATGGTGATATTCCACATACTAAACTACAGAATTCTAATACCTAGAACACTTGTATTCTAGTATACAATTAAGATGGAAACAGATGAAGACCCACAGAAAAGCACCAGGTGGAGTTTGGGAAATAGTGCAGAAGAGGAGGAGAAAGGATTTTAACTAACCTGAGCTCACAGGGGCTCACAGAGACTGAACTGACAAGCGGGGATCCTGCATGGGACTGACCTAGGCACTATGCATATATATCACAGTTGTGTACCTTGATCTTCTGGTGGGACTTTTAACAGTGGGAACAAGTGTTGTCTTCAACTTTTACTGACTTTTGAGACCCTACTCCTCATACTGGGTTGCTTCGAGCAGCCTTAATACATGGAGATGTAGTTAGTTTTACTGCACTGGATATGTCATATGTTGTTAATACACATGGGAGTCCTGCTTTTCCTAAAGAGAAATGGAGACGGTGTGGATTAGGTGGTGAGAACAGAAGGGGAGATAAGTGGAGGAACTCAGAGGAGAGAAGGGAGGGCAAACTGTGGCAGGCATATAAAATAAATAAGTAAATAAATTTATTAAGAAAGAAAGAAATACAAAAATAAAATGTAAACAAAACAATTTCTCACTAAATTAATAATTGTTGAGTAGGGATTCTTGAATACAAAGAAGTATTTTTAATAGGTAAATTGATCATGTTTAGAATATCTTATGGAATTAAGAACATGCTTAAGTAGGTCCCAGTGACATGCTAGGAAAAATGGTGTACTTTGAAGAAATCTTCCAAATGTTTAAAGCAAAAAGCATGGATACTCTCAAAGGTGACTCTGTCATTGTGTTAGAATGAAAGGTATCCAGATATTAGTAGAAAACTCATTAAATCAATTCCAACTTAACAGATTTAGAATAATGATGTCACAGAAAACTCTCTGCCTTTTCCATATACGCAAACAGATGTCAACATAAAATAAAAATTTTGATTCTCAAGCAGGAAATTGGAACATAAAATAAATGTTTAGTAACATCAGATTACAGTAAAGCTTAATTTCTCAAAAAGAAACTAGCATATTTGACTATTACATTCATCCGTGGTACAAAAATCAAGCAATTTTGTTTCATGGTTTTTATGCTACATGACTTTGGTTTAAAAATTCCTTGTTTTGTTTTTTAAAAAAAAACTATTCCTTAAAATCATGTTTGAACATGGACACCAATAAACATGCTAACATAAAAAGAGGATATCTAATGGGGTCCCACCCTTAGAAAAAGATTACAAGCAACTAAGAAATGTTGAGAGCAAGAGGAGTAGTCTTTCCAAAGGAAAATTCCTCTTTATTAGTTATCAAATACCAAGTGGTCAGTGCTGCAATCACATATATACAAGTACCATTCTAAAGATTGATGTACTGATGTGATACAAAGATTTTCTTCCATTCTGTAGGCCACCTCTTAATTCAATGAATAGTTTCTTGTGCGGTATAGCAAATTTTTAATATAATATCCTATCAAATGTTGATTACTGTTCCTATTCCACTGGTGACTGATTCTAGTCACAAAGTCCTTACATGAGTCAAATCTTATAATATACATCCTACTCTTTCTTCTATAAATTTCAGGTCTAGCAATGAGATATTTGACCATTTGGAATTGGTATTTGTTCAGCTTTTAAAAAGGGTCAACTTTCATTCTTCTACATGGAGATACCAGATTTCCCTATACCATTTCTTAGAAGGTGCTATATTTTCTCCAGTATAAATTTTGACATCTTTGTTGAAAATCAGGCAGTGTATATAGACTTACATCTGGGTCATCAATTCCATTCAGTTGATCCATATGCTTTGTTTACCCTAGTATTGTGCTATTTTTACTACTATGGCTCTCCGGTATAAAAATCATGCATGATGATACCTCCATCAGTATTTTCATCTTTCAGGCATATTTTGCTTATCTAGGGTCATTTCGTGGGTAAGATTGTTTTTATTGTTAACTTCTACGAAGAATTGCGTTGGAATTTTGATGCTAATTGCATTGAGTATGGACTTCTCTGAGAATGGTGGTCATTTTTTTACAGTATTATCATATCAGTCCATAAGCACTAGAGGTTCTCAAACTCCTACTGTCTTCTTCAATATATTTTCTTATAGTTTTGAAGTTTAATTGAATAGGTCTTTTATTTCCTTTGTTAGGTTTATTTCAACATGCGTTTAGGCTATTAAGGGTGAAATTGATTCCATTAATTGTTTCTCATTATATTAGTCATTGGCATAGATGAGGAATACTGATTTGGGTCAATCAGTTTTGTCACATAGTCTCTTTGATAGAAAGAGTTTATTATTTTCAAAAACATTAGTTGAAGCTATTGGGATATCTCATTTATAGAATCATGTCATTTCTAGAGATTCTTTGACATCTTTTTTTTCCTATTTTCATCCCTTTTATATCCTTCTTTTTTATTCCTTTAGGTAGGACTTTGACCTTATATTGAATAATAATGTCATAAGTGGGCACCCTTAAGAGAAATGATACAAGAATTTTTCCATTTAAAATGATGGTGTTTATTATTTTGTTATAGATAGACTTCATTATATTAATATATTTCCCCTCCATACTTAGTTCCTCCAGGTTTTTACCATGAAGGTTGAATTTTGGCAAATGCCTTTGCCTCATCAACTTGAGTATTGAGTTACATATTTTAAACCATTGCTGCCTCATTGGAATGAAGACAACTTGATCATATTGCATGATTGCTTGGATGGTCCTTGAACTTAATTATCACTTATTTTCTTAACAATTCTTGCATCTATGTTCATCAGGGAGATTAGTCTATAAAGCTCTGTGTTGAAATAAAAACTTTAAAATATTTTTCTGTGATTCTTAAGATTTCCTTAGTATGTGTTCTAATGTCTCCATATTCATTTCTAATTATATTATTTGGGTCACTTTTTCTCTTTCTCTTAGTAACTTAAGTAGGGGTTTGTCAATTTTATTTATGTTTAAAAAGTTAACTCTTCATTTTAGTGATTCCTTTCATTAGAAGTTTTGTTTCTATTTTGTTAATTTTTGTCCCAAACTTTGTTATTTCTCTCTATCCATTGTTTTGGGGATTGTCATGTTCTCATTTTTTGTTTGTATTCATTTCTTATTTTAATGCATGAAAATTTACCATATGGCCATTTATTTAATATCTTTGATATTTCTTTTCATTGTACACACTTAGTGCTATAAACTTTCCTTTTGAACTATCTTCATTGTATCCCATATAGATAAATGTGCTGTGGTTTTATTGTCATTTAATTATGGAATATATCTCATTCCCTTTTGATTTCTGTAATACCTATTAATCACTCAAAGTATTACTTTAATCTCTATAGGTATGAGTATTTTGTTTAGTTTCTCACGCTGTTGATTTAAAGTTCTATTCCATTTTGGTCAAATAGAAGTCAGAGTGTCATTTCAATTTCTTATGTTTATTTTTTATTCCCTGCTGTTTTAATATGCCCTGTCACTTAAAGAAGATTCCATGGGTTTCTGAGAAGAAACTATATTCTTTGGTATTTGGGTGGAATATTCTATAATTGTTTGTTTCGGTCTATTTTACTTTTGATGTTATCTAATCCAGGAGTTATTATATTTATCCATGTTTTGTGTAGTTGATCTACTAAATGGTTAGAACATGGTAATGAAATTACACACTAAGCTGGGACTATTTTGTGACTTTAGAACTAGTAGTGTATCCTTAAGAAAACTGTATGAATTTTATTTGTAAAATATATTTTTACAAGTGTAATTTCCTCTTTATGGGTTGTTCCTCTGATCAATATAAAGTAACCACCATCTAAGTAAATATGTCATCTGACAAATATTGCTTTGGAGTCTATTTTGTCAGATATTAAAAGAACAATACCTGTAACATGGTTAATAAAAACACAGAGACAGAATTAAGGTTCAACCTGAATGTCAGAAAAGCAAAACAGCTAGCCACTAGCTCTTACAGCTACCTCAGTCTAAAATGGCAATCCTGCCTCCAAGAATCTCAGAATGAGATTGTGAGTCAGAGCTGTCTCCTCTTGTCTTATATTTCTCTCTAGTGCTGAGATTAAACATGTGCACCACTACCACCTGGTTTCTATGGCAAACTAGTGTGGCTACTTGGATTAACAGTACCTGTCACCACTGCCTGGTCTGTGAGGCTGATCAGTGTGGCTGTTTTACTCTTTGAACTTCAAGCAAGCTTTATTTATTAAAATATAAATGAAATATCACTACAAATACCTGCTCGATTCCCGATTGCATTTTCTTGGAATATTTTCTTCCATATTTTTATTCTAAGTCCTTGTTCCTCCGTTGTGCTAAGGTATGATTCTTAAAGGTAACAAAAAGAAGGAATTTGTTTTCAAACTCAATGTATTATCCTATCTCTTTTGATGGGTAAAATGAGTCCATTGATATTCAGAGTTATTATTGAAAGGTATGTATCTTTCTTTGTCCTTGTCTTATATCTTAGACCTGTTTTTGTTTAATTCATCTTTCTTTTATGATACCATAATTTCTTTCCTTCTTGTAGTCTTTTTAGTTTTTTATATTTTTTTTCTTTATACTGACACATTTCTTGTTTCTTTTGTAGCGATGGCATGGTGGTCAAGCGTTCCCTTAGCCTCCTTTTATCATTGAATGTGTTTCTTTTATGATTAATTATGACTTATAGGACTGAAGAAACAATTGTGATCTCTCAGAGTTTAAAACTTGTCAATATTAGTCAAAGATTTTATGTTTGCTAAAAGAAAACAGACTTTACTAGCTAGAGGAATATTTAAATACAGGAGACTTTTTTTCTTTTGATAATTTCTTGTGATTTCATATGAGAAAGTTCCAGGACAGCTCCAAAACTACAGAGAAACCCTGTCTCAACCGCCCCCCCAAAATAAATCTTTTAATAATATTAGTACAGAGAAGTTTCATTGTTTCTGAAGTTTTTCACATCTAGTTTCTCTCCTTCAAGTCAAAAAAAATGTATAAAAAGTACAGCAAGAAAGAGAAGTTTCAGGGAAAAAAATGTTGACACGTAGGAAGAAACTAAGAAAAAAGGAGCAGGCAGCACTGAAGAGAAAGTAGAAGAATACAACGTTCTGAATTCTTAAGTTGAGGCTTACTGGAGAACAGAGAAATTTAAACATGAGAGACAGATTCAGAGAATGGATCAGACACTGGATGTGGAGATAAGATGTTTTAAACCTTATTAAAGTGAATTATATCTTACAAATAATTTTTTATTTGAGGGGATTATAATTACATCATTTTCCTTTCCTTTCCGTACTTCCTCAAAACCCTCCAATGTATCCCTAATTATCTAATATCAAAGGTTAGTTCAGAAAAATATAAATACAAGTGTAATCATGAAGATTTAGCTTGTTACCTTTGTATTTTGATGACTATATGCATAGTGTGGGTGTTTGTGTGTGTGTGTGTGTTTGTGTGATGTTGAAGAGTGTATAGGTTCACATTTGTGAATGAAGACTCAGAGACACTTTGAGAATGAACTTAACCTTTACGGCTTGCAAGGATCCCATCCCCGTTGGACTGAAACCCTTTCCCTTAGCCCAGGGCAATTTTATGTTTTTCTATATTTACACTTTAGCCAGTATATCCCATATGCTCATAGCAACCTAAATACATTGTCAAGTGCAAATATCTGATTCGGGAGGTACCGCAGCTTCCTGGGTTGCCCTCTATCCAAGTTTTTCATAGGCTTTGTATCCATGAGAAACTCTCAGACAAGGTTCACATAGGGCAACAAAGGTATCTGTAACATAAAAGATGGATTAGGGCTGGGTTCTAGCTCCAGAACTAGGCCAAGTTTGGCCCAGCGCGGGTTGGTGCTGGTTGTCAACTCTTTGGTGCCAGGCCAGCAGGAAAGTCTGCCACAACAATGTTTCTTTCTTGGTGTCTTAGTTAGGGTTTCTATTGCTGTGAAGAGACACCATGACCATGGAAACTCTAATAAAGAAAAACACTTAATTGGGGCTGACTTACAGTGCTAAGAGGTAGCTGAGAGTTCTACATCTGGTTCTGCAGGCAGCAGGAAGTGACAATACCACACTGGACAGGCTTGAGTCTGAGACCTCAAAAACTACCCGTTAGTGATGCACTTCCATCAACAAAGCCACATCTATGAATGGTGGCATTCCTTATGAACCGATGGGGGGTCATTTTATTCAAACCACCACTGTTTGGGTTTCTATTGATATGAAGAGACACCATGACCATGGCAACTCCTATAAAAGAAAATATTTAAATGGAACTGGCTTACAGTTTCAGATGTTTAGTCCATTATTGTTATGGTAGGAAACATGGTGACATGCAGGCAGACAAGGCACCTTTAGAAGGAACTGAGAGTTCTATATCTGGATAGGCAGGCAGCAGGAAGAGAATGCCACACTGAACAGGCCCTGAGCATCTGACATCTCAAAGCCTGTCCCCAGTGACACTCTTCCCCAGCAAAGCCATACCTATTCCAACAAGGCCACATCTCCTAGCAGTACCACTTGCTATGTGCCTATAGGATTCATTTTCATTCAAGCCACCACAGTATGTGTGGGTTTGAGCATGTGTGTAAAAAAGAAAAGAAAAAGAGACTATGAGTTTGAAAAGAAATATTTTAAGGGGAGAGTTAATTCAGTATTATACATCTGTCCAAATGTTCAAATATGGCTGAAAAATCCTTCCCATGTAACAACTTACCTGTGACAACAGATATAAAAAGATTTTTTTCCTTTTTTTATTGATTTTATTGAGCTATACATTTTTCTCTGCTCCTCTCCCTTCCTCTCCCCTCCCTTTCAAACCTCTCCCATGATCCCCATTCTCCCAATTTACTCAGGAGATCTTGTCTTTTTCTACTTCCAATGTAGATTAGATCCATGTATGTCTCTCTTGGGGGCCTAGTTGTTGTCTAGGTTCTCTGGGATTGTGATTTGTAGGCTGGTTTTCTTTGCTTTATGTTTTAAAACAACTTATGAGTGAGTATATATGATAATTGTGTTCCTGGGTTTGGGTTACCTCACTCAATATGATGGGTTTTCTAGCTCCATCCATTTGCCTGCAAATTTCAAGATGTCATTATTTTTTTCTGCTGTGTAGTACTCCATTATGTAAATGTACCACATTTTCTTTATCCATTCTTCGGTTGATTTCAGGTTCTGGCTATTACAAACAATGCTGCTATGAACATAGTTGAACAATTTTATAACTAGGAAGTGAGACAAAATCCAAAGAAAGTTTGTTAAAATACTTTCATTCCAACTCAAAAATGATTTCTTCTAAGGAAGTTTATCTAAAAGTCCACATGAAGTATATTTCCCTTCTCTCAATGCTTTTTTATATATCTCCAATACAAGCAAGCAGTTTCAAATTTTTGCACTGATTACAAATGAAAACCTATTTTTAAAAAACAAATGATCAACATATAGTACATGTAATTTTTCACATAATTAAAAAAATCTATGAACTCTTTTATAATCCTCTTGTCTCCATGTCATTCAGCATATCCTACTGACTAAATAGGAGACCAAGAAAAAATAATATGAGGTGATAAATGAGGACAGAATCAAGACAGAAAGATAAAAGGAATCATAAATGATAACATAGACTGAATTGTCTTACTAATTACAAATCTGTAATAGATTTTTTTCTTTTGTCATAAATAAATGTATAAAAATACTGGTTAAGTAATTTTTTTTCCTTTTACCAAAAATAGATTTTTTTCTCAAATAATATATCCTGATTATGTTTTCCCTCCATCTACTCTTCCCACATACCCTGATATCCATGCCCTTTCTATCTCTCATTAGAAAACAAAAATACTTCTAAGGGATAATAATAAAATAAAATATGATAAAACAAAACTAAAACACATAGGAATTAGATAAAAACAGAAAACAGACAAAAATAGCCCAAGAAAAAAAACATAAGAAACAGATATAGATGCAAAATCTTGCTTGTTTTACCACTCAGGAACCCTACAAAAAAACATCCTTAAGAGTGTTTTGTTTCTCCAGGAAGACATCCCTGGAGAAACTAATTATCCTTCTGCAAGTGGTTATCAATGGAGATGGCTTCTGGGCTAGTGATAGAGGCATGTGTCCATTTCATCTTTTAGCTCTGGACCCTCTCCAATGTAAACCAATATAGTCCCTGTGCATGATACATTAGTCTCTGTGAGTTCATACGTGCATCAACCCTGTTGATTTAGAGGTCCTTGTTTCCTTGGTGTCTTCCAGTCCCTCTGGATCTTTTTCTTTTTCCACCTCCTTTCCCACCAAATTCCCTTATCCCTGAGTGGAAGAATTGAGGGAGACATCCCATTTAGGACTGAGTGTTCTAAGATCCCTCACTCTCAGCATGTCTGGCTGTGGGTCTCTCTATTTGTTCTCATCTGCCATAGGATGATGTTTCTCTGAAGATGGCTGAGCAAGGCGATGATCTAGGGGTATTGCAGAATGTCATTATGTGTCGTTTTATTGCTACATTCCTCATTTATAGCCAGTAGTATGTCTTTTTACTCTAGATCTCTGGGCTCTCTAGTCTCAGGTTCTTGGTCACCCAAGCAGTGTTGAATATTGTTTCCATATCATAAGGTGATCTTAAGTCAAATCAATTATTGATTGATTTCTCCTACAAGCTTTGTGCCATCATTGTACTAGCATACCTTGCAGGCAGGACATCGTTGTAGATCAAAGAGTTTTGTGGCTCACTTTTTGTGTTTACATTTCTCCTTTGGTAGCATTCTGTTTTATCATTAGCAAAGCAGCTACACCTGAATCTATTGCTATTTCAGCTACTGACTGTGGCTCCGCAATCACAGCCCAGCTGCTCAGGTGGAGGCAAGTCCTGAAGAACTGCCTCTGCAGCCAAATATAGTTTTGAATGAAGTCTCTAATTGTTTTATTTTACCAATAAAGACTTGCAAGTCAGATACTGGGGTGAAAACTTTCTAGCTCTGAGAGGGTGAAAAGTAGCCATCTGACCTTCCTTTTTAGCCAACAACCCACACTCAAAACCCTCCCTACTACTTCCTGTGCATTTTTCTATCCATTTTCCAGACTCCCTCTCTCTATGAATACTTCTTGTCAGCTAGTTTTTGGCTCCACCTCTTGACCCAAGGTTTTGTTTAATTAATACAAACTTAGGGTTCACATGGTGATCATATATCCTGTAACAGTATCATGCAGAGCCTACTCCTGGTACCAAGAACACTAGCTAGTAGAGGTAAAGGTATTATGTAGGCACTGACTCAACTTTTCCATGTTCAGTATGTTGTGTAGTTGTTTTCTTCAACAATAATGTCTTTCCATTAGATCCTCCCATTTCAGCCAATAATCTCAATTTTAAAAAAGAGTCTCATAGACCAGAAAAGATACCCGAAGTAGTTGAAAAAACACAAGCTTAAAGTCAGAATGCCTTACAGAATTTGAAAGTTGTTACATTTTACCTATTTTACATTGTTAAACATAAATTATTGATGATGACCACAAATATTACATGCTCATCATTACCACCACCACCACCATCATGATGGAGTGGTTATCATGTCCAGTCACGTTTTGAGCACTTTGCAATTGTCAGCACATCCAATTCACTAGTAAGCTCTGCCAGGTGGATATCATTTTCTTAATTCTAAATATTCAGAAACTTGATTGTGTAAAGAAAAAAACATCCACTCGAAGACACATAGGAGGTAGGCAATCATAATATTGAGTCCAGGTAATTTTTTAGAACTTATTGACGATCTCAAGCACTTATGGCATATAAGACAAAAGGACAAAACAGTGTGTATTTAAATGGTAAATGTCAAGTTGCTACTTTACATATGTAACTTAGTCTTTTAATATTAAAATATATACTTCATAAAATGTCCAGAAAATAGTGTTTGATTTTTATATTCCTCAAAATTTTCACAAATACATATTACTAAATTATGCTTTATTTTCCTTCTCTTTCCATCATGAATTATTTCCTTCAAAGCATGTGAGAAGTCTCATGGAATATGTTAGGCCTGAGAATTTAAGCCTGTTCATACTCAGGACAGGTAGGCTGTGAGAATTTGCTGGAGAGACTTGGAAAAAGAAGACAGACCGCATAGAACTTGGAAATGTAGAAACAATGGAAACAGAACTTGAGGGTCTCCAGTACAAGAAGCATGGTCTGATAGCGGGCAGAATGGACTTCAAGAGAAAAAAATTCAGAAGTCTATAGAACAATCCTTCTGTGTCATGAATAGAAGAGTTGTAAATTGAGCTGTGCAGGATTATTCCTTTTACTCCTAGATTTAAGGATTGAGATCTATGTGTGGTTTAGCCTTATTTCATAGAAACAGTGCCCTCCTTCATTTGTTCAAAAAGTTATTTTTTATGAAGCACTCCACACATACTGTTTAAAGGTGCAGGGCCGTGTAGAATTAGAAGGAGACAAATTTTTACTGTTAGTACTTGCCTATGCTTTAATATCAAGTAGGGCATCTTTCCAGCATGACTGTTCCATAGTAACAATTTATTATTCGGTTTTGGCAGATGGACTGGATTCTTTTACTAGATTTCTTAAAACTGAATTCAGTGAGGAAAACATTGAATTTTGGGTAGCCTGTGAAGATTTCAAGAAATGCAAGGAACCTCAACAAATCATCCTAAAAGCCAAAGCAATATATGAGAAATTCATTCAGAACGATGCTCCAAAAGAGGTACAGTGATAAATGAAAACACATGTAACTCCTTAACACTTTCAAGAGTACTGTTTTCACCCCATTCATTCTACCAGAGAGCTCAAGATTTTGTTAAAGTTAAACTGGTTAATTGCAATTTCTACATATTGACAGAATATAACATAATATTATCATGGATTAAAACTATAAAATCAATCTTCAGAGTTAGACAAAGAGTGCAACACTTTGATTCTTTCTATAATCTTTATTAACTACATTAGAAACTAAAATAAACTCCTTATTAGAAACTAAAGATTTCTGAAGATTTCTAAAGACAAGACACACTATATTTATATATGTTGAACACTGTTTAAAAATCATGTAGTACTTTAAAAGGTTATACCTAGTCAGCAGCATTAAAGGTGGTTAAAGGTGCTTATCTACAAGCCTGAAGACCTGAGCTCAATGCCTAGCCCCCACATTGTGGAAAAAGGGACCCAGCTCCCCTAATATGTTCTCTGATCTTTACACTATTCTATAGCATGCATGTCCTCAAAGTAATAAATATAATTTAAAAATAATTTTATCTACCTATGTAAAATTTTGTTTGTCCAAAGAAGTTATTTTTTCATCTTAGGACAGCCCAAAAGAAAATATTTAATAGACAAATGCTGTAACTGTACTTTGGCAGTGTTTCACGTAAAAAACAATTTTCACTTTCTTTTGATTACAACTAAATGAGTACAGTCCATAAGTTGACTATAAGTTTAGCAGATATTGGCTGCCATTAAATATTAAGTGATTTGATGGTTCTAACTATATTCAATAAGCAGTATTTCTACTTCCAGCGTAGAACCAATGCTCTCAATACTCAACTACAAATTATTACTATCATGTTAACTTTTGCTTATTAGACAAATACCTAAGATCATTCAAATTAAAGAAAAAAGAAAAGAAAATATTTTGTCTCCCATTTCAGAGGACGTATGGTTTTGTTGATTTGAGTACTTTGACAAATCTATATGTAATGGTGAAAATGCATGATAGAGAAACTTGCTCACCTGGAAGTAGAGAGGGGGAACAGGAGATAGGAGGAAATAGAAATGAACTGAGGGAGAGACCAGAATTCCAGTACCATTTCAATGCAGGATTTCAAGAACATAACTTCTTTGAGATAGATCATACCTCCTAAGCATTCCATCACCACCCAATAGTGCTACAGAGTGACAACAAAACTTTGATTATTATACTTATATTAACAAATCTCTGGAAAATCTATAATATGGAAGCTATTACACACTCTGTATAGCAATACTCTCTATATGAATATATTGCTCTAAGAAAGGGTGATTGCTTGACTATGTAAAAATATAACAGGTTATATGGTTACCCAAAAGTGGAAAACAGGATAGCTTCCTGTAAATATAATACTAATTCCAAATACATCAACAGGAATATAATGAAATTAATTATAGGCGATTGTATGATAAAGACATATTCATCTGTTGGCACATTTTTGCTTGTAGGAAAAATGAAATGTTGAAAAAAAGTAGCAGCTTGAACAGAAAGGTCTTATTGATATCCCAACCAAGCCCCAAGCTTCTCATTCCCTATAACTTAAATTCTTTAACTTCTGACACTTTAGTTCCCCACTATGAAAATGAGTGAGTTAAAATGATGATCATATGAAAGCTACCATTCCATTATTCAATTGGGCAGAGTTGGAATAAGCATAAATATTAATAAAGAGATAGGAGAGCCATGAAAGAAATCTAGACTGCACTATTATATTCCTAGACCCCCATATCCAAACACACCATAGCCCTTCCAACACTGTAAGACTATGAGATGTTCTCAAAGACGTTGTCTTAGATAGCCTGTAATTATACCTTGTTCCTTTTTATGCAGGTTAACCTTGACTTTCATACCAAAGAAGTAATTACTAAGAGCATCACACAGCCAACTCTCCAAAGTTTTGATGCAGCACAAAGCAGAGTCTACCAGCTCATGGAACAAGACAGTTACAAACGCTTTCTGAAATCGGAAATCTACTTACATTTGATAGAAGGAAGACCTCAGAGACGAACAAATCTTAGAAGACGATCAAGATCATTTACCTACAATGAGTTCCAAGACGTAAAGTCAGATGTTGCCATTTGGTTATAAGTCGATGTAAATTTCCTTATTTGGGTGGTAAATGTGTGTAACTGCTTCTAAAACACAGCTTGCGTGCAGTAAGAAATTATTATACTTTTAAAATAACCAGGCAAAAATATTCTTAAAATGTAAAAACTTTTATATTAAAATAATTCACAGTCTTTCTTCCACCATATTTTATGAAAATGTATTTTGATGTTCTACTCATAATAAAAAAGCCTTTATTTCTTCATTAACCATCAATAAAAAGACAACAGCTGTGCTTTGTAACATGTTGAAGTAAAATGTAAACATTTCAGCTATGTCACGTTTAGTATAGACCATTTTTTCTAGGTATTGAAAATATAGTTAGATAACTGTATATCCATATGATATTGTGTTTAATGATGGGTTGCAGCATATAGAAATGATCTATTTCTTATAATGGGGAAGAATGGATATATGTTGTTGCGTACTAATTCTGACTCCAGAATAGCTATCACTTCAGCATTGATACCAGCAACAAAAAATTGCGTAAAACCACATTTCTTTCTATAGATTAAACAGATTAATCATAACCCAGGTAGATATGTGAGACTGGACTCACATTCACTCTAACTGATGAATATTCCCCCATTAGATGGAGGTACACTCTTGGTCACTGGAGCATGCTCATATTTACATATCTCTACATATCCACTAAGAGGACAGCATTCTTTCCCAGCAAATGAATGTGCCACTGAAATAACACCAGTCAGTGCTTGGATGATGATGACCACATGCTTCCACAAAAATTTTTATGTTTCACATTGGGAATTTTAAAATTGGGGTAGAAATTTAAAATGAGAAACAATAATTAAAGAAATCTACAAACTTGACAACATTGGCATCTGCCAGTTATGTTTTTCAACTATTACATTCTTAAAATTCTTACCTAATACTATATGATGCAATAATAAACATATATATATCTATATTACAGAAATATTTAACTGCAATGTGTCACAGGACCTGTACATGTATTAAGTATATGGTGTACTTTCAGGTTACTAAATGCTATCATTTTAGTCCAAGTGTAAAACAAATTCTACCATCTATAATAATAAAAAACTGTTCAAACTTGTCAATTGATGTCATTTATTTCTCCCAATATCTCCATGTTCTTATCGTTGAATGACACTGAGATAGAAAAATCTTATTTATCTATTGTGTCACTGATATTAACATTAATAATTTATACTTTTTAAAATATGGAAACAAACTACTATATATTTCAAGGAGCCTCTGGAAAGGTGATTTTTATTTTTTTCTTAGGCAGATTTATATTTCTTATAAGAAGCATATCTCTTCCAAAAAATATAATTGTGTTATATACTTAACTAAGTTGGCACATGCTTTTTATTCTGATTATGAAATTTGTGATTTGATTTTACTAGCATTATTTTGGAAAATACACCCACGCTACTAATTTATGTATTTCTTTATTTGTTTATTCAGATTTTACCAAGCAAATTTTAAAATAGTCACAATAGCCAAATCATTCCTGAGCCTGAGAACCTGGTCCTCTGTCCTTGAGGTTGAGAGCTTTAATAGTAGTAGCCTCAGAACAGCTGTTATCACTAGTGTGCAATCAATGGACTGGTAATTATCCAATTCTCAAGGCAGGATGCTGCAGTAGTCCTAATCTTGTGTCTCAAATCTCTGAAGTTCCTGGAAAACTGCTGGTTCATTTTCCAGGATGAAAGTTGAAAACTCTAGTTCTACTATCAGTGAAGGAATTAGCTGCAGAAGCAAAGATGGGGCAAAACAACTCCCTGGCAATAGGAGAGGCCATTAGAGAAAAGAGCAAGGGAGAGAACTTCCTTCTAAAATACTTTATTTACCTCCCTCCCCCACACACATCTTAACAGAAGGAGTTGCCGTCATAGGGGTGACCTTCCTATATCAATCAGGATAATTCTTTAGATGAGACGCCCTATTGAGGTTATTCTAATCTGGGACAGTTTGACATGAAAACAAGTTATAATAACTTGTAATATTTTTCAAAATAATTCAAAGTCTGTGTTAGATATTTAGTTCACTATGATAAGATACCTGACAGACACAAATATAGAAGCATTAAATTAAAAAGACCCTTTTGCATTTTACATACCTATTCCAGTTCCCACTTTCTCCCCTTCTCCCATTCCTCCCACCTTCTCCACACCCCACCAACCCATTCACTCCTCAGAGAGGGTAAGGCTTCCCATGGGGAGTCAACAAACTCTGACACATTATTTTGAGGAAGGATCAAGCCGCCCCCCCCCCATATTTAGGCTGAGCAAAGTATCCCTCCAAAAAGAATGGGCTCCAAAAATTCAGTTCAAGCACTAAGGTTAAATCCTGGTCCCACTGCCAGTGGCCCCACAGACTGCCCCAGCCACACAACTCTCACCCACAATCAGAGGGCCTGGTTTTGACCTATGCAGGTCCCCCAGCTGTCAGTCCAGAGTCAGTGAGCTCCCACTAACTCAGACCAGATTCAGCTGTTTCTGTGGGTATTCCAATCATGGTCTTAACCCTTTGCTCATATTATATTATCATATATCATATATATTATATGTGTGTATACAACATATATATTATCAATATATCATATATATTATAATTCCTCCTTCTCTTTGCCTGGACTCTGGGAACTTGGCCCAGTGCTAGCTGTGGATCTCTGCCTCTGTCTCTATCAGTTGAGGGATGAGGGTTGGAGAGAAGGCTCAGAGGTTAAGAGCACTGATTACTCTGTTCCAGGGTTCTTGCATTCAATTCCCAGCAACCATACAATGGCTCACAACCATCTTACAGTGCCCTGTTCTGGCGAGCAATCATACATGAAGGTAGAATACTGCTATACATAAAATCTAAAAACAAAAATAAAACAATAAGGTGAAAAGTTATAGAACATCCTATCTTGCCTCGACATATACACATACAGGTACACATATCTACTTACATGTGAGCACACCCAAAAATTAAAAAGGTAATTACTTCTTTTGACTCATGGTTTCAGTCCCTAGTTCTCCACTTAACAGACTGTAGGGCTGTTATAGTTGTAGAAGCATGTGGGAGAGTCTGTGCCCACAATAATGAACTGGATTCAGAGAGCAGGAAGAAGGAAAAATTCTGACACTTGAAGGCATGCTTCCAGTGGTCCACTTCTTCCAGCAAGGCCTGCTCTCCCAAAACATCATCAGTAGCTGGAGACTAATCAGTCATGCATCTATAAAGAACATGTCATATTCAAACTGTAGTGTTCTTTATTAAATTATAAAATATTTAGTTAGTTGTGTTGAAAATATAGCAGTATGCTTGGAACTGAGAGGGTTGACAATCACTGATGGGAATAACACAGAAAAAGAATGAAAGAACGATTAGACAAAATGGTAGAAGGAAAATATCTACAGCCAGCACAGAACTCTGACTGAGTGAACGACAATGAGGGGAAACTAACGGGGGATCTCAGAAGCCCCTGTCTGAGTTTCCTCCATGACTCTCTGAATCCCCGGAAGCTCAAACAACATCCACAAGCCTTCTAGAGTTTTGTAGGAAAGGACTTGGTATTTCTAGTTACTCCTGTTCTTTGGTTTTAATAAAACTATGATGTACATATGAACTCACAGAGACATATGAACTCACAGAGTTCATACAATGCACATTTGAATTCACAGAGACTATGACGGCATTCACTGTTGCAAATCAGACAGGGTCCTAGTGCTGAGATAGGGAAGTAGCCAGGAGCTCCCGTTCCCAAGCAAGAAATTATCTACAACTCACAACCACTTGCAAAGGAAAAGTTAGTTTTCTTCAATGGAGTCTCACTGGGCACATAAACCACACCTAAGTGTAGGTCCCATGCCTAGCAGTAGACAACCAATACAAATGAAGCACAATGGTATATTTTAGATTTTTAAAATTCTTTTTTGTCTCAGATTGCTTTGTTTGGGAATTTTATTTTTAAATCTTCCTGATTCTTTGCTTGTATATTATGGATTTATATTTTGTGTATTTAGAGAAACAGACACAAAGAGAATATGTCTGTCTATGTATGAATTTCTTGTGCTTTTTCTTTGTTTTTGCTTTAATTCTTTTTCCTCCTCTACTCCCCCCCCCCATTTTTTTCCAAGAGAGAAAAAAAGAGCCTGAAGATAAATGGGTGAGGATGTGGGGAGGATACGGCAAGAGATAAGGGAGGTGAAATTGTAATCAGAATATATTGTATAGAGAAAAAAACTTCTATTTTCAATGGAAATAAAAAAAATAAAAAGAAATCTTTAAAAAGTATCTGCGAAAGACAAATAAGTATGAAGAAGAGAAACCAGATTAGTATTAGGAATGTACATTGGTCTAATAATAAAAAATTTTTTATCGGAAACTCATTGGCTTGGCATACAGCTGAGTGCGCCAGTTTTTACCTACCATGTATGAGATCCTAAATTAAATAACACTTAGCACCATAAACAGAGACAAAGAGAGAAAGATGTTTTCCATCAGCTTAGCAGCTGTATCTGAAACTACTGATATTTTAATTACCATCTGCAGCCACACAGTCCCACCGTTAGTGTCCCACTGGCCACTCAGGCAGAGGTCTGGAGGAACCGGCTTTCCATGACCTCAACGTGTAGGTTTTAACTAAGTCTCTATTGTTCTATTTATCAACAAAGATTTGGGAGTCAGGTATTGGGGTTAAAACCTGCTATTTCAGAGAAGTTGAGAAGCAACCAACTGACTATTATTTATTGCCCATAGACCCAGCACAAGAGCATCTCTCTCTACACAACCAAAATAAAAATGATCAAGAAATCTCTTAAGTCCCTGCCTACTAATTCCTGTGTGTGTGTCTATCCTTCTCCCTGGGTCCTCCATACACTCTATGACTAATTCTTGCCAACTAATTGCAGCCTCTGCTCCCTGATCCAAGGTTAATTTTATTAACACAGTCTCAGAGTTTCACAGTGTTATCAAATATCCCACAAGAGAAACAGAGCCAGAGAGAAAGGGAAGGAAGGAAGGAAGGAAGGAAGGAAGGAAGGAAGGAAGGAAGGAAGGAAGGAAGGAAGGAAGGAAACTAAGGAAGGAAAAAGATTGGGTGAGAGGAAGGAAGGAAGGTAAAAGAAAGGAAGGAAGAAAGAAAGAAAGAAAGAAAAGAAAGAAAGAAAGAAAGAAAGAAAGAAAGAAAGAAAGAAAGAAAGAAAGAAAGAAAATTTTAGGAATATTTGAAGGGTAGGAAAACACAGCTTGGATGTTCTGACCAGTGAAATGAATGACAGAATACTTTTTATGCCTTTTTATGTTTCACATACAAATTATTTCTGAAACTAATTGCAGTTATTGATAATAAAGTGCAGGCTTTACTTGCTTCTTGATTTAAACAGAAGAATGCCTTTAAATGTAAGTACATACACTGATTTGGTGTAATTCTAGAATTTTCAGTTCTGGAAGCTCATAAACAAAAGTTAATACTGAGGCTGTTAGTTGTATATGTAATAGGTCAACTATTGTCTAGCCACATGGCATCAAAAGAACTTTATGTAGAAGGCAGCACAGTGTTTCTGTAAATGATGAATATTTTCAATGAGGCACATGTAAATTTAGACTCTGACTGTGGCACTTTTTCAGAGTAAAATAAGCCAATTAATATAGAAAATTCATTATTTTGATTTTCAAATTAGAACAAAACATTTTCAGTATTCCAACTGTGATTAACATTTGAAATATTTGTAAAGTATCAAGTAAGGAATAATACACTTTGATATCTAAAACAAATTTTAGCCACTACTCTCTGAGGCCTTGATTACACATCAGCAAATATTCTGAGTGCATAATTAGTTATTCATTAATAAAATGTATAGATGCTGCTTATATCAAAGTCATTTATGATTTTACATTACATAGAAAAGTAAATAATGATGTTTTATTTAAATAAGAAGATATATAAATACATTTGAATCAATATTTCCTAAAGGTGAAAATAAAACAATTATTTAAATTTTCTTATATTTTTACTTAAGAACTAAAGAATAAAACATACTGAAGAAATGTCTCATGAAAATGATCACATTTACCTGTGGAACTTACTAAAATTAAATGTACTAATTTTATTTCTCTCTTTTTTTTATCGTATTTGTTCTTATATTCACTTTCCCAATTTCTTATTTATTACTAATCAAATACTTACTCAAAATGTGCATTACTCTATCGCCTGAATTAATTTCAACAATGGAAAGAAAAAGTAAAAGACTGAAACATATCTTCTGTAATATATTGAATGATAAGACAGATATTTAATGATCAATTTTATTTGATTAATACTTTTGGCTAAAACCAGTATCAACGACACATGGCATAAGCCAAATATCATATCTTAGAACGCATTTGTTTTCATTTATTTTTATTTAGTCACAGAGTACAACAAAGTTCCATTATATTTGTCGTACTTCATCACTGTTTCAGTCAATATGAAATAGCTAAATTACAAAGACGAATAAGACAGGGCCATCTATCATAGGATAGCATGCCTAATGACCTTCATATATGAACAGACATATATGACTATTATTTCAATATCATATGCTGAAAATTTGCAAATATTTTGCCTTAATTTTGCATGAAATTACAGAAAATCATCTTCCTAAAATATATTAAAGTACCAACTTTGTGCTTTTCTGCTTCAGAATATGTTCTAGTACCTTCTTTAAGTACTGTGCTAAGTACTGACTCATTACGTGTCCACAGAACTGTGCTTTTTAAAGCATAAAAAAACAGACAGCTCTCACTCCATGGCTTGCATGTCTGAGTCAGAAGGGGAGTAAATATGTGGTTAGCCAGTATTGCATCGAGAGACTAACTCAAATAAAAAAGACTTTAGGCAAAGTCATTGACTGGAGATTTTTGTTGAGGTTTTGGAATCACTCACATGATTATAAAATCCCTTTGATTAGAAATGCCTAGGATTCAGGCTGTATTCAAAGAAATTTACTTTACCAATTGGCTTTAGCAGTAATTTTCAGATACAGTGATAAGCAACTATTGTTCAAATAATCACATACACGATAGCAAAATTCTGAAATAAAACTCATTAGAAAAATCATAATGAGCTTCTTAAAATTCTATGAACTAATATTATTTGCAAACTTTTACATTGAGATGCCTGCAGTAAAAAAGGATTATTGAAAATTAAAAATAAATAAATAAATATAAACATGACCATGTAGAAAACAATGATCTCAAATTTAGTCCCAAGAATATCTTTTTTGATGATAAGCTCAGAATTTGTTTTGTCACATTCCATTTCTTATAAATTTTATATTTTCTTTTGGATGATATTTTGACAATAATTCACTAGTGATAAAAGTTTCAAGTTGTTTTATACTCACATAGACAGCTTAGATATTTTAAAGTATAATAATTAAAATTATTCTTTTATCTACAGTATGCTGTTATTTTCTCTGATGTTGCACTGGAACAAAATCCATTTGGCAAATATTTAGACTAATATATTAATGCAAAATCTCTACCTTGCTGAAGATTTTATTGGAAAAATTGAGATTGAGATGGGACACATGTGCCAGCTAATGGTAATTAATGAGCATGAAAAACAATTGCTGAGCTTTAAAAATCATGTGAAATGATTTAGTATCTTAATCTCCCACAATGCTAATATTAATGGTTATGTGTATTCCAACAAACGTCAGTACCTTACAGAGGAACCAGGTGATTTAATCTACATGATTTTACTTTATTATGCAGAATACTGAAGTTCTTAGAAAGTTTGGAATAACTGGGAGATGGTTAAAAAAATCATTCCGTGTTAAGAGCCCCTGCTGCTCTTCCAAAGGACTGAGTTCAATTCCCAGCACATACATTGGGTTTCACAACTATTTGAATCTCCAATTCCAGGTGGCCCTGATGTTTTCTGGTCTCCATTAGCACTAAGCATGCATGAGGGGCTCAGACATGCATACAGGCAAAACACCCATACACTGAATAAATAAATTAATTAAAATCACTTTAAAATAGAAATTTAAGAGGAACATAAATTTGAAGTTGTACTTTCTTACATCGTGGAATCAGAAAACACACCTCAAAAGACATAACTTAGTAATGCTGCAGCATGCACAATATTTCAAAAATAATTTAGAAAGTGATTGGTATAACATAAATCATCCTTAACACAGTAATCACGCTTATATGGAGATAAATTCATTAATCTCAATGTCAAATCATTATCAATTAAAAGAATATACAGGCAAGTAATAAAAATTAAGAATTTAATGACACTAATCAAAATTTCTAATATCATATCATATTAAGTGGCAAAGGATCAAAGAGAAAACAAGACTAACTCTCCAATCAGTCATATGGTGGTAAGCAAGGGACATGTTTGAAAGAACACCTGTTCTTTCCAATCCAGACACAAATCATCTGAGCATGAATACAACCCCTTTCATTCTTTTAAAAGTGAACTTTAAAGTTTCAACATTTAAATAGTGGTTGTGTATGAGAGCCAAATATAAAAGTAAAAATCATAATATCTTAAAATGAAATACTGTCTGAAAAATATTTCATCAGCTTTTAAAATATAAACATAGAATGTCACTATGAATTAGAAAGCTTGAATTATGAGTAAAATATGAGTCTCAAATGTTACCAATGACCTTGTATTTGAGGCAAACCACATTCAGAATGTGCAAGAAATGTTTAATTACACAGCACTGAAGAGAAGTATGAGGAATAGTAAAGAAATCTGAAAGCAAACACAGAAGCAACTTCCAAACAGCAGTTCTCTCTCTCTCCCTCCCTCTTTCTCTCTCCCTCTCTCTCTCTCCCTCTTTCGCTTTCCCCAAATAAGTTTATCACGTCTATTTCAATGAAATAATGATTTTCATAATTTGAAATCTGCTATTCAAAACATCGCTTGCTCTGAGAAGATAAATTATTTTCATTTCTCTAAACCTGAGTTAGACAAACAGTAGATTTTTATTAGTAATTATTATTTTATTTAATAATTAATTAATTTATTTTACATACCATTCCAGTTTCCCATTCCTCCTCTTCTCCCTTTCTCTTCCCCTAGACTCCCACCTACCCACCTCCATTCACTCATCTATTGCCTTGCTCAGAAAGGAGCAGGCCTCCCATGGGCATCAACAAAGCATGGTATATCAGTTTGAGGCAGGACCAAACTTCTCGCCTTGCTTCAAGGCTGAGTGAGGCAAACCAGCTGTGGGAATATAATTCCAAAAGCCAGCACAATAGATACCGATCCCACTACAAGGATCTCCACAAATAAACCAAGATCCACAACTGTCACACACATACAGAGGGCCTAGATCGGTCTCCTGCAGGTTCCCTAGCTATCAGACCAGAGTCCTTGAGCTCCCAGTAGCTCAGGTCAGCTGTCTCTGTTGTTCCCCCACCAAATGGTAGATTTCTTCAGTTTTGTTTGTCTCTTAACCACAGTGCAACAAGCCTAAGAGTGATTAATTCCTTGGGGACATAACATAATACAAGTCAGAATGAGGGCTTAGTATCCAGGGTAATGCAGCACAGCAGGGTAGAGAGAAGTTCCATGAGAACATGGTTCAGATATCATCCAGGACTCACTGTTGATCCCTCAGTGCTGGATCTCTGTGGGCTAGGTACTCTCAAACTTGTCTTTAAACAATACAATATAACTGAGGGGAGGGTGGAGGAAAACTTGAGGGAATGGGGTAGTTGAGATGGAGGAAGGACAGAGAAGAGAGCAAGGAAAGAGATATTTTGATTGAGGGAGCCATTATGGGGCTAGCAAGAAACCTGGCACTAGAGAAATTCCAGGAATCGACAAGGATGACCCCAGTTAAGACCCTAAGCAATAGAGGAGAGGGTGCCTTAACCTGCCTTGCCCTGTAGTCAGATTGATGAATATCTTAAATATCATCATAGAGCCTTCATCAGCAACTGATGGAAACAGAGGCAGAGACCCGCATCGGAGCACTGGACTGAGCTCCCAAAGTCCAGTTGAAGAGTGGGAGTAGTGGAACATGATGGGTACCCCCACTGAAACAGTTTACTGGAGCTAATGGGAGCTCACCAACTCCAGCCAGACAGGGAAGGAAACAGCATAGGTCCAAACTAGTACCTCTGAATGTGGGTGACAGTTGTATGGTTGGGGCAGACTTCAGGGTCACTGGCAGTGACACTAGGATTTATCCCTACTGCTTGCACTGGCGTTTTGGGAACCTATTCTCTTTGGATGGATACCTTGCTCAGCCTAGATATAGTAGGGAGGGCCTTGGGCCTTCCCCAAAGCAATGTGCCTTACCCTCTCTGAGGAGTGGATGGGAAATGGAGTGGGGGGTTAAGTGGTGGGAAGGGGAGGAGGGGAGGAAGTGGGAATGAATATTGGTAAGTAAAATTTGAAAAGATAGTTTGTTTTCTTTAAAAAATAAATAAAAATACAATATAACTGACTAAAAATACAAACTATACAAAACTCTTACAAGACTTACATGGTTTGCTCTAGTAGAAATTAAATTTCAGCATACCTTAACAAGGAATTTGATTCTTGCCTTGAAAAATAATATTCCAATGTGTGTTAGTAAATATAAACTCATGTAATTGGCAATAGATGAACTACAATGAAGTTAACTGTGTGGAATTTATAAAAGCTAAAAACACTACTTGAGTGATGATCCTTGGAGCAATGGAAATTCAGAAAATTTTACTTTATAAAAGAGGTTAATTATGATTAATAGTATAACACACAAATACTAGACCTTGTCTTATTGTGTCTAGTTTTGTTGTGTTTGGCTGATGTCTCTTGAAGAACTGCTCTTTTCTGAAGAGCAAACAAAGCAGGGGGGATCTGAGGAAGGGAGAAGATGTGAGGGAACCAGGAGGAGTGGAGGGAGGAGAAATCTGACTGGGATGTTTTGTATGAGACAAGGTTTACTATATATAATATAATATATTATATATATCAAGATCTCTGATACTAGCAACTTAATAACACACCTCAAAGATCAAGAAAAAAAGAAGGAATCACAACCAAAGAGTAGACAGCATGAAATATCAAAATAAGGAGAGAAATCAATAAAATAAAAGAAAAATGCAAAGAATCAGTGAATCAAAGAGTTGGTTCTTTGGGAAAATTAATAAGATTGACAAACCCAATCAAAATTAAAAAAATCAGAGATAGAATATTCAAATTAATAAAATTATTAATGAAAAGTGAGCCATAATAACAGATACTGAAGAAACTCAAAGAAATATAAGGACACACTTTCAAAGCCTATTCTCCACTAAGTTGGAAAATCTGAAAGAAAATAGATAATTTGTTCAATAGGAAACACTTATCAAAGTTAAATTAAGATCATGATGTGGGGTTCACCTCTGTATGCTTTATAATTATTGATTAGTAAAAAGCTGCTTCGGGCCTATGCCAGGACAGAATAGGTAGAAAATCCAAACAGAGATGTAGAGAGTAGGCAGAGTCAAAGAGAAGCCATGTAGCCACAGCAGGAGACAGATGCCACCAGACAGAACCTTACTGGTAGGCCACAACCACGTGGCAATACACAGATTAATAAAAATGAGTTAATTTAAGATGTTAAGAGCTAACTAGAAATATGCGTAAGCTAATAGACCAAGAAGTATTTTAATTAGTATAGTTTCTGTGTGATTATTTCAGGTCTGGGTGGCTAGTAAATGAACGAGCAGTCTCCACAAACAAGAATAGATAAAAAATTAAATATGCCTATAACTCTTAATAAAATAGGATCAGGAATTAAAAGTTCTTTCAACTAACAAAATCCCAGAGCAAAATAGTTTTGCATAGAATTCTATAAGACTTTCAAAGACTACTTAATGATAATATCTATCAAATTATTCCACAAAACAAAAATTGAAAGAACATTGCCCGACTCATTTTATGAGGCCACAGTTATCCTGACACCCAAACCATATTGCAGTTATTCATCCAATAAAGAGAACTACAGACCAAATTATTTCCCTTCTGAACATAGATGAGAAATATCCAGTTGCAAATTGAGTTCAAGAATTCATTCATTTCTTATGAATCAAAAATATAATAGACCACTATCAAGTAGGCTTTATTCCAGAGATACAGTTCAACATACATAAATCAATAAACACAATCCACCAAATAAACAAACTGAAGACAAAAACCACATGACCATCTCATTACTTGCATTAAAATATTTTTGGAAAAATCCAACACTCTTTCATGATAAAAGTCTAAGGGAAATTAGGGACTCAATTGACTTATCTAAACATAACAAAGGCAGTTTACAGGAAGATTATACCCAAACTCAAATTAAATGGAGAGAATTCAAAGAAATTCCACTAGTGTCAGAAACAGAAGGTTGTCCACTCTCTCTATGCATATCAATATAGTACTTGAAATCATAGCTAGAGAAACAAGACAGTAATAAGATGAAGGAGACAAATTGGAAAAGAAGAAGTCAAAATATCTTAATTTGGAGATTATCTGGTAGTATATGTGAATGACCGTAAAAATTAACTCACAGAATTCAGTATTCCATCTTGCACAAATGAAAAATGGACTGAGAAAAATTTCAGGGAAGCAACACTCTTACAACATCTTAAATAATATAAAATACATTGGGATAACTCTAACCAACCAAGGGAAAGACTTTTATAAGTAAAACATTAGGACACTGAGGAAAGAAATTGAAGAAGATATAAGAAGATGGAAAGATCTCCTATGTGCATGTATCAGCAGGATTAATGTAGTAAAAATGAAGACTCCTACCAAAAGCAATCCACAGAGTTAGAGCAATCTCTATCAAAATCCAAATACAATTCTTTACAAATCTTGAAATGACAATTTTCAGCTTCATATGAAAACACACAAAAAATAGCTAAAACCATTCCAGATGATAAAAAAAAACTCCTGGAAATATCATTATCTCTGATGTCAAGTTGTACTATGAATCAATAGTAATGAAAACCATATGGTATTGACACAAAAACAGACATGTTGATCAATGGAATTTGAATTGAAGACCCAGACATAGTTCCACACACAATGGACAAATGACTTTGATAAAGAAAACATTGCTAGTGCAATGGTGGCACAAATCTTGTAGGAATAACTAACTAATATCTGATTTGGTTTAACACTTAATCCATGAGGTGGAACATACAGGGCACTGCTTGAGTAACTAAGAATCAGAAACTAGATAATCTGGGAACCTCAGGTAAAACCAAATAGCACTAGTCACATACCAAAACCACATACCTACGCATAGAGTGGAAAGCTCTTCAGACAGGAAGAAATTTTCTATGTGCATTGATGTTTAATGACTTCATATATTTGTATTGGAGCTTTATTTTTGTGTTACAATACCTCAAGCCAACAAAAGTATAAAATTTATTACTTGACAAATTATTATACATAATTTTATTGTTATAAGTAAATGACATGTTTTATTTTGCTCTTATTTTGGACTAAGGGATCAAATCTAAGTCATATTCATATTATTCTGTGAGATTTGTTATTTTATCTCCCTGACTTCATGACTCTAAACTAAATAGCAATTTATTTATATTGTTCAAAGATTAATATATTTTGTGCTAATTGGTGTTCTTTCTTGCAATATAACTTATAAACAATCATGGTCTGTATGCAAGGATAAACATCAAAGTCTATGATTTTGCTCCATGTGTGATGTTACATTTGAAATCACTTTAATATGAAAATTGAATCAAAGCATTTAGAAAAAGGAAGTAAATTCCATGCAATACAATTTTAGAGTCTTGAAAATAAGAATCAATGTGACTTTAAAACTAAATGATGCATGGCTTGCCTGAAGTTTATTTCTTTAGGTGCATAAGACTTTGGTGCCATGAGTCATCATTGGGTTACATTTCTAGATTTCAGTAGACAGCTGGGATTTAGAGATCATAAGAAAACATACAACTTACAGTTTTATTTCCATCAGAAATCATCACTACTTTAAAAAATAAAGCAGATAAAACCGACAACAATTTATGTGTGATTACATGGAAATGTTGAGTATAGTGTAAATCTAGCCGCTTAGGCAGTTTTTAATTTCTTAATCGGAGAGTACATCATTCAAAGTACAAGTTTAGTGTTTTCAGATTTTCAACAAAACAAAATATGTCTTACTATGTGGCTCACCAATCTCATACACTGATATGATGTCTAGCAGGCCAGGGCATGGTTTATAAAACAGCATTAAAGCTGGGAGGCTCCACGTTCACTCCAGCACAAGCTTCTGCACTATTGTGATATTTTAAATCCTGGCATTTCATTTCTTCCTAAGTTAAAGTAGTTAACTATTAATCTGTATAAATGAGTTATATATTTCTCACTATGCGATAAAATTGATAACTTGAGATGCTACAGGCTTCTCCTGACGCTCAACAATATAGAGGAAGACACGTTTCCAGAAAATGATTTCCCGAAGCAGATTCGTTCTACAATTTAATTTCCGTATGAAGTAAAGGTCAGCAGGAGACTTTAAGAAAGTTAATTTGCATAAGGTATGCATATCGAATATGAAAATAATATAATATAAAATATTCATAATTCAAGCTTTGAAATCCTACCTCAGGGCTGAAAAAGCAATTATTGTAGGCAATGGCTCAACAATTACAACAAACTTTTTTTTTTGAGGATATTAGCTAATATACTGTCCTCCTGAGAGACTTAGAGGGAGAGTTCTGAGAAGTAGTAACGAACAGCTAATTAGCTCTCCTTTGTAGTGCTTCAGCCGCGCACTCATTGGTTTTAGAGAACATGTATCAAAGGCAAATTTAACAAACAAGAAATTTCTTTGTGTAGCTCTACTTATCAAGTATTTTCAGGTCACCTTCGTGTGCATATGCTTATTATCTCTTAGGATCACACCAAATTTATACCAGTCACTTCAAACATGGTGACCAAGAAATGCATTTTTTGACTGTATCCAAATGTCAAATATTTACTTATTTGCACCAGATATAAATAACATTTTATTCACAAGAGTGTCGCACATCTGCTGATGTGTTGTTTCTTAAAATCAAATTATTGTAATAAAAGTGTCATCGAACTGCAATTTGTGTTGGGGTTATTCAACTGATTCACATGCTGTCCTTCTCAAATAAAAAAGCTAAGAACTCTATTTCCTAATAAAAGTAATATTTTCTTATACTTTATTGAACATGCAAAAGAGGTTTTACAATGTTGTTATGGGGTTTGCCTCATTTCAATTCTGGAACCTGATCCTGTTCCGTTGTCTGTTTACATTTCTGTTAGGAAAAAAAATCCATAGATTTCAAGGTGTCCCCTGCTTTCAGGTTTCTTCCTACAGCATCCAGCTTTCACGCACTAAATTTTTCACACCTCTGTATCTGCTGCAGTTACTTCTCTTCACTTCCCCTCTACCCTACGGCAACAGTTAGATGGAATGTGACTTCTAAATGTTTGTTTGACTTTGTAATCTCTGCCTAGGTGAAAAAAAAATGTATTGAGAAAAAATCAATACTTGAAGGCAGAGGACACAGTGATGGGGTCAAAGGAAAGAAAGTATTCAGCTACCTTACAAAAAGTCCCTGGGGAATGGGAAAGAAATGTTGCATCTTCCTGTTAGAATAACTAAAATCAAGTTGAGATGGAGTTGGTATGAGGGATGTCCATGATGGGGAGTACATGATTTTCTTCTCCATAGATAAAGTGTGCTTGTATGTCCTAGATAAGGGCTACACCGTTACTCACTATGCTTTTACTCAAATGCAATGAAAATTGCAACCAGTAGTAGGTAAATATTCAGATATAGCTTTCCAAAACCATTGTAGCATTTGTTTCTCTTTCTTAATTGTTTTTTAGTCAATACACTGAGAAATGGGGGAACACAACCATGGCTACTAAAGAACTTATTTTCAATTTGTTCTCTATCAGTTTGATTTAATGCTCACACACAGTCTCCTAGGGCAGTATTAAGAATGATGTGCAGATACATGCATTCAAGACCACTTGATGCTTCTACAGCACTTCTATTTCTACTACTAATAAACAGTAATTAAATTGTATTGAACACACAAGATACATTGAGCATATTGTCCTGATATTAACACTGTTCCTGATAATAACAAACATGTTTCTTATGACTCAATTTTCTGGCTTTGAAAATAGCCATAATACTTTTTGCATTCATTGACCTGTGTCTCTGTGTGTGTGTGTGTGTGTGTGTGTGTGTGTGTGTGTTTGTGTGTGTGTGTGTGTGTTTCTTGCCCTACATTCATGTCTCCTGATTATCAATTATATTTAACAATACTGTCCCATTTCAGGCTTTATATGCCCCACTTTAGAGTGTGGGCATAATATATGGACAGCCCTTGATTACTCTGAAGTTCATCCCTAGGCTATTTTATCAATACTAAACAGCAAACTGATGGGATATGTCCTGATATAGTTATGTCAGCTAGTACCCTACCTTCCTTGATTTCTGCCTTGTAAAATTGTAATCAGGAATTCATTTACATATTTACACTCGGCCAATTTCCACACTCACTGCTAAGTTTGTGGTAATATATTATACAACAGTGTTTTTTAAAAAGCTAATAAATTCCTTTAAATCCTAAACTCATTCTTTTCTCTTGATGTATTTTTTTATATTCATATAATCATCATCTGACATTATTGAAAGCACTAAGCCTTTATTGAACAACTGAATATGTGTAAATTATGTATATGTAACATATGTATTATATATGTACATATAAGTAAGACTGACAACACATAAAATGGTAAATTATACTCAACAATTCCTTTTCAAAATGTTGTACTCATGATTCATCAAGTACATTAACTGACACTGGACTTGTGTAGAGTTCAATGAGACCATTGATCTGACTCTATACATTTAGGTTTAGAATTGGAAAGGTAGCAATAGATTTCTTGATTACTTATTCAATGACAGGTCACTTATTCCCAGAGTGAAAATTCTTTTTTCAATGACATTTTTGGAAGTAGATTTGTTTTATTTTCAGATAGCTTAAGTGAAAATGAAATAGAAATCATTTTAACATAATTTTTTACTGATTCCTTGGGAACTTCACGTCATGCACCCCAGTGTCCCACTCTTCTCCCATCCCTCTATATTTGTTCTTCACCCTTGTACCATTCACAAATCCCAAAAGAAAATTAGAAAAAATAAAAATATAAAATAAAACGAAAAAATCACTTCACTCCTCCATCACTTTCTCACCTCTCCATCACTTGTTCTTTCATCTTAGTGGCACTTGGAGCTGCCATTTGTCAGGCAGTAGACCCTTTGTCCAAACAAATTCCTTGCAAATGTTCACTGTAATGAGTTGTTGGTCTGGTTCAAGGGCCCTGGCTTCTGGTACACCATCAAAACTGGATCTTCACCAAAATGCCTCTTGGATATTCTCCTTTGCTCCAACTCATGGACATCCTTCAGCTATCGCTCCTCAGGACCAGTCCCTTCATGTGTTCCAGCAGGTGGGGTAGAAGTTAAGGTGAGCCAACTCAAAGCACTGGATGTGGGCCGCCGAAGTAGCTGGGTTAGTCAGTCTGGACCTCTGCTGGAAATGACCCCTTAGGTCAGGGGCAGAGTTAGCGCTCCTATACCAGTGCCATTGGGGTCAGTCCTGTGAGGGTTGGAGCCTTCACTCCTAAATGCGGGGCCAGCTATCCCCCGAGGAGTAGGGCAAGCTCTTCCAGGGTTGGTGAGGGGTAGGGCCAGATTTCCCAGGGACTGTGAAGGGAAAGGCAGGCTCAGTACAGCCCTCAGATTTCAACATGGAAGGTTTGCATGGCACCTGGTGGTAACACAGGCCAAGGACATAAACAGTCCCCAGTTTCAGCAAGACCAGGGACCTAGACATGGCCCTTGGCAGCACTTCATGCCTGGATGCCATCATGGTCCCTGGTGGCAGTGTAGGACATTTAGATCACTATAGCCCCAGCAGCAGCATGTCCCTCAGACACCAACATAACTTCAGATAGTGACCCAGACCTCTGCACAGCCTTCTGTGGTAACAGGAGTCACGGACATCAACACAGACCCTGGTTGCAGTAGTATTATTGTAAGTTTAATTTTAGTGTGTGTTTTGTTCATAGTTGATTAAGATTTCTTAAGTCAAAGTGGAATAATGTATAAAGATACAACCTGGTATTTGTTTCTATTTTTAACAGCTGGATTTGAAAGTTGTAGAAACATATATATAACTAGAATATTTTTTAGCCCAAAACTATGATTGTTTTACCAATATTTCTTATAGACCTTGAAGGACAGTTACAAACATATATCCCTTATTTCCTACTCTCTCCTGCTATACTTGATAAATTCAAGAAATAAAATTCTTGTATTAGAGTTGGGGAGATGGTTCAGAAGATAAAGCACTTGCTGCAAAGTTGGATGACTGAGTTTGATCCGTTAAAGGAAATGACTCTAAAGTTGTCCTGTGACCTCCACAAGAGCATAGTAGTGTGCACATACATATGCACGTGAACAAGCTTGTGAGTGTACTTGGGTACACATTCACAATAAAGGTTAAAGAGTTTTTAAAACCACTTTTGAATTGACTTTCAGTTAGTGATAGAAAAATAATCCCTAAAAATACAGAACAAAAACATTTCTTCCAGAAGCTCGATGCAACCTAACAGCAATTTTGTTTTTAAAGAGAACATTGATAACAAGTAAGTTCTTCACACCACACATATACACAGCCATCTGCCTTTATCTTGAAGCCAAATAATGAAATGTCAGTCTGAAGTAACTTTTGGTTCTATGTAGTGATTCTAAACCAGAGCAGGTTTTTTTTCTATAAATATCTACAGACAGAATAATTTGTGGATTTCTATATTTACAATATGATCTCATAAATAGCTTACATGACAAGAAGACGTGGACCTCTAAACAACTCTTTAATGAATATTCAAAGTATTTTAAGGAATCCTATGACCTCTAAGAAGTATACACAAACATTAATTTAAAAGCAAAAACATTTCATATAAAAAAGCAAACCAGTAAACTATGCTTTATCTAAACTTTATGAAAATTTTCCTTGTCACTTAAACTTTTCTTTCATCCACTCAGTTACATATTAGAAGGTAATGAATGGAGAGACACTGAGAACAAGAGACAAACGAATTTGGAAACTGAAGTCTGTAGACTGAGCCTGCTTTTTTGTTTCCTGGCTGCACAGATCCAAAATAATCACACAGAAACCTTATTAATTAAAACACTACTTGGCTAATCCCTTATACGTATTTTTAACTAGATCTTATATCTTAAATTAACCTATCTGTATTAATCTGGGCATCACCATGAGGTCGGGCCTAACAGCAAGGTTCTGATGAGCTCCTGTGGGCATCTTTCTCCTTGGGTGACTACATGGCGTCTCTCTGACTCCATCTACTCTCTCTATATATACATCTTTTCAAGCCTGGCTATATTCTGTTAAGCCATTGGCCAAAAGCTGCTTCTTTATTAACCAATGACAATAAAACATATTAATGGCATACACAGGGGAATCCCACATCAGAACTCTCTGAAATACAGAAGCTTGTCAAAGATATCAGGTAAAAAATGTTCGTAGGAAACTAATAATGATAACTTTAATAATATCCTAGCACCTAATACCCTATTTACCCATTGCTTTCTCCACAAAATCCTTGAATTCCTTGTGAAAAAGTATTTCATTGAGTGAAACAAAATAGTCATCCATGCCTGTGCTTTCTGCTAGTCTTTAATTCTGTGATAATTTGTTAGTCAAAATCTAGCAGTAGTTTTAAAACTGCACTTTATTTATTTATTTAAAATAGCACTTTCATTTATTTAGTTATTTATTTATTGCATAAGCCAACTAAATAGTCTGGGTCCTAGGACTATGACTATTTTGCTTTTGGTTTTAGGTTTGCTCTTTTTTGCTTTTGTTTTTCAGATGCTACAAATTTACCAACATAGAAGAGTAAATTGGAATTGCAAAAACTTCTATGCACAGCACCAACTCTTGGTGGATAGGGTAGCCTCTTAACCACAACACTGGCCACAGTGTTCCATGACCACAGTTACGTTTAATGGATACAATCAGATGACTTAATACAGAGTTGCCTGTCACTGGAGGAAGGGAATATCCTTGCAAGTTTGGATACCTTTGTTATTGAACAGTTTTTGCTCTGACATTGCTCAGCAATATAACAATATGGGACCTCTGTCTACAGTGTGGTTCATCATGGAGCAAAACGTTGCTGTAAAGCTTTTGTTTGTTTTGAAGACTATCAGAGTGCCTGGACTAAACTGACGAAAATGAGTATTGAACATGTACGTGAACACACAAGATATAATTATTAGGTAAAAATAACATACTTTTGGGTGCCATATTCATGTGGCAAATGTGGAAATTTATAATACAATATATTGATTTTCATTTCAGCTGTTTATTCTGATTTGCAGAACTAAAAAGTTTTCTGATCTTATCATTATTTGGCAAGTCTTTTACATATATACATACATATGTCTGTGTTGTAAACATATGCATATATACTTCTATTTAACATATATTTAAAAAATGTATAACTGTTCAAATATTATGAAGTTATTAAAACTATTTAAATGAACCACCTAAGAGTTATGAGATCAGTATGGAGATACTGAGATTCTGTGTCATTTGTAGAAGAATTTTGAGTTCTATATGTAGCTATTTATCTGTATTAAGTATTTAAATAGAAATATCTTGCTCTGTGGCTTTCATATGTGCTTTATTATTTCATGTGTATTTGTGTGTTTGTGTGAGTTAATATTATGTGTGTTGGTGCCTGCAAAAGCCAAAACAGTGATGTAGTTACAGGGCATTGTAAGTTGCTCAATGTGGCTAGGGACCTGAATTTGAGGCCTCTGTAAGAATGGCAAGTGCCCTTAACCACTGAGACATGATTCCAGCCCCAGAATACAGTTTTTTCATCAAAATATGAGTTTTGTTCATCTCAGTTTACAATTATGACATTTTTAAAGTTATATAACATGAAAATTACTAGACTATATGTATTATAACACACAGGTGAATGTTAGAGTGAATAAAATTGGGGGGAAAATCAATGGGAAAGAATAATGCTTTCATATTTGTGATACTTTATTCTTAAATGAACATAATACATATTTTTGGGTTATGGTTACTATAATTATCTGTCCCTGTGACTCTTCCTATCCCAGCATTAAGATATGACTAACAGGAGGAATAGCTACTTCAAATCAGTGAATTATGGACTCCACATTATTTAGTGGGTTGACGTTGCTCTAGGTATCCCTTTTGTTCTAACTGATTACTTTACCTTGGATCTATAAACCCTGTAGTGAGCATGTTGTTTAAATTTCCTTCCTTAACATTATATGAGTATACAAACTCTCTTTTTCTGCTGTTATATTAGCCATTAATCAATGTACATGTGGAAATTTTCCCTTTCTTTTCTGATCTTTGTTCAAAATTGATCACAATTATGGCAATTCCTAATTTTAGAGATTTGCAGATGTTTATCCTTCTCTTTACCAAGGTAAGTACATTGAAGATATGAACAAAGCTTATATATCTTTGTAGTTAACATAAAATTTCATATATAGTGAAAAAAAGGGAACAAATGTTTGGGGGGTTAAGATATGGCTCAGGAGTTAAGATTGCATATTGCTATTGTAAAAGTTCCAAATTCATTTCAAAGCATCCATGCAGCACAGCTAACAGCTGGTTATAACTCAAGTTACAGCAGAGCCAACATTTTCCTCTGGGCTCCAGCAGCACACACACACAGACACACACACACACACATCAATTATAAACAAAATAAATCTTAAAGAAAACAAATGTTAAATAAATGAATGCATGTGTGGACTAAATAGCAGATATCAACTTTTTCAAATCTTAATCCCTGAACTTGAAAAATCTTCCATGTTGTATTAACTAACCACTTTAAGAAAACAGGAGTTAAAAAAAGAATCAGAAGTCAAGTCCAATCTTCTAATTAAAACCTTTTTTTGATTAGTATTCCTTCTGATTTCATTCCCAGTGATATGTTTCAAAAGGACAGGTAAAAAATACAATGGTTTATCCTTTTAGTTTCTCCGCTTTGAAACACTTTTGGCGGTCATAGTGGTACTTGACTATAATCCCAGTACTCAAGAGGATGCAGAGGAGCATCCTGAGTTGAGGTCATCCTGTACTTACAATGAGTTCCAAGTCAGCCCACACTACAGAGGAAGACTTTACCTCCTAAAAAAAAAAGACAAACTAAAAATTGTATATTACTGTTTTAAACTGTAATTGTTTATAGACCATGATATGATTCTTTCATACAGATACATAGTAATGAACAAGTTAGAATAACGAACATATTTGCCATCTTAAATGTTCATCAGTTTTCTGAAATGAGAATATGCAAATCCTATATCAGTATCTTGACATATTGAAAGCACTAAAACACTTAAACTTTAATTATGTCATTGATGAGAAGGGTTAAATTTAAGCAACTAATTTTATTTATACAATTTCTAGTTTTTATGTTAAAACTACAAAAAAAAACTACACCTGGAACTTTAAGAAAAAACAGATAATTCTATATGCATTGTCACAAATTACACCCCAAACATTTTATTTTGAAACTTTTATATTATGAAGATGTCAGATATTTTCATTCATATTCTTTTCAAACAGTTGTCATTCACCACCTGCTCAGGAAAACCCACTCACGCTTTTAAAAGTCTCTAGAATTATGTAATAAAAAAAAGTCTTCCAGATCTGTTAACCAAACTTCAAATGTCACCCACACCTTTGCTTGGCAGTATAAAGAAACTCTCAAAGTGTGAAGGTAATAACATGAAGCTTTATTCTTACCCTCTCCACAAACCTGCAAAATCCCTGAGAAGGTGATACTGTGCCCTTAATTGTGCTGAAGTCCAAAGGAACAAAGGTGGCATAGGAAGATGCCTGTATTTTTTAGGTGTGCCTACCTGGAAACCGAGGTATTGATTCACAAATAAAGATATTAAGATCACGGTGAAGGGGACCCCATAGACTGTGGGCTCCCCCTAATACCATGGATTAAGCTCGAACCATCCCCAAATACCTGTTTTTCAAGAGAAATCCTTCATTAAGAGGGGAAGAAAAGTAAAAATGGCTGCTCTCTGACTAAGGTAGGAAAACAGCAGCAAATGACCCTGAGGTGTAATTTTTAAGTGGAGAAAAGGGGAGGTCTGTGTTAGCACACGCTAGGATGTAGTAGGGTGTTTTGATTGGGCATTTTAATTAGGTGATCCCAAAAGGAGGCTTTTGATTGCTGGATGTTGGTAGTCAGCTTCAGAAAGACTCTGGCATAAGAAAGTGTCCAAATAAGGAAAGAGACCTTGACAACCAGCTTTAGGGGTGGGTTAAAATGGAATGGGAAGGAGGAAGGACAAGGCCTACTAGATGTTTGCCCAATCCTGGCCTGCTAGAGCCCTTCACAAACTGTCAGGACTGAGGCTAACTTAGGAACAGATTATTTTCTGCTTTTCAGCACCTATACAATACTTCCAAGTCTACAATTAAATCATATGAACTTCTGAATTCTTGCACCAGACCAACTCGCTTGCAGAATCAGGCATCTTACTCAGCAGCTCAAAGCTGTCCCTGGCATGGATTTTGAGAACCTAGGTTCACTTTGATTTTTCTACTTCCAAGCAGTACATATTATTGGGAATGTTACAAAAACAAAAATTTCCCTCCCTCCCTCCCTCCCTCCCTTCCTTCTTTCCTTCCTTCCTTCTTTCCTCTCTTCTTCCATCCCTCTCCCTCCCTTCCTCTTACCTAACCTTCCCCTCCCTCCCCCCTTCCTTCTTCCCTTCCTTTCTTCCTCCTTTACTTTTGTATTAGGGATTCTGTACTAGAACATCAGACAAAGAGTAATTTTGAGTTTTTCATATCCCTTCCCTAGGTTCCTAAATACCCAGGATGGTGTGCCTGTCCACTAATTGCAGCTTCACTTTTCTGTCTTCCGTCATTTAGTGATAGCTCCACTTAAAAGGACAAAAGGCGGGACAAAACTTTTTAAAGAACCAGTGGGCTAGGAGGCACAGGACAACATTGTTTCCTAGAAATGATAGGAACACGCTACCTCAACAATATAGCTGAACAATAACAATGGCCATCTTATATGAAAAGAATAAATCTCCCAGAACTCACCCTTCTGCTGAAAGATGGAGTATTAATCATCCCCAAGAAGGAAACCATTAATTGGTTATCTTATATCAAGTGGTCAGCATTGAAATTGTTTACATACAAAGACACTAAAGAGAGACTCAGCAGGTTGTACATATGTGTGTGTGTTTGTGTGTGTGTGTGTGTGAATAATAATAAAAGAAGGTGCCATGAGTTTGAGAGGAAAATAAAGTTTGGATATAGAAGGAGCTGGAGGGAAGAGAGAAAAAAGTTAACTTTTAAAAATTGCTGAAATTTTAAAAATTTGAATGAGAAGAAATGACTTAATATTTCTGGGAAAGATTAAACAAATTTGTTTAATTTGTTTTGTTTTGATTTGATACAAAACACAATCAGGGCAAGGAATCTATATGTGGAAGACACAATGCCACACTAATTTAACAACTGTAAAGAGATACATACCTTATACAATTTACATTTACATAATTTAAAATTTTTAGTAGGCATAAAGTTTTATACCAATAATCTAGAAGAAATAAAGAGAAAGTTAACCCAATACAGAGTTGTTCAGACTCAGCTTCATAGCTCGGAATATTACTATTTCAATGCTCTAGTTGCAAGATATCTTACTGCCAGAAATCCATTTATTTCACATTATGGGAGAACTAGAGGACAGTGGAAGTGATGAACGTTTAGAATTATGAAGGCCTATAATTAGAAATTTGTATATCTTGTCCATTGCCTACGTTTCTACATTTGTGAACTTTGAATCATCTCATCATGTAATTTTTAACAAAGTTGCAAAGGTACAAAAAGCACATGGAATCACTTAAGTCTTGTTGAAGGGAAAAATAGAAACCATGAGCAGAGTTAATTTTGAAAAGTATTTTTTAGCCAATAATCTTTATGCAATTTCAAAGGAAAAAGAAGTTTTATTATATTTCAAATGAGTAATAGGAACAGTTTTCTTGATAAAAATAAGAGTTAATAAATAGTCTTTAGGGAAAGAAAAGAGTTTATATTTAATCAAAAAACAAATTATTTTAACTTTAAGATATGATAAGAATATCTGAAAAAAAGAATGAGTTGAACATAAGCATTATTTGTGTAAGGTTAGCCTCGTGACAAGACTCACTAAGCTTTCTCAGTGTCCTGGGTCAAATATAACAAAGAATAGAGAGATATCTGCCTCTGCAATTAGTGATGTGATACTTCATGCTTTGTGTCTTCCTTTTTTATCTCTGGATTATTTTATGTTACACTCTATTCATGTTGTTTACTCTATGTATTCAGAAGCTATGGAATTCCACCCTTGATATAAAAGTTCCTGTTTTTTAAACTGAAGGTGAAGATAAAAATTTATCCTAAATTACACATACCAAGAGGATATAAAGGGTTCATATGAGATAAAGCCAGAGAAAATATTGTGAAAATAAAGTATTTTTTGGAAGTGAACATGGATAGAAAACTTCAAAATAACAACAGAAAGTAAATATATGAGGTATGTGAGGACAGGGAAACTTTGTGGTTCAGCTTTCTGTCTTCTTTATTTGAGTTTCACAATATCTTCCTTTTGAATCTATGTCTCTGTAGGTATCAACAACCAATCCACTGACACTGTCACATTATTATCCTCTATAAGAAGCTTATATGAAGTGGTATGTTGAAACTTCTCAAACATCCTTTACATATTATACTGTAGACACCAATATAAACATTAGTTGAATAACAGAGGTATGGGAAGCTTATATTCAAACAAGGTGGAAATTAAGAATGGTCTATTGTTAGCAGGCCTAATCAAACAAGAAGTGGTAGTGAAAGGACAGCTCAGATATGTCAGGAAAAGGTAAAGATAATCAACACATGAAAGTGTTTGCCATGCTCTCAAAATAGGTAATATAACACTGCAAGTGGAAATGGAAAATAGCTCAGCCATAAAAAAAACCAGTTTGGCAGATTCTCTGAAGGTAAAATATAGTTATCATATGATCTAATAGTCTCATTAAAATTATGAACCTAAAATTAACAAAAACACATGTCTATAAAATGCATGAAAAATTTAGTTATGCCTGCACATTGATAATAACCAAGAAGCATAAAGAACCCAAAAGTCTGGTAAGTAAAACATAGTATTATTGGCAAACTGAAATAATATACTTTAATGAAGAAGAATTATTAATACATGGACTTTGTCAATATCATACGAGAGTATAGTCATCAAAAAGCACATGCTTAATCATTCTGGTATATGACATATCAGTCATACAGTAAGCATACAGTGACAAAAGTATATTGACTATATTTATAAGCAGAGAAGGACAGATTGAGAGAGGATGTAGTGGACTCATGAAGAAAGTGCCATAATGTTGCTTGTGTTTATGAATGTACAAATCTATGGACATTTCAAAAATCTATTGAATTCTGTAGTATAAGTGGGTGAATACATGACTAAGGAAATATATTTCAAAATAGTCATTCAAACTATTGCAATATCATAATAAAAAGAAAACCAACACTCAAGAAGAAGAAAAGTCATTATAGAACAAAAGTGCATGGAGAAGACTACGTGATCAGAATAGAAATGCGAGCATGTGGCAGACAGGTATAGAATTACAAGCCATGTTACGAAGTTTGAAATTTATCCAACTTTCAAAGAAAACAATTTAGTTTGATAAACTAAGAGAATGACAAGCTCATACTTTGGTCTAGGGAGGTCAATAGCAAATATATTAAAGAAATGGATCTTGAAAGAAAGATAATAAAAGACGTGAAGTAATTATTCAAATGCTAAGTAGCAACATAGCAAAAATGATGGTGAATAGGACCAAAATTGGAAATGAAGACACACAGAAAAGAATGGATGGTTTGTAGAAAAATACAGAATATTATATAATAAGGCTTGGTAATTTGGTACAATGCAAAAAGAGAAACACAGAACAATTATATATTATGCTTTGGGAGTTCACTTGAATACTCTAGATGTTATCATTAAATACTTTAATTGAGGAGGGTATGATCTTATACAGATGAGGTCAAGGAAGGTAACAAAATTTCATGTTAACATTGTAATGCCCATTAGCGAACCAGTAGATGGGCTGTAAGACTATAGGGAATATTGGTTTGATGTGTGTTTCAACTGATATAATACTTATCAGAAATTGCCTTCACAAACTTTTATTTACAGGAACATTTGTAGTAGTTCTGAGCACCTACTAATGTTTTCTTTAATGCTTCTTAATAGCACTTTGTATTGTTCTGCATGAATATCATTACAAATAAATCATAGAATCAGAGAATTTGTCTTCTAATTAAATGGGGCAAAAAGTCTTTTTCTCATATTTTATTGTTTAAGTAATGCTGTTGAGGTAGAAATATAGCTCAGTGGTATAGTGGTTGACTTACATGTTCAAGCCAGTAGTCCAGTCCTAAGCATTGCAAATAATGCCATTCATGGAACCATTACAATCAGTAATACAACAATCAGCTTTAAGGTTGTACAGTCATCAATACAATTAACTTAACATTTTACAATTTCATTCATTTCTTTATTCATGCGTAGAAAAATCAACTAATTGAAATGTCTTCGAACATCAAATATTGATTACTTGGTCTGCTCACATGTGTTGATATTAGGAAACATGGAGAAGGAAGTAAGAGGAAATGATTGGATGGGGTGAGGGATAGGAAGGAATGGTAGAAGAGAGAATACTTGGAGGAATAACCAACTCTGCAGATCTTTTGAAAAAATCATATAAAATTACTACCAAAGAAGCTTCCAAAAATTTAAACATGTTCATATAATGAGAGCTTAAATGAAGATTCCCTACAAAGGGGATATAGTTCTTCTATTAGGCACCACAGACTAATAGAAACCCCAATGTCAGGAATGGCTTATCTCTCTTGGATTCATTAGCCAGTGAGCTCGATAGTCCTCCAAATATGATAAGTGATATCCACTGCTCCTATTTAGCAGAAGACATATGTTACACATAAAACATGAAAAACAGAATTGAAAATATGTCCACCTTCAAACCTCAACCCAAAATAAACATTTTCTCTTGTAGTCTTTTTTCTTGTCCGGTATTTGGTAACTACAAGAAAAGTAATTAATATACCGTTTAATAAACTTTGAAATCTGTGATATATAAGCTTTGGTTTAGATTTATTTATTTTATTAACAGGAATGTTTTGCCTGGATGTATATATGCACTGTGCACTGCCTACATGCCTGTTGCTTACAAATGTCACAAGACAGTATTGGAACCCGTGGAACTGAAGTTACAGAGGTGTGTGTCACCAAATTGGTTCTGGAAACTAAACTCAGTTCCTTTGCAAGAACATCAAGTTCTCTTAATCTCTGAGCCATCTTTCCAGTGCCTTGCTTTTGTTTTTCATCTTTAAAGACTTAGTCTCAGCATAATGTTGCTCCTGGCCTTTTTTTTTTTAAACATAACACTCCTAATCCTCAGGCTTCATAAAGCTAGAAACAACCATTGTGAGTGAGGTAACCCAGACCTGTTTTCTCTAGTGCATCTGGGCTTTCAATGTTCAGATAAATGTTTTTCACTTGGAATTCCCATAGAAGTGGCATAGTGTGAGGATTCCAAGGTTGGGCTAATAGAAAGGGTTAAGAATGAATGATGGAATAAGAATGTTTAAATGGGGTAATAGTAGGAAAGGCTGGAGGGCAAAATATGGCAAGGATAGTTAATACTGAAGGTATTTAACAAGTCATATGGAAGCCTAATTGTGTAGAGGTTTTCCAAAATATATACATGCACAAATATAGTAAGAGTTTATACGCATAGAGTCCGGTAGTTCTCACCTAGAAGCTTTAGAAGCCTTGCCGTTATTGGCTAGTACTTTTGGTGCTGGAAGGTATTATGAATAGCACTCAAAGAGAAAAGGAATCTCAAATCTTACCCAACTGTGAACTCTTTGGACTACCAAAAAAAAAATCAGTATTGACAAGACAAAGCCACTGGTGCACTACTGGTACAAATGTTATGAAGGCAATGACCGCTTTCTGATTTGATTTAAGGCCTACTCTCCTAGTTGAAACCCAGGAACCTGGATTTGGACCAATAACCTGTGACTAGACAGTTCACAGAGCCTAGGGAGAACCCTGTACTGTTCCATCTCTAAATGGGTATAGTATTAACTCAACTTTTATTCACTTATCACTGAGCACATAGATTAGTGTAGCTCTTAACGCTGGTCATAGAAGTTTCATTTTATAGTAGGTGGTGATTAAAGCAGACCTGTACAAGTGAACAAAGCACAGACGAAAACAGACTTCGGAATGTTGAACCCTAAGTGGTGAATCTATATTGCAGTCTGGCCTCCCAAGACTCAGGGATCATTGCATATGAGGGATCAGAAAAATTTTAAGAAGCAGAGCAAGTGATGATTTCCAGGAAGTGTTTTGAGATAAAACAAGGGCAATCGCATATATGAATTCATAGCAACTTAGACAACATGTAAATGATTCATGGAAACTCATTCCAGACAAAAAAAATCTTAGTATGGAGAAAAGAAGTGGGCATGATGTCTCACCTCCTGCTAAACAACTACAGGCAACTGATAGCTATTGGGAGAGAGTTAGTTTTTGAAGATGTAACTTTTGGTGGGTTGACTATACTCTAGTGGAAGGTCAAATACTTAAGACTAAACAGTCAGTCAAAACTGTGCTTGAGAGGGTTAAAACAAAAGGCACACAAAGGTTAGAAGACGGAGTGAATATGATCAAAATACATTGCACAAAATTCTCAAAGAGTAATAAAATAAGAAAAATAACTGAAAAAATCCTTGGGTGATATTTATAGAAGTGAACTAGCAAAATCAATAGTCTGTGTGGAAATGGTGAAAGCTAAGCCACCCTCAAAGAAAATAAGTGATCCAAAAACCTTGAATAGAGTTCTGCCTTCGAAAGGATCGTAACTAAAATATATAATATTAACACATCTGAGAAAGATTTAAGTGAAATAAAGTTATATCGTAAAGAGATAGTTGAATGTGTGATCATTTAAAGAAATAAAAGAGAAGCAAATATTCAGCTGTAAACAGTTATAGATGTAAGTTATAGTTTACATTATAGATGTAAATGCTACACATGAAAATACATCTCCCAGATAATAAAGAATATTCCCTTAATCTCAAAATAAAGAAATATAAGTATATAATGTATTTTAACAGGAAAATGAGGTATTAACAATTGCAAAGATTTGCCTATTTGACCTTAAAAAGTTTCTGTTCATTATTAATACGGCTAAAAGAGTAAAGAAATCAACGAACAGAAAAGGGCACTTGAGAATAGCTAAGGAGCCATGTTCTAGTTTGGATAGGCTTATACAAATGGTCAAACAAATACAATTAAAATTAAATTAAAACTTAATAATCTACAAGGCTCACACAGTTTTGAATATAGAAAACAATCAATGATATTCATATAGCAAGCACATCCATAAAAGGCCTGAAGTGACGTGTGACAAGTAAAATTCAAATTAAAAGTTTTTCTATATTTAGTACAAGAACTAGAATAATGGCAGAAAATAAAGACCCATCAAACTAAGAATATAATGAACAATAAATAGCCCTGATAGCAGAGTAGATTTTTTTAAAACTAAATTAAAAATAAAGTTGGCTTTTAAAATAGGCCAAACCTGTGTGCTAATGGACAGAAGGCAATCTATTTGAAAGAATATGTATAGCTCACCAATGAATGGTTAGTATAGCATTAATTTCAATCAAATAGATTGAAATTAATCAATTTCACTGATAAATTTTTTTAAAGTTAATTAATTTTGATTGAAATTAATCAAACCACTGGACAATGGGTAGGTTGTCAATTTTTGCTGACTTAGAGAATTAATTTCTTTGACATTGTCAAGAAATGAAATAACTACCATGATTATTCCTTACCTTCAATGTCAAAGGTGACATTTACTCTAGAATTCTATTCCATACATATTTGTTAATTCTTTGCTGCCAATGAACTATCTTTCATCCTTCTGCCTTTCAGTTTTTATGGATGTGTATGCATCATATAATATTAGGGAAAAAATTCACAAGTTAATTCCATAAAATAGTTTCATTATTTACTCATTTACTTGTTGAGATGGCTTCTCACTATGTAGCCTAGGCCTACATTAAACTCCAGATCCTCCTGCTTAGCCTTCTTGGTGCTAGGGTTACAGATACATGACCCAGCTGCAAACAACCTTAAAATATAAATTATCTAAATATTTTATAGCTGCATTTTATGATTGGCATTGGTTTCTATAACAAAATAAGTTCTATTGTTTGAAAAAACCATGAAGAGATTATCCCTCGCTCATTCAGGGAGTGGAAAGTCACATCAAGTGTAAAGTACTTGAACATCTGACCTGTGCTAAAGGCATTCTTTCTGCCTTGAAAATAGTTCCCTTTTATTGTAGTTTAGGGAAAAATCTTCAGGTCTCTTCTTTTGTTACAAGAGAAAAAAACCAAACTATCATTAAGGTACTATTTTCATAACCTCATATAAGCCCCCATTTTAGGATTCCATATTATTGGGAAACAGGATTTTCATATGGAATTTTGGTGGGAAAAATGTGTGTAGTACATAGAGTCCCATCTCTGGCCTTCCCCAAATCCCTGTCCTTCTCATCCCAAGAATCCCCCATGTTTATTCATTTTAAAGTCTGGAACATAAGGTCTCATCTAGGCATTATCCAAGTCAAATGCAAATGAGACTCAAGATGGATTTCTTCTCTCCAAGAATCTCACAAAGTAAATAATATACTTTGTAAATCAAAAGCCATTGGATAAGCATCCCAATTCCAAAAGAAAAAGGCATTAGTACACAAGTGAGTTTTAAATCTATCAAAGCAAATAGCATCAAATATTTAGGTTCACTATAATTTCCGCTAGCTTGATCATGCATTCCTCAGGGAACTTTTAATGGACAACATTACCTTCATAGCTCAGTAGTGTACCAAAACCAACTGTCCCCTGCCTATGAAGGATTTCACTCCTGGGACTCTGGCAAGTATGAGTCAATTCACTATAAGTCTAAGTGATGCCACCTAGTGAATCTGATGAATCTGCCCCATACCATGGCCATGAACCACTCTGGAACTCCTTCGAGAAGGTTCTTCATTTTAGCACGAGTTCAAGCTTAACATTATTCCTGCCCAATGGAATATAAAAATCTAAGACATATGACAGTCTTCCTGCATACCATCTCCCTTTCTTCATTTTAAGCAGGTATTTTCCCCACTGGTAAAACTCCTACTCAGTGTAGAGTTCCTTGCCTTTATCATAAGAGTTTTCTTCATGTTTGCTAAAGATCATTAATTATTGGTCACCTTTCGTCCAACAAGTCCTTCTTTTTGTCATTTCACTCATCTCATATTTTGTTCTAAACAGAAGGAAGCACACTATTCATTCAACATCTTGTCCAGGGGTCCTCTGCTAAATACCACTTTAATGTCTTGAAACTCCTTCCTTCCAACATACATTAGAATGTAAATTCTTTGTTATCATAGTATCACCTTCCAGGCATTGCACAAAATGTTTCATAATTGCATTGAAGATGTCATTAGCATTGAGCTTGACTTCCATAGCTCTACCAATATTCTATATATTTTACTACTATGGTGAGGAATTTATGTAAACTGTCTAAGAAGATAGAACACTTTTGATCCAACTAAACTCTTAGCTGCACCATCTGTTGAAGTCTGTTGTTAAAATTTTCTGGTATACATTTCAAACTCTTGTATTCATTATCCTCACCCCAGTTCCAAAGTCATTTCTATATTCTTTGGTATGTGCTATGTAAGCACTCCACCTCTTGGGTCTCACTTATTTAATTAGTCAGATAGTTAATGAAGCTACGATAATTATACCACAGATTATATGACTTAAATAACTACACTACACACACACACACACACACACACACACACACAGTTTTTTTCATAGTTCTTAAGGTTAGAAGATGCAGTATCTGATCAGGTCCTCATAACTGACTTTAGGCAGCTGTCTTCTCACCATATTCTGTGCACCAGGAAAAATTATCTCCATCTTCTCATATAAAAACATCAATCTCATCATGTGGGCCTTTCTTCAGGCCCTGGCCTCTGCCTAGTTACTTCCCAAGGCCCCACCTTGCATAGAAGTTAAAGTTTCAGTATGGGAATTCCAGTGGGAAGAACACACCACAATCATACATTCAAGAGTAACTATGTTTTATAAGCCTCTGAAATTCATGCCACTGAGAGAACCAAATAACATCCATTTACTAACTTTCTTCATAATAAAATCTATGACTATTTCAATGCCATCTATTCTTAATTTTTCCCTAATTGTTTGGAAGCTTCTTAGATTGTTTTAAAAGGTCTAATTTCCCTCAAATTATGACCATGTACAGTGAGCACACCACTATATTAGCTTTATTAGCTGTGTATAATGCTTTTTTTTTTAGCTAGAGGAGTTGATAGACAAATAATAGCATATGTTCTTTTTCACAGGTTAAAATAATTATTCTTTTGGGAACATTTTGTTAACTTCATTTATAGAAATTTAAATTCCATCCAAGTTTTTAAAATGTGATAGTTGAAAACCCATTTGAAAAGTAAGCATAAAGATGTTTTTCCATTGTAGGAACAGACTTTAAACTGTATTGACTTCCCCCATTAAGCTGACATGCAGGAGCAAAGCTGAGCTGTCACCTGGAGGTAAACTATATGTGATATACAGAAGTACCCAACATGCATCTGGTCCTCAATGTGGTTATGAAACAAGAAAAGTATTCCCTGCTTCAAATCTGAATTATATATTGGATAGGATTTAACACAAGAAGTAAGTCGGTATATGATATAGAAAAGTGACCAGCAGTTCTGTGGCATAAAACCCATATTATAAAAAGACAGTGGCACTTACCAGATTTTATGAGAGGCTTAGAAAATTCCCATACTACCTGAAAAGGAGAAATCCATTGCCACCTGCTCAGTTTGCTGTGGGATCATGTTCTTATACACTGTAAAGCTTTGTCACTCACATTAGTTTAATAAAATGGTGATTGGTCAGTAGCCAAGCAGGAAATACTGGTCGGTCGACCAGTATAAAAGAATTCTGGGAAGAGGAAAGGCAGAAAGGAGCTGCCATCCAAACACAGAGGAAGCAAGATGAGAATGCCTTACTGAAAAAAAGTACCAAACCACACGGCTAAACATGCATAATAATTATGGGCTAATTTAAATTGTAAGAGCTAGTTATAATAAGCCTGAGCTAATAGGCCAAACAGTTCACAATTAATACAAGCCTCTGTGTTTTTCTTTGGGGCTGAGTGACTGAGAGACCAGGCAGGACAGAAACTTCTCTCTACATCAGTTATTTTAATAGAGTTTCTTCATTGAATTTATAGTTATATAAATTATCTCTTGTGGCATAAAATTTATGGAGCAAAATTTACCAAATATGGGTAACTATTATTTTCTCACTGTTTTACATGTCATTGTCTGGTGATTTTACTCTCTAGCAATTGCTAAAGCTCTGATCATGCTTGTAGTGACAGTGAAGAAGTCATCAGAAACTATCATTCATTCCTAATGATGATGTAGAAGAGATGAATTCAGGGGTCAACCAAAGTAACAATTAAAGTATTTGCTTTGATATTTTACTTTCCACCCAAGAAGTGACACATTTTACATCATATTTGCACTTACATTATTAAATAACATATTAATAATTTTATTTATTTTCAGCTTGATGCTATTATAGAAAAATAACAAAAATATGAGCTTGCTAAAGAATATATTTTTTAAAAACTATAGTAAAAACTACAGTGGTGAAAAGCAGAACACTTTCCCCTTAAGATCAAGAACAAAGCACAGATGCCCCCTGTTGCTGTGGATGTCCCCTTTACAATCATATCACACTGGCAGTTCTTCCAAATGCACTTAGAGAAGAGTAGGAAAAATACATAAAGATAAAGGAAGAAGTAAAATGTGTTTGTTTGGCTTAGCATGATTGTCTAAGTATAAAAACCTCTTTAAAAGAGAAGATGCTAACATAGCAACTTGGAAGGTCAGTATAGCAAAATCAGCTTTTTAAATTTACATTTTAAATTTCTTTAACTAATAACATGTGAGTACTACCAGTGCCCAATTAGAAATACTTTGTCTCACAGGTAATTGTTCATCAACAGCAAAGTGAATAGGAGCATTTATTGCTTCCTTCTCTTGCTAGTTTGTAAACACGTTCTTATACCATGAAAGCAAGACTACAGGAAGGAGAATTTCAGATTAAATCAAGCTAAAAACTTCCTAGTCCTGTGTCTCGACTGTATGGTGTCTTTAGCAATAGTGTTATACCTTCAAACTCTTGGGAGGCTACCAAAGGCAACGAGAGTCTATATTATTTTGTGAATCACTTTGTTTTAACTAACAACATGAATAGCGATTTCTGAAGCTAAGTACTGGGTATTTTGTTAAATAGATCATAACTTTTATGGGCACCATAGTCAACCCAAGTTTACATAACTTTACTATATATCTCTTCATATAATATTGCATCTTTGAAACTTAAAATTAAAAACACAATATAGTCTATGACAGTGACAAGTAGTTAAATCTATAAATCTCAATTAAACATTTGTTATACACAACATACTTAAGAAGAAAATAGAAAATTTCAATGAAAGAAATTAAATGAATATACATTATATTTGTTACTAAAAGATCACCCTTGATAAAGCACCTATGCTTCTTAACCTGATTTATAAAGTAAATGTAATAACAACTGTTATATTATTATTTCTAACAACTGTTAGAAATTATTTTTGATAATATGTATTTTTGGTATAGATTGATAAAATATCAGAACATTCAGGAAAAAAAGCACAATTAGAACGGACAATAACAAAATCAAAGATGTTAAACTACATGAATTAAAGGATTACTAAAGAAGAAAACCACAACTAATCAAAAGGCAAAGAATAAATGAACATGAAGTATTGAGCACAGTTGATACATCTATAGCATGACTTCTGCAACCTAGGGCTCAGGGAACATCTAGTGAATGAGCAGAAAGATTGTAAGAATCAGAGGACCAGGATGTCTGCTATGAAATTTTACCTTCTAACTATGATAAGTAAGCTACATCTATGAAACCTCAATATCATGGCAACCCAAACGAGACATAAGACTGGTAGGGAGGTTAAGAGGGAGAGGAGAAATGATGTAATATTTCAAGTTGAGTTAAAAAAAATTAAAATAGACATTGATCTTACATCTTTCTCAAAATAATTTCTCAATGTTTCTCAAAAATCATCAAAGACCTAAATGGAAAATAAAAAATTATAATACTGTTAGAAAATTACAATGGAGAAAATATATCCAAAGGAAATAGATTAATTTTAGGCTTATTTTATATAATATACACGCATTACACAAAAAGGATAAAAATTATTTTGACATAATATTGAGAATTGTAAAATTTATAGAAAAATTGTGCAGAAAATTTAATTAGCATTGGATTTGGTGATGGTACTTGGAATATGATTACAGACCACAAAACACTATGGGCTATTACAAATTCTATTGTCTAACCTCTAGAACTTGATGGCAAGTTCTATATTGCTGAAGACACCAAATACTTAAGTCACAAAGCCTGGAGATATCTAAATAATACTAACCTGGAAAGCTATCCTCACTGTCTAGCTTTTATACTGCTGGAAGTTGTTATGCATCCTACTATAGGATCAGAAAATCATCAGTCATAGACAACTCTGAAACCTATAAGGGGACAGTCAGTTTTCTTGATAAGTCTTATCCCTGGTTAAGTCAACCACATTATGGTTCTTATGTATGGGAAGGCTACACAACTATGAATATATGGACAACACAAACTGTACTTGATGCGGAAAAAAAAACAATGTGGGTCAAAGCTGAGAGTTTAGGGAAGTAAAGGCTGATTTGGGAGGAGTTTGGGGAGAGAATAAATATGGTCAAAACACATTATAAGGAATTTTTCAAGACTAGTGAAAAAATAAAAATATACAACTCATATAAAATAGCAACTAATTGAAACTGGATATATATAAAACTTATAAAATGAATCAATTAAGAAAGTGAAACTTTTTATTGGATTATTCTTTTGATGACTAATTTTTTGAGTTCTTTATATATTTTGGAGATCAGCCCTCTGTTCAATGTGCGGTTTGTGAAGATCTTTTCCCATTTTGTACTCTGCCATTTGTCTTGTTGACTGTGTCCTTTACTTTACAGAATCTGTTCAGTTTCAGGAAGTCCAATTTATTAATTGTTTCTCTCAGTATCTGTGCTACTGGGGTTATATTTAGGAAGTGGTTTCCTATGCCAATGTGTTCAAGTGTATGTCCCACTTCCTCTTCTATGAGGTTCAGTGTGGTTGGTTTTATGTTGAGGTCTTTGATCCATTTGAAATTGGGTTTGTGTGTGGTGATAGATATAGATCTATTTTCATTCTTCTACATGTTGATATCCAGATGTGCCAGCACCATTTGTTGAATATACTTTTTATTTTCCATTTTATATTTTTTGCTTCTTTGTCAAAAATCAGGTTTTCTTAGGTATGTAGATTGATATCCAGGTCTTCAGTTTGGTTCCATTGGTCTTCTTGTCTGTTTTTATGCCAATACCAGGCTGTTTTCAGTACTGTAACTCTTTAGTAGAGTTTGAAGTCAGGGATTGTGATGCCTCTAGAAGTTTCTTTATTGTACAGATTGTTTTGGCTATCCTGGGTTTTTTGCTTTTTCATATGAAGTTGAGTATTGTTCTTTCGAGGTCTGTGTTCATAGAAGCATTATTTATAATAGCCAGAACCTAGAAACAAGCCCCTTGACTGAAGAATGGATAAGGGAAATGTGGTACATTTACACAATGGAGTACTACAAAGTGGAAAAGAATAATGGCATCTTGAAATTTGCAGGCAAATGGATGGATCTAGAAAACATAATTAGTGAAGTAATCCAGACACATATATGTACTCACTCATAAGTGACTTTTAGACATAAACAAAGAAAAACTAGCCTACAATTCACAACCCCAGAGTACCTAGACAACAAAGAGGACCCTAAGAAGAGACATACATAGATCTAATTTACATGAATTAGAAAAAGACAAGATCTCCTAAGTAAGTTGGGATCATGGGGATTGTAGGAGAGGGTAGAAGGGAGGGGATAAGAAGGGACAGGAGCAGAGAAAATATATAGCTCAATAAAAACAATTTTAAAAAGGATAAAAAGAAAGTGACACGTTAACCTGATAAGTAGAAGCAAATATTTTTAAGCTACAATTCTGAGAAAGCATTAGCATCCGAAATGAAGTCAAGCCCTCTTAAAATAGAAGAGAACAATATGGTTTGAATGATGTTATCCTCACAAGGGTTCATGTAGAAATCAGAAAGACATTGAGAGCATCCATAGATTTTAGATGGTTTTGTTCTTTAGGACCCTGATGAATAAATGCCTATTGTTTATAATTCATTTACTATGTGATATTTTTGTCTAGCCACCAAAAAGTATACCCCACAAACACACACACACACACACACACACACACACACACACACACACACACACTAAAGTGTTTAAGTTGAAAGTTTGTTTGGGGATGCAAACCTCTATTTCCCATGCTTTTCATCAATGATGTGTCCTCAAGATATAACATGAATAAAAATTGAAAACCTTAAATTGTCAGGAATATTTCTTACATTACAAAAACAGTTGTAAAGGGAAAAATAAGAGAAACTGTAATAATCTGTCCAAAAGAGAAAATAGCTAATAACTGGGTTCAATTAAAGATGCCACAAATAGCTAAAGGAGGACTAGAAATCAGAGGGTAAAGATCTGAGGGGTAAGAAATCTACTTACATCATCCATCCATATTTCTTTATTCTTCATCTTTCTCTTCTTTCTCATTTCTATCAGTTATCCATTGCTCTTTCTTCTACATCATTCTACATGTTACAAATGTTCCCAGTCATATATAGTCTTAAAACAAACAATTCTCCAGCACTAGCAGGTTCCAGTGCTAAAAGAATTATTTTACCCCATAGAAAATCAGATAAGGGTTTTCACACACACACACACACACACACACACACAGAGAGAGAGAGAGAGAGAGAGAGAGACAGAGACAGAGACAGAGAGAGACAGAGAGAGAGATAGAGAGACAGGGAGAGAGACACAGAGAGAGACACAGAGAGACATCATGGGAGTGGCTAGTCCATGTCCAGTGAACTCCTTAATGGAGAAAACTAGTTAAGAAAGGAATTAAATTATCAGGAGATTTTAAGGGGGGAAGGTTACTGTACAACATTATTAGCTGATAAATAAAAGAACTAAAAGGTTTATTTTCAGTAAAATTATGAATGGGCCACGGATTGTTTTTTCAATCAGCACGCCACTACTTTTCTCCCAGTATTTATAGACAATACCAGGTAACCAGGCAACCTACGTAAACAGTCAGGAAGAATCTGATGGCTCTTAATCAAATAGCACATACATCAGATGCTGCAGTTTCTACAGGCCTGGGTCTAGACTTAGATTTCCTGCTATAAGTGAAGAAGAGACCCAGGCCTCTAAAAGTCAGTTCCCAGCTATGCTGTTATCAGCTGCTCTGATCATGGGTGTTGTGGATCTTTATCTGGGTTGCAGTTAATTATCCTTTCTGTTGTCCTTGAGAATCCTGAACTAAAATCATCAGTAAACTGAGGTGAAAGTAAACTGAGGTGAAAGTGAGCATAAGGTGTTAGGAATCTGTTCAGTGAGGTAAAAGCAGAACAGTAGCTTGGACAGGTAGCAATTCTGTGTCCTTGGAGATCTATGAATATCTTAAAAGGAAAGCTCTATTCCTGGACCCAAAGCAATGACCAAATGCCTGCTGATGAAGATAATTGCAAGAAGGCAGATCTTGCACTTACCTAGGAGAGAGGAACATGCCTGGCAGTGAAAAACTCTTTTCACTAAACAGTTCTGAACTGAGGAAATTAATTCCCAAATATGTAACAGAAAAAGGAAGTCAGTTACAGTGAAAAGTCTACAGCAAAGGACAGCCACCTTATTCACAAGACAATAACGCCAAAAAGCCTGCCTTTTGGTTTAGCCTTCACCATTTCCCTTGGTTCTAATAAGTCCCTTGTGAAAAGATATCTGAGCAATTATTGTATAATGTTGTGGCTTGTAGCAAGCTAATAATGCCAGTTAAATAGATGTAAACAGTATGAATTTCTACTTTGCTATATTTTCTCTACCATTTTACATTTTCCTGCTTTCTTAAGACTCACATCTTTGTAACTTGTATAGGAATGCTTATGACAAATTTAAAAGGTTACATACTTGAAGTTTTCTTCCTTCTCTCAAATGTCACTTATTAAAAGTTCAGTTCCCGATGTTACTACTTGTTACTTAAAATGGCAATTAAGGCAACATTACAAGAGGCATTTGAAAACTGGAGCATGCTATGCTATCAAAATTAACAGTCTCCATTCATGGTGAAGAGAGTGAGGGAGGTAGCTCAGGCGAGATCTTCACCTCTCACAAATGCAGAGGAGACCTTAAGGATTGCATAGTCACTTGGTCTTGGAGCCTTTGAAGAAAGCAATAGACTTAAACATTTGGTTTCCATTTAGCAGCATATGCAGAAATTTATTCTTGAGGAACTAATAATTAACTGCAATGATCGAATCAGGTTCTCTCTGAAAGTTTATCATCATTATCTTGGAGTTAGAAAAGATGAAATGTTAGCAGATGCGCTGTATTCATGTCTAGGCCCTGAAAGGCCATGACAAAATAAGACATGATGTTCTATGATTGGCTCATTTAGGTTAACATTTTAAAAACTTGAACTGTTTCTTCTCAGCCTACCAAGCTACCAGAAACCACTTGGTCTCCACAATCTTGTCAGAGACAATCTCACTATTGTCTAGAACAAAAAAATCTACTCAGTTCAAAACCCACATATTAACACTTGTCTTCACTCTTTGACCTTTCCTCTTAGCATTGCCATCTGTCTTTAGGAGAGAAGAGTTTTTTAATCAAGGTATTAGACAACCTGATTATTCTTTGCAAGTAGGATCAGGTGAAGCTAAGTGTCTTGAACTATTAGACACACAGGATGGTGAAAGAAGGAAAATGATTAAAATTTAGTCATTATCCCAGGTCTGCAGTGTCCCAGTGTTTAATTTCCTGACTAAGACATCTGGAGCCCTTTTTAACAATTTGCAAAACTGCATTCCACTCAGTGTTGCATGCAGCAATTTGGAAAAGCTGAAACAGCCTTGATCAATAACTATGATAGATCTAAATATCTAAATATTTATTTACCCGTTGTAGAATATTATTTAAAAATGTGTTACATTTGTTTATGATCTGGAATATTTAATTATGCAAAGATGTGATGCATTCCTTTATATTGCATCTGTTTATTTCTCTGAAACGCTGATACTTTGCCTGTCTAAAACACCTGATGGTCTAATAAAGAGCTGAACAGCCAATACGGAGGCAGGAGAAAGGACAAGCAGCGCTGGCAGACAATGAGATAAATAGAAGGAGAAATCTGGGAGAAGAATGAGTAGCAAAAGAGATGAAGGAGTGGGAGAAAGAGGAGGACTCAAGGGGCCAGCCACCCAGCAGCACAGTACGCAAAAGAAAGAATAAGACTCTTTGCCGGGTGGTGGTGGCGCACGCCTTTAATCCCAGCACTCGGGAGGCAGAGGCAAGAGGATCTCTTTGAGTTTGAGGCCAGCCTGGTTTACAAGAGCTAGTTCCAGGACAGGCTTTGAAGCTACAGAGAAACCCTGTCTCGAAAAACCAAAAAAAAAAAAAAAAAGACTCCATGTGACTTATTTGGGAGCTGAGTGACAGCCCCCCCAAAAAAGTAAAGAATTAAAAAAAAAACCAACTGTGTTCATATAGATAAATAAATAAATAATCTAAATATCAGGAGACTCAGAAAGATGCCTTTGTTGCTTTATGTCAGAAGATGTTTTTTCAAGACAGGTTTTCTCTGTAGTTCTTGCTATCCCAGAACTCACTCTGTAGACCAGGATATCTGTGAACTCAAGGTTTTGCCTGCCACTGCCTCCTAAGTGCTGGAATTAAAGATGTGCACTACAGCCTCAGCCTCCACCCCTGCCCCCCACTGCTTGCATATGACAATAATGCTGTGGGAACTCCTTCCACTCCTTCAGCCTATAGCCTTTAAGATACCAGCCCACTTAGGTGTGGTCTCTTATGCTATAAATGCAGCTGTAAAGCATGTGCTTGCTCTCTTGCTTCCAGCTCTCAATTCCAACTGCTAGACTCTCCTCCTGTTTCCATTTGTGCAGAGGACTGTTATCTAGGACAGTGATCTGTAAGTCTCCCCTAAATAAATAACCCTTTATTATTCATAATTCTGAACTAGTGCGGGATTATTTTGTGACTTCCGCCATCACAATAACACAAGCGCCTGGGAGTGCCCAGGATAGAAACAACTGGAGAACCACCATAAACGGGCTGCCTATGCATGCTTAAGCATTGCAGGGGCATAAATAATGAAATGATGACTACGATCTTCAGGCTATACCAGAAATCTTACCTGTTGATTACACTTCTTTCACAAAAAGTGACAAGAACATGCTAAAGAATAGTCAGTTCTAAAATGGAGATAATGTCTGTTCTCTCTAGGTATAGTCAATGTCAAGAAATGTCCCATTTCCCAGTATTTCTCTGGGTAATAGCTGACTAGAATGGCAAAAGCTGAGAAGGCTAAAATATGAATTAGTATTTTATTATCATAATATACAGTTGTGGCTAACTAGCATGCATAATCACAGCTCTGCAAGATCTGTGGACGTCAAGATGCTCTGAAGGGTAACATAGTCATACAATCCATTAAGATGATGCTTAGTTCTTAACCATAGAATAAATCAGGACTGTTTTGTGAAAATCTTAAAATGAAATCCTACGGAAGAAAGAGTGCAGAGATAGGAGCCATGGAGAGAGGAAAGACAAATGGAAGGTTGAAAGAAGAAAACCCTCCAATAGTTAGCAGAATTAAGTCAATGTTCAGATACAATACCCACAAGTTAGTGAGAAATTGAATTCACTGGAGGACATTCACAAATTTAATCACAAGTATAGATTATAAAACACACAGCTATAAAAGAAAAATTATAAATACACTTAGAAAACAATACTAATTCTTTTACATCCTCTAAATCAATTTGAGTTTAACCTAATTCTTTAAACTTACACTCAGGTATTTGTTTAGAGATTGTATCTCGTAACCCTTATACATGCCAACAGCCTGGTGTTTCCAATGGGAGGTATGAGTAAATTTGAATGGCATAAGATGAAGCTAGCTGCAAACTGCCGATAGCCATTCTCAACTTCCTTGGTAAGCCTGAATTCAGCTGAGGTTGTCATTTCTGACACAGAAACAGTCTTGCTTTGACACCACAGGAAATCGTTTCACACTGAACTCATAGAAGTGCAAGTGTTGAGAACGAAAAAGGTAGCCCTCACCAAATCTACCACCCAGATTAAAAGACTCCATCCTGTGCCTTGTAAGGTAATTTAGAAGCAAGTTTCCCAGAAATGCTTCACAAAGAATTTAGCAACAGTTGGTCAGAGCAATAACCTATAATTATAAGCTATCTTTATCTATTTATTTGCCTTTTTCTTTTTTCTCATTCTTATCTACATCCCCCTCTCATAAATTGTTAGAAAGTGAGAGGTTCCTCAGATTACTTTCTAAATATTGTATCTTTATTCCAATTTTATTTTAGGAAAGTTTAATATAAGTCCTATAATATTTCAAAGTGTGTACTATAAATTTAAACTTACAAGCTTATACAAATTAATAGATAAACATAATAAAACTGTCACATCACTTTTTACAGACCTTGACTATTGTGCTTGTCAGAGGCTCTGCTTCCAGAAGTCACATGGATTAAAGGAATATGTGAATCTTTCTCTAATCCTAGCAGTGGGTGACAAACTAGAATCCCTCCAATCTGTTACAGTCACATTCATACTATAATTAGACCAGCAAATCAAGCAGAGAATTTAAATTCCAGATGAAGACAATGAATATCGCCCCCATAAATTCATGCTGTGAAACATATCCTGGACAGCAGTTGTTTTGGGACTGTGATGAGACAACAAACATAACAGCCTGCACAGTGGGGTGACATCACACTCCCCAAAAAACACTGAGAAAACTTTAGGACAAAAGAATTAAAACCACAAAAATAAAATGAGGAAAATTGACTCTTTCTATTTAAATAAGAACAGAATTCCTTTATGCATCTTTAGAACAGTTACCTCAATGCCCTTCCATAAACAAAATACACATGAAGTTTTATGGACTCTGCTTGTATGGGCACACAGTCCTCACAATTTTGTTCCACTTTCTGCCCTTTTGTATATTAAGGATTACAGTCAACCATCATTTATCAAAAGTCAAGATTTTGAAACTTATTATTAATTCTCAAATAAAATATTGAAATGTATTATACTTATATACAGAGAGCATAATTAAAAGATTGTTCTTCATAAAACCTAACATTTTGAATATGTTATATTTTTAAGTTTCAGTGCAGTTTTATTCAGAATTTAATTTTCTCATTTATACTTTATATTACTAATTCTCTTTGAAACAATAAAAACCAAAATAATGTAAAATATTACAGTTTCCCCCACAGACTCATAACAATCTCAAAATTCAAAATGCCATCAGTCAAACTTCCAGAGTTCCTATAGTCCTTGACATGTCTACTGGTCAAAAATGTATGTGTGAAGTCTCATCTGATGTTCAAGTGATATCTTCAACATGATCCACTAGAATATCAAAGAGCAAACCCCAAAATACAATGGCCCAGAGTAAACATGAATACTTGAAAAAGGAAGAGCTGTGACATAGCAAGGAATGATTTCACTAAAGCAATACAAAAACCCAACATGGAAAACACTGACTCCTATAGCTCCATGTGAGGCAATACAGGCTTATGTGAGAATCTTCTAGACTTCAAAGAACCTTCTCTCCTCTACCTCTTACGGCACATGAAGCCCCTTTCTAGGACCAGTTCCACTCCTTGCTGCAGCTTTTCTCATTAGATAGCCTTGCTCTTGGTATCTTAAACATCATGTATCTCAAATGCAACTTAAGCTTTAATTTCCCAACCTCTAACCAGGCTCTCAGGACCTCCTTGAATGAAATATTGTCATTGCAGAAGCTTCCTGGACCCTTGGCGCATGACTGCATGACATTTTCTTTCTTGTATCTACCATATGTGTAGAAACCAGTACCTTTGGTCAAGTTCTGCTACCACTGGAGATGATCTCTGACTGCTTAGATTTCAGTCGCAAAGGTATCTGTGCACTGATGCAGTGAAATGTTTCCCTAGGCCATTGTTTCCAAGCAGAAACTCCCTTCAGTGGCATTCTCAGTTCAGTTTATTTCCTAGCAAATGAATTTAAATTTTTACCACATATCATCAGTGGTTGCTTTCTTCCACCTAGAAGAGGACCTTCCTATTCTTTCCGTGCACAGCAGGATTCTCCATTGATCCTAACCAAAACATTAACAATCACAGATACTGATTCTATACATTTTTTCTTAGTAACTTTAAATATGGTCATATTCCCATCCTTAATAAACTTCACATTTCACCAACCTTTCTTTGCCTTTCCCATTTCTTCTCTCTCTTTCTTTCACTACCTTACCCACAGGTGTAATTCAAATAAGAACATTTTCTTTTATTCATATAGCTCCTTAACAATACTGTGTCACCTTAAAAATCACAGATTAACCCAAGATATGGCATCAATGCCAAATAAAAGAGGATTCCATTCAAGCCCAGTGAACCAGTGTGCTTACTGTGGTTAAGAGATGGCTCAGGGAGTGATTAGGAGCACTTTTTCTCTTGCAAAAGGAAGAGATTCAGTTCCTGGCACCCAATTGGGAGCTCACATCATCCCTAATTCCAGTTATGAGAGGATCCAGTCCCCCTCATCTAGCCTCTACAGTCACCAGTCAAGCCCATAACCCACATATATGCATGCAGCCAAAATACTAATACACATAAAGTAAGTTTAATTAATCATTTTGGAAAAAAATCAATGAAATCTTTAATCTAGTGCTTGATCACCATTGATAAAGTAATATTTGCATACTATTTTTGGATTCTTAAAAGTTGAATCTAGTTAAAACGTAGTAACACTTCATTTCCTCGTTAAATTTTTGTACAGGATATGGTCTCTGTAATGTAGGAGGAAGATAGTTGAAAATTTTTGTCATTCATGAGCTCAGCAGTATGAGCTGCCTGAAGCTAAAACCTCCTACATAGACATGATAGTAATAGATGAAATGAAGGGAGTAGTAGGAAGGTTCATTGGCTGTCGTTCAATTTTCTGAAATTACCCACTTAGAATAGTTACTTAGACATTATAAGCTTCACTCTTTACAGTGCAAAGCCTGAGTGCACTGAACTGGCATAGGTGTGAGCACTCTCTCTTGCTCTCTCTCTCTATCCCCCTCCCTCCTTCCCTCCCCACCCATATCTCTATCTTTTTCATGCACTTTCAGGAAAAGGGAGAGACTATAAAGTTGAGAAAATAGATGAACTGCACCCATTAAGGAGTTTGTGATGCACAGCAGCCAAATGCAGATTTGTATGTTCATCAAAAAGGTCTGATAGAGCTGTTGGCAGAAGAAACACATTAAGGGCAAAGTGTCTAGGGGCTTCCTTTGTGTGAGCATCTGGCCTTTCTCCCACTTTGGGAGTCTGGTTGACAAAATTACATTCCTCATAGGATATTTTCAAAGCAACCATATTTATTGTTTTCTTCTTTATAAAAGTAATTTTTAGTTTGTTATTTTAAGTAATTTTAGAAATTAGCTATCTCTTGATATTTTCAAGAAAGCCTACTTTAGGCTTCATGAGCTACTTCAGAAAATAGAAGGATTAAGGTGTTGCATGCACAAACAAATTTAGTTAAAGAATATTCTTTTCTTAAAGAGCATAATTTTCTATGCTGATAGTGGCTGTTCCTTAAGAGTTCAGAGTACTGTGAATTTAAATATCTGTGTCAAGAAATTAAAGATATTCAAAGCTAAAATGGACCAAATTCCTGTAGTCCACAATGCAGCTTGACCATGGATAACATATATCATTTTCTTGGTTATGTAGCAAAATTAGCCTTGAAAAATTAGTGTGGAATAGCCTTTAAATTTTTTCTCATCTAATTATGGTTGCTCACCTTGCTATGAAAACAGAAAATCTACACATTTCCTCTGGTTATTAATATTATTTATTAGCTCTCATTTTTCTCATTTTTCTGGATTCAGTTAGCAGGCATGGAGTTGGGATAACATAAGCAAAAGATCATAGATCAGAATATTACAGAGTCTCAGCTAACGTTATTCAAGTCTTTGGACTTCTTCTGTTATCAGTTCTTTTTTTTGGAGAGGGTAAACATGATCATTAATTTCCTCTCTAATATAATTAGTATTCATTAAATGGCAGTCATTAGTGTATCTCTTGAAAGTTCCAGATTCTCCTTGCTACCAGGCACTTGGTAGACTTGTGCTTCCTGGCCCCTGTGTGATGAGATGGAACAATACTACCAGGTCTGAGGAATGATTAGTTGTTAGCAGAGGCTGTATATCACTACGAGGTCATGGCCTACCAGCAAAGTTTCTGTGGGCTCCAGCAGAGGCATTTGTGTCTGGCTGTAGCTACATGGCTTCTCCCTGACTCCGCCTACTTTCTCCCAGCATTCAGTTTAGTTTTCCCGCCTAGCTTTACTCCCTTAAGACATTTGCCAGAAGCAGCTTCTTTACTAACCAAAGGCAATTAAACATATTCACGTCATATAGAGGGGGAATGTCACATCAATTAGTAAGCTGATAACAACTGTTCTGAACAGGAACATTTCATTTTCAGTGTGGGACCCCCTCTCTTCTCTTCAGTATGTAGCCATGGTATCTGTGATCCTGGAGGTTCCTGTGTGTCTGGATGATTCTGTAAAGAAAGTTCCTCTTCTAGGCCCGGGTCAAGGGAGTAAACAGAAAATTCATTTCCCTTTCAGTTGTTTTATATTTAGGGACATTTTCTCATCACAGAAAAGATAACTTATCTTGAATTTATTCACTGTCACTACTCTAATACACAAAGATATGTTCAGAGTCTATAATACATTTGATCTTTCTCAAAATCCTTGCAGTGTTGGGTAGCAGAAAAATGTGATAACTAATAATATAAATTATTCTGTATTAATACCCCCCATTTCAACAGTTTCTTTTGGTAAATGCAGACCAGTCTTTCCTCGGCATCATGATAATGAGACACTGAGGTCCCTGAACCCCACAAACACTACCCTGATACCAGAGTCCTGATTAGTTCCTACACAGATGATATCATGCTGAGCCCATCATCGCTGCCTCTGCTATCAAACCAGAAGATGAGCAATTTCATGGAATTAACCAATTCTAGTGGTCTCCACCAGCCCTTTGCAAAGCTTTTTCATGATGTAGGCTAAGTTTCAGGTGTGATTTCACTCTGTCTTCAGAAGCAGTGTCCCTGCCTCTCAATTTAAGGAGCATGCTGCCTCAACAAGAGCAATGCCACTACTGTCCCAAATTTGAATGTTAGCAATTATGATTTGAATACACTTCAAATTTAGCACACATGAAGTTCTAACCTAGCCCTCTATTTGAACAATTCACACAATTGTTTATGTTTCTCCCCCTGGTGACTTTCCCAAGATACTAAAGGGTCATTTAGTAAAGGAATCATTTTCACAGGCACAAAAATCATAGAATATAAATTTCTTTGATGTGGCTTTTATGTCATCCAAATGCAATATATTTTACTTATAATCAAATTTCAAAAGAGAAGTTAAAACACAAGTGTATCAAGATTTTTCCTGTTACAGGTACATTTCAGCACAGACATTATCTTTGGGAAGACTAATCAGTCCTCATCTTTTAATAGATGGGATCATTCTTTATTAGAACAGAATCATTAGAAAGCTCTGTGTGTGTGTGTGTGTGTGTGTGTGTGTGTGTGTGTGTGTGTGTGTGTGTGTGTGGAGAGAGAGAGAGAGAGAGAGAGAGAGAGAGAGAGAATATTATTAGATATACCATAATATTGTCATCACCATTACTTTTAACAAACATGAGGACACGAGGTCAGCCACCCTCTCTTTAGAAACAGTACATGTGAGCATCCCATGAAGGCAGAAGCACATCAACTGGAACCAGGTTGCAAACACTAATAATTCCATTTCTCTGTTGCTCTCATATTCCCAACTTGGCCATTTATTTCTACTGTTCCACAAGTCTGTTCACCATTGTCTTTTATTTTATTCAATTCCACAAGCTATATTTAAGGTCCTCATCACACATATGTCTTACAAAGCCTCCCATAATACTGTAGCAAAAAGACTGAAAATTATGATAATACAAAGTGTCCCATGGTAAAGATACAAACATGAAGTAACTTCCATTATTAGAAGCAAATGAGGAGATCAAAATGTTTCCCTCTTGGTCTGCATTCCATGCTCATTAGCTATCCTCTCTTCAGTTTTCACCTGTCCACCTCTCCTTGGCTTTGGAAAATATTATTTGAGTCCCCAATTACTGACATCAATTTTGACTTCCACATATGAGTAAGAATACTTGATATCTCTCTTTATCTAATTTACTTCAGTTAATTTAACATCCTCAGTTCTGTCTACACTGCTAAAAATGAGAAAAAAAAATCTTTCATGTCTGAGTGGTAGCCCTTCATGTCTATGCACTAAACTTTCACATATTTTTTGGTTGTGAGCCTAGTCTTTAGTGGTTTAGCCATCTGTCCAGCCCCACTAAACTTCCATCATTCATCCATCAGTGAATCCAAAAGCTAATTCCATATTTTTATATTGATAGCTTACCACTAAGAAAACTATGAAAAATAAAAATACTCATTGAGAGTTCTATAATACACAGTTATTGGCAAGAAAAGGAAGCTAAATGTGATCAAATAAAATAACACAAGACAATTGATAAGATGTTCTAGGCAATATAAATGAGCCTACAATGCATGAAAACATAATTTTTCACTTTCAAGTTTTTTTTTCTAGATGAGATTTTACTATGTAGCTCTACTAAATGCCTTTAATTCATGGCATGATCTGAACTTATGTAGCTGGAAATGTAGGGAAAAGGTATATGTTTAAATGAACTTATCAGATTTGTTCAGTTTTCATTGGTTACCACATCTCCGGCATTTTTCATGTTCAATCAGCATGTAAACAAAATGGCTACAGGATTTTCTGAATTCTGTCAAAGAATCGAGACGAACATCCAAAATATGAGTGGGAAAGATTATTATATAGGTAAACAAGATTGAAATGTATTTTATACAGATTTTCCCTGAGTAAATCTATCACAAATAGAAATTTAGAAAGGGTGCTGGGCTTTAAAAGCAGGACTGTGTAGGGAAGAATTGACCATTGCCTCTAGGAGTCTATTTTCTGATCTGTGGGTGTTTCTGATGTCTAATAATTAGAAACATTGATGTCATTGATTAGACAGTTTCTATGAATACTTGTGAATGAGAGTTATCTGACTAAATGTAATGGATTAATGCTGATACTTGTAGGTATTTGTTAAAATGGGAGGAAAGATTCATCTTTCCCAAAGAAATATGAGAACTGAAAATATGTGAATTTCAAACATCAGACTTCAGGATCCAAAGATAACAATGTCAAAAGTCTGTCTCATCACAGCAGAGAAGGTTTATGGTTAACTGGGAGGGGGGCAGTCTCCAGTCAATACCACAGTAGTAAAAAAAAAATGCACAAATATGGCAGTGGCTTAACTTCTTTTCTATCTGAAGGTAGACTCTTCAATATGAGGGGTAAATAAGGAAACACACGTTTTCTGATGATAATATTCTCTTTTATTTCATCTTAAATAATTCTCTCTAAGAATCTCTCTGTCTCTGCACAGCTACATTCTTTACATAGAGTTACATATCTCTCTTTACATACATATATCTTTTACTCCTACACTGCCATATATCTCTATACACACATCTATTTTCACATGGCTACACATCTTTCTTTTACATACATTTCTTTCCCACATCTCTTTTCTATACAGCTTCATCTTTTTGTCTCCACACAGTAACAAATCAACACACAGTGCATTCTTCATACATTCTCCACACACTCTCCATATAGTAACAGGTCTTCACATTTCTACCTGCATCTCCCTTTCAGTACACACACCCTCATTCACACCCTGCACAGTTCTCTTCTCAGCAGCTCTCTACATAACTAAACACAGCTTCTTTCTCCACATTGCCTCTCCTCTCACAAACAAACTCTGGACAATTAATTATGTGTTGCATTTTCAGGGCCTGACCCATTATCATAACACAAGGTAAGTCACACTGTTTCTGTTAGGCTAAGGATCTCACATTGACTCATCAGTGAATAACACCTGGCCATGTACACAGGCTAAATGGTTAGGGTCCTCAAGGTTACCAGACAGAAAAGAAACAGTTGGCTGAACCTTTAGCCTATAACATAAACTGAGCCAGGGAATAAGTACAAAAAGTCAATTACTAAGAAAATTATGTCTACTAAAGTTGCTTCTAGCTTGACCTTGGTTCAGCAATAAACAAGACATGGGAAAATTCTTTGTGTATTTGTCTCTATGAACAGCCAGATATTCATCTCCATGGGCAACCAGTTTGTTTTGAGCATGTTCTGAGGTCTAAAATTTGCTGTCTTTGTGACTGAAAAAAAATTACTTTCTTATGTCAGTCCGAGCAATATAAAATATCCTAGTGCTCTTTCTCTTTATCAAAATTGTACAGTTTAAGCAGCAATCATTTTCCTGACCATCCACAGCTATGTGTGTGCTCAATCATAGAATATATACATGAGATAAACACACAAGCAGTGGGAAAATACACATAGCAGTTCTTAGGGGGAAAAATGCAGTTCTTCAGGAAGAAATGAAGTGGCACATGAGACAAATTTCAGAGAAAGTTATCTACAGCCAGTGACCCCACAGCTTTTCCAGGTGTTTCTCCCGAACTCCCAATCAGATATCACTCATCTAGTGGGTCAGCCTGTTGAACAATAATTGTCACCTGCTGTAAATTTCCACGGCAGCTCTCAACAAATGTTCTTTCCTAGAATCCCCAAGCCAGTTTTTACAGCTATGGCCAAAATCTGATCATATGTTTATTCCTGATTAAAGGTCTGTAGCCTTGGAGTTCTTCATTGTTGTTAGCTTATTGAAGTCCATTTCAGAACAAATCAACGGGAAAAATAAAAAAGGTGGCATTGTTTGATTGATATAAATAAACTGGATCTTACCCTAGGAATGGAAAATTAGGAAATGCATAGAATGATCTGGTAATTGAGAAAACTTCCCTGCATCTTTTCTCATCTTGCAACTCTGCAATGCCTTATTGGCAACTCTCATGAGCTCTGGCAAGCAACTACAATTCTTTCTCCCCATTAGGAGAAACTAATAAGTTTCAGAGAATTTTTTCAAATATTTTATCCTGGCACATCAAAGCTAAAAACAATTCACCAAAAACATTCCACAGAAAGATTATCCAGGGTCCTCTCTAAAATGTTAAGTACAAATTTACTTCAAACTTTTAACGTTGTGATAAATCTTGTGAGTTGAAGGAAAAAATGTGAATATGTAATGAAGATATTTCACTAAACGAGTCTTTAGGAATGAGAAAATATTAGCCAGGTGGCAAGAGGTTTTCCAATACTTCCATGTAGCCATGCATGTGGAGGTTAATAGAGATGCATGTGATATCTCAGAGAAAAAATAATTATGAGCTTTCCTTCAGATAAATGCACAAGTGCTTTGCTTCTGTCATGATTCATGACATTCCAGATGGTCACAGATATCTTTTTCACACTAGAGTAAAATAAAGAAAAAAGATCAGTAAGTGTGTACCAAAATAGAGATTGGATGCAAGTGTACATTATGTGATACAGATGTGGGATGCCCTTCTGTAAATGTGTTGTTTTTATTGGTTGATGAATAAACTTGTTTTGACCAATGGACAGGCAAAATATAGCTGGGCGGGAAGTCCAAACAAAGATACAGAGAGAGAGAAGGCAAATTCGAGTAGACAACATGCAGCCATCAGGGAAGCAAGATGTGAGGTAACAAGCCATGAGTCTTGTGGTAAAATATAAACTAATAGAAGTGGGTTAATTTATAATTAGAGCTAGCCAGTGAGAAATCTAAGCAATTATCAAACACTTGTAACTGATAGTAAGCTCAAAGTGGTTGTTTCATTGGGTTCCTGGTGGGACCCAATGGGCAGAGAGAAACCAGCAGTAGAACCAGGCTAGATGGAGAAAAACCCCAATTACATTATACTTTTCCCTAAAGTAATGTATGGGCAGTTACTCACATAATTTATCGAAGGAGTTTGGGTTATCTACAAATATCAAGGATCAGCTGAAGCTGTTTTAGTTGATATGAGTACACAAATTTTGACATTCATCAACAACTCCCACTGTGAACACAGCCATTAAACAAGATATAGAAATATACGCAGGATATGGAGTCCTGGTCTGTGAAATATTAAATGGTGTCTGGACAGCCACATAAAACAATTCATATCTCAAAATACTAGGAAACATGCAATTTATATTGGTATACTTTACAACTGATGCACAACTGCACTGTATCTTTGGTCTGAAAGTCAAGCCAACAGTGTATAAAGCAAACAGAATGTATTAAGCTGCTTTATTTAAAATCATCATAATAAATATTTAAAAAATGGCAAAAAGAACAGCAAATTGTAAACACCTAAAAGATATTATTCTGAAATGTTCCAATTATACTATTCTTAAGCTTATTAGTCTTGCTTGTGAAAAAAATAAAGGATGGCAGATTACTACTATACAATCAAATGCTTCACAATATTAATTTAAAACCATCTTCAGAAATTTCATATATGCTCGAGAAGCTGTTATATTTCTCAGGAGATAAGACAACTTTGTGGTTTCAGTTCTTACCTTTCACTTTTATTGTGTTCCAGAGATTGATCAAGAGGAACACAACTCTGATCAAGAGGAGCACCACAAATCCCTGTACCACTGAGTCATCTCAGCAGCCAAAGAAAGACTATCAAGAGCTGGAAGACTCTGTTATTATGAGACCAGAACAACACATTACATTAAGATAGATTCTATTGAACAACACATTACATTAAGATTAATTCTATCTGACATACAAAGGTATAAGTTTAGAATGGAACAAATCAGTATAACTTCAGAAAAGTAATTGGATCATGTATTCAAAATAAGCAAAACCTAAGTGTACAGACAAACAACATCAGTTCAATCCTCCAGAACTGCAACCACTGTGGTACCAGTTCTGCATCTTAGATCATTACTATTATCACATAGAGGGATCTGTTATCACCAGCTGAAGGAAAGGAAAAATGATGACGTTTATAAACTTTATGGATGCTTCAACTTAGTATTCAAATGAAAGGAAGAAAAAAAACATACAAGCAAGACTCTGGGCCAACTCAAAGGAAGACTTGCTGAAAAAAGAAATAAGTGGACAAAACCAGAAACATCCATAGTCTTAGTTGAAAGCAGAAACATCTGTAAGACTAGTTGAAAGATTAAGTTGGACAAGAAAATGTGACTTGGATTGAAACATGGTGTTGTTGTTGGTTTTTTTACTAGTTTGCCCTTTGTGGAGCCCACCACCTGGCTTCCAAATAATCACATAGGAGACAATTATGAGTGCCCAGCCTTAGCTTGGCTTGTTTCTTGCCAGTTTTACTTAACTTAAATTATCCCATCCACCTTTGCCTCTGAACATTTTCCTTTTTTTACTTCTGTAATATTGCTTTCACTCTTGTTCTGTGACTGACTGTGTGGCTGTGTGGCTGGCCTCTAGCATCTTTCTCTCCTCCTTTTTTTTTTGCTCTGGCCTTCTCTGATCCTTGATCCTCTATTTATTCTCTATATCTGTCAGCCCTGCGTAACCTTTATTCTGCCTTGCTATTGGCCTTTCATCATTTTTTTGGGAACAATCAGGTGTTTTAGACAGGCAGTGTACACAGCTTTACAGAGTTAAACAAGTGCTATATAAAGGAATGCACCGTATCTTTGCATAATTGAATAAATGTCTGCATAAACAAATATAACATATCTTAAAATAATAACATATAACAACATGTGTACAGGAAATTCTAGAGTAGAGATGTTTAAAGTGATTTTATGTTAGTTGCCACAAAATATGAAAACTTCTATATTGCTCACTAATGAGCACCAGAAAATGTATATCATATAAATAACATTAAATAACCCAGGTAGACACAAATGACTTGACCAGATGATGGCGGCTAGCTTTTACCCTTAGGTGTACTGTTACGGGTGCAAAGGGTACATGAATCCAGCAGTCTGGGTAACAAAACTTTGGTTCCTCCTATTTTCTTGCTGTTTATCCAGGAAAGAGGGCTCCTCTAGTTCCTAGAAGAATTACTTTCAAAATATGTAAAATTCTAGATTACAATAGAGAATTTAATACATACATCAGAACTCTTTAAGAACAAACTAAATTGTGCCCTGTTTTCGGTGGATCCTATCAACAACAGCCAGCAACATCCAACAAAATATTATTGTTAGACTCCTTAAGAATCACCGTGAATGAAGAGACAAGCCTCTAAGGACTGACCTGTTTAAAAGTGTAAAGGTCTGGAGGCTTTCCTTAATTCTAAATTCTAATCCCTCTGACCCTGAGGAGTCAACCAATGAGGCCCTGAAGAGGCCTTCATCATGACAATTTCACAGCTGGACACATGCACATCGCTGCATTCCCCATTCTCTAAGCACTGCTCTCATTAGCACATTTAAATAAATATCCTATTTACTCCTTTCCATTCCCAAATTGCTCCCCAGATAATTATATAATACAGTAAAGAAAATAGTTCTGCAAGCTACATAGTTTATATAGTTCAGTTCTACTAATAGCAAACTTATCTACAGAAAAAAAAATCAAAGAAATAAGCACTTGTGTTTAGCATGATGGCACTCCAAAGACGAGTAACAATTATTATAGTGATTATTATCCAAAAAAACCTAACTTTTTAGTTGATAACATTAAAAGAAGAAATCTAAAGAGAAATCACAATAAGTTGATAATTTTAAACATCAGAGAATATGAAGTAACTACAGCATGGGTTTATTTCTTTTTCTTTCTTTTTGGTCAAATCCATTTACATTGTTTAAGTATCTGGTTTTTTTCCAAATAAGTTTCACTAAGAAACAATTTAAACACTTGTAACTAAAGTACCAAAAGGACAATTTGCAGTGATGCTTGCAAAACAAGAAAACAAGGTTAAAAGACTACATTTTCAAAATATTTTTTCTAGTTTTTAAGCCATCTGGAAGCAAAAGTGTAAAACTCATAGATCTGTTTGAAGTATTTTTTTTAAAAAATCTCTTTTGAAAATAGCATTCTATAGATGTTGTAATGGCCATTCTTGGTTGTCAACTTGAATATGTCTGGAACTGACTAAAAGCCAGCAGATTGGTGAGGGATTTTTCTTAAATCACTTGACATGGGAAAACCCAACTTCAGTTCAGATCCTTTGAAGTGCCAAGATCCACCTTATATTTGGGCCACACCATTTGGTGACAGGCTGTATAAAGGACATGCTCTACTCACCTGCTTTCCATTGCTCTCACTAACAAGACCATTCATTCACTGGCATTAGGGCCTAATAGACTGGCATAGACTGAAGATCACTTGAGACATCCAGCCTCAAGGACTGAACTGGATTCTTGGGCTTCTGTTAGTAGAATATAGGTATGTGTTCTATTCCTCTAGAGAACTGTGACTAATAAAGAAGGTAATAGTTGAATACAATATCAAGGATCAAGCAAAAGGTAAATAAATTTATAAATGTTTGAATTGAATAGCGCTTTTTAACTCCAACTCATATACAAGCAACATGCAAAGTCTGAGACACAAAAGCTTGTGCAAGTATTGATTTTGTTTGCAAAGCTAATAATTACACTAATGCATTCACTTTCCCAGTTTGATTTGCATGTTTCATGGAGGTTAACTGGCTTGCACCATACCTAAAACACAGAAAAGAAAAGAAAATCATTAAGGTAGTTAATGCCTTAATGTATTGTTTATGACATAACAACCTAAAAAAATAGGAACAAAATACATACACAGTGGCGGTGTTATAAAAATTAACAAGAAATGGCTTTGTCACAAATAAAGTGTGATGTAATGGTTTAGCAATTGGAGCAGCTTAGGAAAAGCAGTAAAATAATGCACATAATGAGTAGATGCTGTCTGAGAAAAACCAGGGTATTAGCATGAATGAATCTTGATGGTCATATTATCTTTGCTGTTCCAAAAATGGCACAATATCCTCATGTATTTTATGAACTTGTTGAGAAAGACTTCTAAACTTTAATTGTGCTGTGGTAAAATTATATTATGTGAAGTGTTTTAAACGCTGAGGCTCAGTATGATTAATCAAAGCTAAAACTATTGTGAGGTTATGTAAAGCTAGTGAACTAACTTGTCTTCAGTAAAATTTGAGCTTGTGTGTATAGGTTTTATGAAGATAATTTTAAAGGAAAATAAGTCCTATAAATTTATTTAGAATTTGTCAGGAGTTTGCATGGTCATTTACTCCTGCTTCCTGAGATGGACACATGATGTTAATTTTCAATTATTGTCTCAGTGAAAAACTTCTGTCTTCCATATTTTCACAGGCACATTTCTATACAGATATGAGAATCTTCACAGGAAAGGAATAAGCTGACCATTCGGTTGTCAAAACTATTGACTCCTCATATCATTCAAGATGTGCATTGTGCAATTCTCTCCAAATTGTATCTGAATTTAAACCTTAGTTATATCAGAAACCTCTGAGTGCCAGCCTCAGTGTCCCCTCAGGGTTTGGAAGACTCACAGCAACCTTGGGACTTAGATCTGAGGCAAAAATGAACCCTCCACTATGTACTTTTCTGCACCAGAAGAGTTTCTTTATTCTTCATTGTTCTCCTGCTGTCCTTCTCCTGTTCTGTAAAGCTTCCAGTTTATTTACACATGAAAAACAAAGGTAGTTCTTTGAGCTTGGATGTCCCTTCATCTTTGAAGGTCCCAAACGTGTTCTATATGAAAGACTCCTTTCCTGACTGAATGTCCTGCCAAATGGAAGATAGTTGCAGGGAGGTGGCTTCTAATGTATCTTAGGGAACAAAGTGGAGATTAAACTGTGGGAACCACGGTTATTGACTGCGTGACTAAATTTCCCACTGGAGGGTCCACAGAGTTGGGGCAGAAGACCCAATATTCCAGTACATGGGAAAGAGTTTTGTCCACTTATCCATACTCTGCTTAATCATGCATCAAGGGAGAGTGCTTATGGCTTCAGAGGAGATCCACTGTGAGAATCAGTTGATATGCTAAAGGTGGTGGGCCCAGCGCCTGCCTTGCAAACTGGGTTTGCCTCCATCAGAAGGCTTTCATTCCAGTAGGTCAGTCTTCTGCCTTATCAGCTGAAATCTCATTGTATAGTACCTTATAATATCCTTCCCAGAATTATGACTTCCTGGGACTTCAGGAATGTTAATCTGGGTATTCCATTGCTGCAGCAGGTCACGACCCCATAAATTTGTTGCAATATTAGCCACATATGGTCTCAGCTTCTCTCTCTGACCTTCTGGTCCAATGCAGTTAACCCATCTAGTGCTTTGTTTAACTTGAGATATGGTTCCAATTCCTAGTAACTGAACATCTGCTTCTTGAAGAGGACAATTTGGATGCCAAGATTCTGAAGTAATGATACTCATATCCACACTTGGGTCTATTAAACCAACAATTACAATGCCATTTATGTGCACTCTTAGCTTTGGTCTTTGATCGTTTATAGAAGTCTGCCAGAATATAGGTTTCCTAGTTCCTACTGCAATTTTTTATTTATCATCTATGTTTATGCCCTCATCTAGAACAGTATGGTCTATTTCAGAAGGCTCTGGATTTTTAAATTTTCCTGGTGAGATACGTCCTCCAGAGTGACTGGGAATGTCTGGGACACTTTTGGCTTGGAGGCCTGTAAGAGGCCCCTCAAGTTGTTTCCCTATGGTATAGGGTTGCCTTGTCTGTCTTTTGTTGATCTGCATTCATTGATCCAATGTTGGCTTTTGCCACCCCTTCTACATATCCCTGAAGGCTGAGTCCTCCTATTCTTGCCATTCCCAGAGAAGATACTATTCCTAGAATTCTTTGGCTACAATCCCTTCTCAGGTGTTCTATTCCACCATAATTAAAACATTTGGCATTTGGATGTCTTCTCATTCCTTTAGAAATTTCTTCTCCTACCCAAGATTCAGTAATATAGTCAAATATCTGTTCATTGTATGCAGGATCCATTCATCCATAGGTGTTAGTGTAACCTTTAAAGGCCCAGGTATAATTTTGCATCCTAAGTTGGCATTTTCAAAAGCCAGAGATTCAATAAGCACTCATCTAGCATCTGGGTCTGTTACTCCTATTTGTACAGCCTTAGTTAATCTTTGTAAAAAGTTACTAAAGTGTTCTCTCTGGCCCTGTTTAACCCTGGTATATGATTCAATTTATTTTCCTGATTCTTGAATCCTGTCCCAAGCATTAAAGGCTGCTTTGTGGCATAGGAACAAGATTTGTTCATTTTAAAGAACTTGAACCATTGGGTCAGCATAACTACCTTCACCAAGAATTTGATCTTGGGAAGTCTCAAGTCCTTTTGCTTTTCCCTGTTGTTATAGAATTTTAGCCTTTTCCTTGAAATAACATCTAAACATCAACTGGGGCCCATTATCCAGGACTGCTGAAACTAACTGAATATAATCACATGGTGTTGCCTTGATGCTAGAAGCCCATGTCTTTATCATCTCCCTAACAAGTGTGGAATACAAGCCATAAGTTACAACAGCTTGCTTGATTTCTTTTAGATCATTCATTCCTATAGGTATCCATCTACCTTCTTTGGATCATTTTGGGCTTTTTTAGAACTTGATGCTTTGTCAGAGTAGATTACAGGGTAAGAAGCTAAAACCCTGGTTAAGTCATCTCTGACAGTTACTGGCGATGTTGAATCCTGTCCTTGTGCCTTCTTTCCCTGTTCATCAGCTCCAATAATTTCCTCAATCATTTCAAATCTTTTTACTATTGTCTTTTACAATGTCTGAATCTCCTGGCCTATATATATTTCTAGGGATCTCATTGAGGCACATAGCCTCTGGTCCTTATTCTGCACATGTGATTCCAAGGTCTGAAGTTTCTCCTTTAAAGATAACACCTCATCCTTGGACATTACTTGGACAGCATGCAGATTGCCATCTTGGAGAGATATTCTATCACTAACCTATCATAACTTTTTAATAAATTTGATTGTCAAATTCAACACTATGAATTCTTTCAGATAATTTCTCAGTACCATTAGCTACTGATTCAAATTAATGTTACCCTTTTCAATAATAATTTTTTTCGGGTAACTTTTGATTTTCGATTGTATTAATCCTGTCTACTAGCTGTTGATCATTCGTCTGTAAAGAATGTATCATTCCTAAAAGTGCCACATTCTTTCTTAATGATATAATATGAACAAAAAACTGAGTCCCAATATCCAATAAATGGAAGTATCACCATAACCATATAAACCTTGCAGAAGACAATCCATGGTATTAGCAAAAAAGTTACTAAAAGTTTCAATATTAATGTAATCTGCCATATTGATTTATTAATTACCTGTTATGAGATTCAGTAAAATTTTTAGGTGTAATAACCTTTATTGTCCAGCAGATGTTGTGGTTGCAGAGTTGCAACTAGTAGAAATGCAGCAGGTGGCAACAGGAACAGTCCTGAACCACTTTAGATTCCCGCCTTGGTACTGGTTAAATACTGAGAAATATGCTTTGCTTGACAAATTAAAAGCAATTAAATCAATTCCATACATGGAACAAGAAACTCAGGACTCATGGCAGGGAACACAAATTGACACGTGGAAAGGAACCACACCAGGGAACCATGCCCAGGAACATGGCAGTTGTGCCTATGCTTGGGAAATTTCCAAGTTGTTGTATGCAGTAAGCTCCTCTGTGGTGGGGGTTCTATAAAAAAAATGCTTAGGTAAAAGCAAGCCAAGTGGGCAGGGTTTGGAGACTTTCTGGGCCATGGATTGGCTAGACTTTTAGGCCGTCCACCCAGTAGGTGTGGAGTCCGAATCCATGTAGGTGCCACATGAAGAAGGATGCTTAAAAGAAATCCCACACTAGCTCAGAATTGAGAATAATAGATGGTTATTTATTTAAGGGGAGACTCACAAATCAATATCCTCTGCTGGAATGGAGAATAGCAACTGAATCCCTCAGCCAGAAGAGAGGCCGAACACATGGTTTACAGCATAAATAGTATAAGAGGCCATGCTCCAGTGTGTGGGTTACTTAAAGGCTACTGGCTGTAGGATTTCCTACAGCATAGGAAGTTGGGAGGACATTGTAGAAGTTGAGGGTGGAGAAAAATATAATCAAAATATAGGACAAGAAATATATTTAAAGAAAAAAGTAATTTAAAAATAGACTTTCTTTAGAGCTTAGATAAAAGCTGCAATGTCTCCAGGCTATAGTCACGTGCTAACTCCCTTGGTGATATGGTAAGCTGTAAGACATAGATTTCAGCTTAGTAAAAGAGTGACCTCTACTTTTTCCACCAAGCTGATGGACTTCAGTGCATCACAAGACTCCACTAGCTAAAGATATATAGGGACATTAAAGCAGGTAAACTCCTGGAAAATTCTTCTTAGAGGTAAGCATGGTGAGACTCAATACTAGGCAGGTCTCATTTACAAAAGTTACTAGGCCAGTTCCCTGAAGACAGACCCTTCCCACATAGAGACAGAAGGTCTTACAACTTCAATGATGTAAACTTACATTGTATTCCAAAAAAACACTAGCCAAAGGCAGTAGTAGCAAGCAGGTGGCAAAATAGTCTTGGTCTGCCTCTGTTCTACCCTTCTATCAGTGGGCTGTGAGAACAAAGTACAACACAAATTACATGAGCACACCAGCTATGGGACTGCCTGCCTTCTTTCTTCATCTTCCAAGGTAGCAGAACAGAGAATGCCCTTACCACTTGAGAGAAGATATGAAAATAGGCAAAATGTTACTTTGGACTTCGGTATCACATCCAGTTGGAGAAGTTCAAAACTGCACATAACCTCATGACTTCTGTCCACAAAATGGTTACTCTGAAGACAACATCTGGTTCCATTTAGACTCCAGATTGAAACATGTCAATAAATCAACAATAATAGATCTTTCTCTGTACTCCCCAAACCAATTCTGATAATTATATAAATTATGCATTTAAAATCAAATGAACCTGAGGTGTCCTCCACACATCAAACACAGACTTGTTCAAATTTGGATTTAAGATACACCTAGTGCTCTCAGAGTAGCAATGACCACAAGTTTGGTGAACAGGAGAAACAGCCTGTTTGGATAGTCTAGAAGGACAAACCCAAATCAACCCAGAATGCAAATATGAGAGTAAGATTCTAATGCTTCAAAGCACAGACATTATCACATGTCAGAATGCCTCAAATCACAAACTTTCAGAACCATATTAAATGGACAAAATAAAGTCTAATGTTGGGAATAAATGGTGGCTAGTATAATAATTTAGATACAGAATTTAAAATTTATGTTTTAGAAATTCAAGGAATATCAAGAAATCACAGGAAAATATTTGAAACATAAGAGAGATTTAAATAATTTTTAAAACTTAAAATTAAAATCAATGTCATATTAGCCCTAGGGCAAACATACTTTAATGCTAACCAATTGGACATAAGACCCACTCAATAGGATGAAAATCAAGTCTGGTACTGGAAACCTACCCAACTACTCAGAGCTAGTAAAGTCATAGGTCTTGGAGGAGAACCTAGAACTGTCACTTAACTAAACCAGCATACTTCTTAAATACATTCTAAATATTTGTCTTTATACTCACAGGTAAGTATAAGGAAACATCTCTTAGCAGAAGATAAAGAATATTACAGAAAAAACATAACCAATCAAAATGTAGAGTTGTTGAGCCCAGCCCCAATAGACATACCTACAAAACAACTCTCACACCTAAGGCAAAAAAGAAGCAGTGGTAAGATTGTAAGAACAACAGAATCAGAAAGTTTGCTGTGAGATTGTGTCTTTTGCAAATGCTTGAATTTACATAGAGACTCAGTAACATGGCTATCCAAATATGTGCTAATCAAGGAAAACAACAATAAACATGCCAAAGTGAATGGGGAAAGCCCACTAGGCATAGAGAATGATCAGCTTGTATTTAGGAATATATATATATATATAATGCATATATTATATTTATTCATATAGCAACAAATTTTAAAGAGCTAATGAATTTGAAAGAAAACCAAGAGACTTTGGCAAAGAAAAGGAGAGAGAAAAATGATGTGATTACATTGTAATTTCAAAACAAGTCACCCCAAAATAAAAAGCGGTAGATATCAACTGCCAATAGCTCTTCATTAAGGGGTCAGCCTAGAGAGTATCATCCCACCCAAGCCAGATTTTTTGCTTCACTTCATTATAAATATGTTAGTGTGGATATAGGAGCATTGAGGGGGAAATCTGGGCTAGATATGATCATTGTAGATCATTGTGTGCATGTAAATTTCTTAAAGCATAAAATGAGAATAAAATTTAAAATAAAAAGATTTAAAAATTGATAAAAATAAATAAACATGCCACTCAGTAAAAGTTAAGACTAGTTATTTAAAAGTATGCATGAAGAGGAAAAAATGAGATGGTGAAAGAGAACAAAGGACATTTCCACTTGAGCATGAATGCAGAGAAAAATAAATTATCATTTGCAATTTTGGTACAGTTTAGATTTCAACCATCTGTAATTTTCCATTGAAAGAAATGGATATGCTTATGTCTCAAAATTGCTCATTCTATGTAAAATATTCTTATGCATTTCTCAAAATAAATCCCAAGCCTAATTTTAATGTGGTAGATGACGGATTACAAGAAATGTACATGATGTTCTCAGAATAGTTTACACCATATGGTTTCTCACTTTTAACTGATTAGTAAAATGTGTGATTAACTATAAAAAGAGAGAGTAAAGTAATTTTAAGGCAAATGACAGTCCCCCATAACTCTATGTTCTTTGATGCGTCCTTTCCTGAGTTTGCCCTCATTCGCTGCTGTCACTGGGACTGTTGATCTTTCTGAATAAGAGCAAGGAAAAGTCCATTCAAGATGATTCATAAAGCAATTGTCCTGAGTCAGTGAATAGAACAAGCTCAGCATTTCAGATTGGTGGCTGTTATGTAGCTATTTCCTTCAGGTTAAAATAGTGTATCCTGGAGCAGGAGGTTCAGGAGGTTCATGAAAAAAGACACACATAACACAGCAGGCTCAAAGAACTCATAAGATGTGCAAAGACCCTTTGCAAAGCAATATAAGAGGTGAATAACTGCTGAGTGAGGAAGATTCTTCAGTGCCTGCAAGCTGCACAGCGGCCTCCTGTGATGCAGTTTCCTCAGTGGTCAACCATGTTGGGTGGGGTGTTTTGTTGAAGAAGCTGCCCCATCATCCATACTTCTCCTCCTATACTACCTAAACAACCCATCTGAACACAAGTGGAATCTTATCTTTGGTCTGTCATTGTCCTTTCTGTCTGAAGGGAATAAAAGTAGTATCCCCAGGAAAACTCACATAACAGTTTAGTCAGTCGCAATTGTGAATATCCTACTCTCACTTTCAGACCTTCATCTGAGGTCTTTCCACAGCTTTAAAAAAAATTTAAGTTTTTATTTCTCAATTTTTTTTGTGATAAATTGGACTTCAATACTATTTTAACTATCCTATTTAATCTTAGAGTATGTTTTTTCCACAATGAGGATCCTCCCCAAATTTTTGGATCTTGTTCATCATACTGAAATCTTGAACACCAGAATGTATTTATAACATCCTGTAGTGACTGAGCGATGAAATAACGGTACCACTACATTTCTTGGGGACACCAACAGAAGTATGTTTATTTTTCAGGATTATTTTAGCTTTTTTGTTTTTGTTTTGGTGTGTGTGTGTGTGAGAGAGAGAGAGAGAGAGAGTATTTCCATATAAAGCTAAAATTATTATGTTTAATTTATATAAAGATTTATTTTGTAATTTGGATAGTAATTGTTTAAATTAAATTTATGGATTCGATTTGGTAGGATTGCCATTTCACAATATTAATCATACAGTTTAATGAGCATAGGCAATCTTTCAATATTCTGGAAACAATTTTTTATTTAACAGTTTGAAGTATTTTTTTACAAGTCTTTCACTTGTTTGGTTAGAGTTATTACAAGATATTCTATTTTTAAAGATATTGTGAAAGATGCTGTTTTCCTGATTTCTTTTTCAGTATAATTGTCATTTTTATGTAGAAAAGCTACTGATTTTATTTGTAGCACATTACTTAATTATAAAGTAAATAATTGGTAAAAAATCATTGTGTCTTTCATGTGTAAAATCATTTCTGCAAAATAAATCTGCAAATTTGGATATGTTGACGTCTTATTTTCCTATTTGTATCAACTTGAGCTTCCTGCACTATCTTATTGTTCTGGCTAAGTCTTTCAGCATTATATTGAATGGGCATGAAAAGAGTAGACATACTTTCATTCTTTTTGTGCTCTTGACATTAGTGTAAATGTTATTTTTCTCTCTATTAGAATGATACTAATTCTGGAATTTCTGTAGACTGCCTTTATTACATTGAGTAATGTTCCTTTTTCCTTAGTCTTTCTAGAAATTTTATGAAGAAGTGATGTTGGATTTTGTCTGCATCTAATGAGATGGTAATTTGATTTCAAACTTTTAGTAAGCTCTTGTGGTGGGTTATGCATATTGAATCATGCCTGCATTATGGGGTTGAAGCCACCTTGATCATGATGGACGATATTTTCAGATATATTCTTGAATTTGAATTATAAGTTTCCTGAGAATTTGTTTAGCTCTGTTCATAATGGACTTTATTATATAATTTCCTATTATGTGGCATCGTTGTGTAACTTTTTTACTAAGGTATTAATGGTTTCATAAAAGAAATTTAGAAACATCTTTTAATTTTTAAGCTTTTTAAATTGCTGTTTCAATTTCAGTAAGAGTTATAATTTCTGTGTTATATTATCAAAATTGCCTGTGTTTTCTCATCACTTTCTTGAGATCTTTGCTCCTAAAATGCACCTGCCATGTTGTGTGCTGTGTGCAAAGCAAATTCACTATGTTTTGCTCAAAAATGTGCATGAGTCTACTGTGACAAAACACCTATACACTTAAGGAATTAAATAAATTAGGTTTATGACTTAATAATGGGAAGCAAATAATATCATAAGAAACCTGGCATTTATTGCAATGTTGTCCCTCAAGAATTAAGAAAATAACCAGGAAGAGTGGAGTTTTATCCTTTGTGCACACAGATAATTTGCTCTGGGGCTGAGGAACCTCAGAAAGTAGTGTAACCTAAGTTTTATACCCCAGGGATCAGAGACCCTACTATACTAAAGGACTGAAGAGCATCCTGTTCCCAAGGATTGAAATAGGCTACACTGGTATGTTCTAATCCAATATTTTTTCATTCCAAGCAAATTGTATAGTTACTCTTGAGATCTGTAACCAAGAAAGAATGAGAAATTTACCTAACTCAACACTCCTGGAGAACCTTCCTGTAATGAGGCAAAGCTCAAACGCTAAACCTAGAAGGACCCATACTACTCCCACACACCTTTGTGACAGATCACTCAGTCTTTCTTTGGAGTAATTCCTTTAAATGTCTATTTAAAATGTATGTGTCATTCAATCAAACTCTTAATTTCAAGAAGACAAGAATGAAAAAAGACTTTCACAGCATAAATATGGCAGCTTGCAATGTTCCTACAGTCCCTTATTAAACAATAACAGCTGGCACAATATGGATATATATATATATACATATATGTATATGTATATATATATATCATTCATATTAAACTTTAAAACCTGAAGATTAATGGGAAATACAATAGTTCCAGCCCACTAAGTTTTGGATGTTTTATTAAACAGCAATAGATAACAGATACAGGTTTTAATATCATAATGATATGTTTCTAGGAAGTACATTCATTGGCAACTAAGTTGTCAGTCTGAAATATAAGCTGCAAAATGCAGTGAGAATGAATCTTAGTATGTTAAAAATACTTTTTAAAATTATTCTCAAATTAAGAAGGAAAAAAAGTAAAAATCTGGAAAAAGATTTTTACTTTTTTTCCTTCTTAATTTGAGAATAAGTACCCAGAGACTAAAAGTTTCTAACATTCTAAAGACCGTCTCTGTGAAACAATGGTGTTTTAGAAAATCCCTCAATATATTTTATCATATATATCTCTGTTAAACATCTGTGGATGTGACTTACTTAGAATCTGATGAATCTAGTAAGAAAGAGATAAAAAATCTCCAAATGGTGAAGAAAAATGTTATAATAGAAATATTATTATCATGAAAAAAGGAAGAGAAAGAGAACTGAGGCTAAGTTCCCTCCTACCTTATTATGTAAAGACAATCACCCATTGCAAAGAGCAAGTGGTTGTAAACCAGGGTATATTTGAAAGGGAGGATGGCACAGAACATAAGTCAAATGCTTGGAATTTTTGCCTCAACTGACTTGAAGGAATAGTTCTTACTTGCAAACTAGATCAAGCTTGACTTCAGAATTTCAGGGACTGTATTCCTGCTATGTGATGTCTATTTTCCATACACAGGAGTTTCTACATTGGTTATCCAGGAACCTATTTGCTGTTATGTATAGAATGTACAGAGATAACTTAGGCTCATTAGCTGATAGCTTTTCTAATGGATATGAAGATTTGAAGGACCATACTAAGAGAAATATGCTTGATGTGGGTCATCTGTCTCTTCCTGGACCCAAGGCCGATGATAAAATTGTAGCATTTGAATTAATGATCTAATAACCTCTTGTATGCTGGATGAAGAGAAACATAGATTTTACATATAGGTATAATATTAAAATCTGTGCTTCTAAGGGCAACTGAGGACAATTAAACATCCTAGATGAATAACCTCTATCATATTCCCCATGTCCAATGCTCTGCTAATGTCTAGTGATTATATTAATTTTAGAGATGATGGTATCTGCACCATTCTCTTCTAATTTTAGCAGCCATACTTTTGTGATTATCATGAAAATACAGAACTAAAATAGCTTATGTTTTGGGACTCTTGATATAATATCACTGAAGTAATACGGACTTATTTTATTTGTATTCTTGTGATGCTTGTTCTAAGTGTGTCTATGTACAGAAGTGAATAAACCCAGAACCCCTATAAACAACACCAGTTAGTCTCTTCCATGAGAGCCAGAACAAGTTGTCAGAGGAAATGTAGTCGAATTATCCTGAAAGATTATTTAGCATCTGGTCCACACATATGATGCACCATGGATTATATACAGCAATTCTGCACTGACTCTTCACAAACATGCAGACATGAGAACTGACTTAGGTTTTAAGGCATGAACTATGCTGCGGAGCAGTAGACTGATAAAGCAATTCTTCAAAATTCATAAGAACTCTGCTTCCCCAAAGAATATACCCTATTTCAAAAACTAAAATTGCTCTATTGGGTCAGCAAAATAATTTAATAGTACTGTCAGAGCACTTGCAATACAAGCTTAACAGCCTGAGTAGTCCACCCAACAATAGAAGAAGAAGTTAGATTGGACAAGGCTGTCCTTTAACTTCTAAGTGCACACCGCTACACATGCATACCCCCATGAAAACTATGAAATTTAAATAAATTACACTGCTTCTCAAAGTAGTGATTCTTCAGGTGAAACCATGTAATTAAAGCAAAACTTTAGCATACTACAGTCAGTAAAATAAATTTACTTGTATGTCTTTTACACTGTATTTTTATGATGGAAGAATGATAAAGAATGGGAAGCACATATATGTGTTTGAAGCACATGACTACATATACAAAGATAATGCAGGAAGACCCCTTAGTTCTAAACACAGCTGATTAAACTGAGAAAACACATTGAAAGAAATACTAACAATTCTTTTAGCTATATGACTATACTTGGCCTCAAACACTGGAAATCTCATGCAGCAGCACCCTTTCTAAAAATAAAATTATTTAGAATGTATTTCTATTATTTATCTTGTGTTCAAAAACATAGATTAATATTATATAATAACAAATCATTGATAAATTACATTCAATTTTATGTTACTATTTATTTTTCAATATCAGAACAATTACCTAACAGATTAAAATAAAGAATTATGCTTTGGAGCCTGAACTGGCCATCCCCCGTCACTGGATTGGTGATTGGCATGGTTGTCATTGGAAAGCCTTCATCAGTTCACTGATGAGTCAAATTCAGAGACCCACTGTCAAACTTTGGGCTCAGCTCAGAGAGTCCCGCTGAGGAGAGAGAGGAGGGTCTGTAGGAAACAGTAGGGTCGGGAACATCACAGGAAAACCCACAGAAACCACTAGCCTGGTTCTCAGGAACTCAGATTCTGAACCAACAACCAGAGAGCATGCGTGAAACAAACTTAGACCCTCGGCATATATGTGATAGTTGTGTAGCTTGGTCTATACATGTGTTTCCTGGCACTGGGAGCAGGGCTGTCCCTGGTGCTTTGACTGGCTTTTGGTAACCTATTCCTCATGCTGGGTTGCCTTGTCCAGCCTTAATACAGGGGGAGGCGCTTGGTCTTAGGATAGTTTGATAAGCCACTCTTTGCCGAAGGCTAAGAGAGGCCTGCCCCTTTCTGAGTAATTATGCAGGAGGAATGGATTGACTGGGGCAGGACAAAGAGAGGAGGAGGAAGAGAATCGGTCTGTAAAAAAATTAACAAAATAATAAATATATAAATAAACAAACAAACAAATAAATAAATAAAAAGAATCATGCTTTGGATGCTTCAAAAAGATTTCAAATTTTAATATATGCAGTAGCATAATTTTTATTGCTTTATAAATAATACCATTCAAATTTTCCATCTCCTCCCCTCCTCCCATTTCCCTCCTGCTTCCCCTACTCACTCTCCTTCCTCCCTCTCCATTCCTAAGAGAGGGCAGGGTACCCTGCCCTGTGGGAAGTCTAAGGCCCTTCCCCCTCCATCCAGGCCTAGGAAGGTATGCATCCAAACAGACTAGGATCTCTAAAAGCCAGTACATGCAGTAGAATCAAATCAAAGTGCCATTATCATTGGCTTCTTAGTCAGCCCCCATTGTCAGCCATATTCAGAGACTCTGCTTTGATCACATGCTCGTTCAGTCCCAGTCCAGCTGGCCTTGGTAAGCTCCCATTAGATCAGTCACACTGTCTCATGGGTGGACCAACCCGTCGAGGTCCTGACTTCCTTGCTCATCTTCTCCCTCCTTCTGCTCTTCAATCCAGAAGAGCTCAGTCCAGTGCTCCAATGTGGGTCTCTGTCTCTACCTCCATCCATTGCTGGATGAAGGTTCTATGATGATATTCAAGATATTCATGAGTGTGGCTATGGGACAAGGCCAGTTCAGGCACCCTCTCCTCTACTGCCCAAGTACCTAGCTGAGGACATCCCCGTGGACACCTGGGAACCCCTCTAAAGCCAAGTCTCTTGCCAACCCCAAATGGGTCATAGTGTTAGATAAAGTACATAGGCTTGGAAGAGAGAATAAAAAAAGTATAGAAAGTTATAAAATAAAGTTAATACTTTAAAAAAAGGGTAAAGTCTTCAAAGAGACAGAGTAAAGTAACAGTAAAAATAAGCCACGTAAAAATGAAAAATTCACAGAGAGTCTGGATAATGTATTTTATTATGATTTCTTTAAAATTTTTACTATAAAGGAGCTAAGTACAAAAAAACATTTCATTGTATGGGCCAAACTAAACCACCATGTATATCATAAAGGTATCTAGACTTCAAAATTTGGGTCTAAGGATATGATGCTTTGGAAAAGACGTTCTTCTTTTGTTTTCACAGAAGATGAGACCCTGTGGGTTCCTTCTAGACCAATGTGGTATGATAGAACACACCCTTCTGAAAGGTCACAGTGAATACCTTCAAAAATTACTTCACTCAACTGGTGACTGAGATGAACCTATCACATAGGATATACCATGAAAGACCTGATTAACAGTGCCCCCATTCAGCACGAAGCAGTTTGGAAAAAAATAACTGCACCCATATTGTTTATAATTGCTTTACATTTAAAGGGGTATATGATATAGATATGAATAATTTGCATTGGTATAAATCTTGATTTATTGATACAAGTTTAAGGTCAATTTTGTTATATGTATATGGATTTCTGATCTTGATTAAGGTATTATGATTGTGTAGTTCATTTAAAAATGTAATGTATAATTAGGAAATATTGGTTGTTAGTGAATAATCACAGATAATAGCCAAGCTTGTAGTCATGTTAGTTAGATTTTCTAGATATACAAAGATATATTTCAGTTAGATAGGCATTCTTCCTATCTTTCAAAGACTACAGAATATGGCATTTAAAATGTTTTAATAACTTAGGGCTTTTCATGACAATGAGACACATTTGCTCCTGGCAGCACCAAGCTACTTCAAGAGGAAGATGGGCATCAAAGAGGCTCCTTATGGAGTTTGGGAGTTGGGCAAGTAACAGCTTTTGCCTGGACAGATGCATAAACTGGACATGAAGAACCCACAGAGAGATGACTGCTGAACTTGCCTAAAGGTGAGATGATCCTTCTGGGTTCCTGATTCATGAAAGAATCTGTGAGACATTCTGCAGGATACAGAAGAAAGTGACTGAACTGTCTTTGAAAGTTCCTGCTTCATGGAAAAGTCTGCTGAATACTATGGGCCTATAGGCTGAAAATGAATGTGCCCCAATGGTACAGAAGAACTTTGGGTGACTGTACAGGCAGCGAGATATCTCTGTCATTTCTAGAGTTTTGGAAGCTGCTTACAATGTACTTCTTGTTTACTTAGGTAATATTATATCCTTCTGGAGTCTTTGATGGAGTTGAAATATAGATAGATAGTTATAGTTATAGTTTTCCATTGTTATGATAAAAAATAAAATAGATCTAAATATTGTAACTGTAATTCTTGCTTGATAACTGTTTTGTTATATGTAATTTTACTATGTTAAAGTGAAAGCCTTTCTTTTTTATTTACACAGAAAAAGGGGAAGTGGTGTAGAAGGTCCTTCTTTCTATGTGTTGCTTTCATTGGTTAAAAAAAGAAACTGCCTTGGCCTTTTGATAGGGCAGAACTTAGATAGGCAGGGAGGACAGAACTGAATTCTGGAAGGAAGAAGGCAGAGACAGTGAGATGCCATGAAGCTCCCGCCTGAGACTGACACTGGTTAGAATCTTTCCCGGTAAGCCATGACCTCATGGTGTTACACAGATTGGTAGAAATGTGTTAGATCACATGTGAGAGTTGGACAAGAAGAGGCTAGATATAATGGACCAGGCAGTAATTTAATTAATTCAAATTCTCTGTGATTGTTTTGGGGAATAAGCTAGCCAGGCGGTGGGGTGCTGCCCACTCACTCCTACAACACTCCAGAAATACCTTTATTGTATAGGACTGTTTGGGCTATCCTGGGTTTTTTTGTTTTCGCATGTAAAGTTGATTATTGTTCTCTCAAGGTCTGTGAAGAATTGTGTTGGGATTTTGTTGGGGATTACATTAAATCTATATATTGCCTTTGGTAGAATTGCCATTTTTACTATGTTGATCCTACCAATCCAAGAGCATGAGAGATCCTTCCACTTTCTGGTATCCTCTTCAATTTCTTTCTTCAAAGACTTAAATTTCTTGTAAATTAGATCTTTCACTTCCTTGGTTAGTGTTATCCGAAGATACTTTATGCTATTTTTGGCTATCATGAAAGGTGATGTCTCTCTGATTTCCCTCTCTGCTTCTTTATCCTTTGTATATAGGAGGGCTAATGATTTTTTTGAGTTGATCTTGTATCCTGCCACATCACTGAAGGTATTTATCAGCTGTAGGAGTTCTTTGGTAGAGTTTTTGGGGTTACTTATGTACACTATCATATCATCTGCAAATAACAAAAGTTTGACTTCTTCCTTTCCAATTCGAATCCCCTTGATCTCCTTATGTTGTCTTATTGCTATTGCTAGAACTTCAAGCACTATATTGAAGAGATATGGAGAGAGTGGACAGCCCTGTCTTGTTCCTGATTTTAGTGGAATGGCTTTAAGTTTCTTTCCATTTAATTTGATGTTAGCTGTTGGCTTGCTGTATGTTGCTTGTATTATATTTAGGTATGAAACTTGTATCCCTAATCTCTCCAAGACCTTTTTCATAAAAGGTGTTGAATTTTGTCAAATGCTTTTACAGCATCTAATGAAATAATCATATGGGGTTTTTTTTTCAGTTTATTTATATGATGGATTACATTAATAGATTTTCATATGTTGAACCAACCCTGCATCTCTAGAGTGAAGCCTACTTGATCATAATGGATAATTTTTTTGATGTGTTCTTGGATTCGGTTTGCCAGTATTTTATTGAGAATTTTTGCATTGATGTTCATGAGAGAGATAGGTCTTTAATTCTCTTTCTTGGTTCAATCTTTGTGTGGATTTGGTATCAGGGTAACTGTAGCTTCATAAAAAGAGTTCGGCAATGACTCTTCTGTTTCTGTTATGTGAAACACGTTAAGAAGTATAGGTATTATCTGTTCTTGGAAGTTCTGGTAGAATTGTGCGTTAAAACCATCTGGTCTTGGGCTTTTTTGGTTGGGAGGTTTTTGATGACAGCTTCTATTTCCTCACAACTTATAGGTCTCTTTAAATTGTTCACCTGGTCTTGATTTAATTTCGGTATATGGTAATTATCTAAAAATAATGTCCATTTCTTTTACATTTTCCAATTTTGTGGCATATAGGTTTTTGTAGTAAGACCTAATGATTCTCTGAATTTCCTGAGTGTCTATTGTTATGTCCCCCTTTTCATTTCTGATCTTGTTAATTTGAGTGTTCTCTCTCTGCCTTTGGATTAGTTTGGATAGGGGTCTGTCAATCTTGTTGATTTTCTCAAAGAACCAGCTCTTTGTTTAATTGATTCTTTGGATTGTTTTCTGTGTTTCTATTTTGATGATTTCAGCCCTCAGTGTGATTATTTCCAGTTTTCTACTCCTCCTGGGTGAGTCTGCTTCTTTTTATCTAGAGCTTTCAGCTGTGCTGTTAAGTCTCTAATGTGAGCTTTCTCTGTTTTCTTTATGTGGGCACTAAGTGCTATGAACTTTCCTCTTAGCACTGCTTTCATAGTGTCCCATAGGTTGCGGTATGTTGTGTCTTTATTTTCATTGAATTCAAGGAAGACTTTAATTTCTTTCTTTATGTCTTCCTTGACCCAGGGGTGGTTCAGTATTTGACTGTTAAGTTTCCATGAGTTTGTAGGATTTCTGGGGGTGGAATTGTTGTTAAATTCTAACTTCATTCCATGGTGATCCGATAAGACACAGTTGGTTACTCCATTTTTTTTTTGTAGCTTTGATTGTGTGCTTTGTTACAGAGTGTGTGACCAATTTTCGAGAAGGTTCCATGAGATGCTAAGAAGACGGTATATTCTTTCCTGTTTGGGTGGAATGTTCTATAGATGTCTATTAAGTCCACTTGATTCATTACATCTGTTAGTTCTCTTATTTCTCTGTTAAGTGTCTGTCTGGTTGACCTGTCCATTGGTGAAAGAGGAGTGTTGAAATCTCCTACTATTAGTGTGTAGGGTTTGATGTGTGCTTTGAGTTCTAGTAATGTTTCTTTTACATATGTGGGTGCTTTTATATTAGGGGCATAGATATTCAGTATTGAGACTTCATCCTGATGGATTATTCCGTTTAAGAGTACAAAATGTCCTTCTCCATCTCTTCTGATTGATTTTAGTTTGAAATCAATTTTGTTAGATATTTGTATAGCCACATCTGCTTGTTTATTAGGTCCATTTGATTGGAAAACCTTTTCCCAACCCTTTACTCTGAGGTAGTGCCTGTCTTTGAGGTTGAGGTGTGTTTCTTATAAACAGCAGAATGTTGGATCCTGTTTTCGTTTCCATTCTCTTAACCTGTGCCTTTTTATAAGTTAATTGATTCCATTGATATTAAGCGATATTAATGACCAGTGGTTGTTAACCTGGTTATTTCTTTTGGTGGTAGTGTTTGCGTGTTTCCCTTCTTTGAGTTGTGCTGGTGGAGGATTGTCAGATGTCAGTATTATTATGGGTGTTGTTGGCTTCCTTGGGTTGTGGTTTTCCTTCTAGTACTTACTGTAAAGCTGGGTTTGTGGCTACATATTGTTTAAATCTGTTTTTATCCTGGGATATCTTGTTTTCACCATCAATGGTGAAAGAAAGCTTTGCTGGGTATAGTAGTCTGGGCTTGCATCCATGGTCTCTTAGTGTCTGCAGCACATCTATCCAAGACCTTCTGGCTTTCATGGTTTTCATAGAGAAGTCAGGTGTAATTCTGATAGGTTTTACCCTTATATATTACTTGACATTTTTCCTTTGCAGCTCTTAATGTTCTTTCTTTATTCTGTATGCTTTGTGTTTTGATTATTATATGGGGAGGGGATGTTTTTATTTATTTATTTTTTTGATCCAGTCTATTTGGTTTTCTGTATGCTTCCTGTACCTTCATAGTAATATCCTTCTTTAGGTTGGGAAAGTTTTTGTCTATAATTTTGTTGGTTATATTTTCTGGGCCTTTGAGTTGTAATTCTTCTCCTTCTTCTACCCCTATTATTCTTATTCTTAGGTTTGGTGTTTTCATGGTGTTCCAGATTTTCTGCATGTTTTGTGTTAAGAATTTGTTGGATTTGCTCTGTTCTTTGATCAATGAGTTCATTTCCTCTATAGTATCTTCAGTGCCTGAGATTCTTTCTTCTATCTCATGTATTCTGCTGGTTATACTTGTCTCTATAGTTCCTGTTCATTTACCCAGATTTTCCATATACAGCCATCCCTCCGTTTGTGTTTTCTTTATTACTGCCATTTCGGACTTCAAGGTTTGAACTGTTTCCTTTACCTGTTTGATTGCTTTTTCGTGGTTTTCTTGGGTATCTTTGAGGGACTTATTAATTTCTTGTAACTTTTTGTTTGTCTTCTCTTCCATTTCTTTTAAGGAGTTTTTCACACCCTGTTTAAGGGCCTCTATTATTTTCACAATGTTACGTTTAAAGTCGATTTCTTCTATTTCTTCTGGATTAGGGTGTCCAAGTCTTCCTGTTGCGTGTTTACTGATTTCTGGTGTTGTCATGTTGTTTTTCAGGTTGTTGGAGGAATTCTTGCATTGGCGCCTGCCCATCTCTTCCTTCAAATGCGGACAGGAGAGTCGTGGCATCTTGGTCCAATCTTTGCTGGGACATAGTGTGTACTTGGGGGATTTTCTTGGTCTGCCCTTTCTTAGGACTCCTCAGCACTGGAGCTGACCCTCAGATTCCCTCTTCCCTGAAGCAGGCTGTGCTGGTGGCTCTAATGACCCCACAGATGGAAAGGAGTACTTGGGAGCAAGATGGGATGGGGTAACTAGAGAAAGCCAGTAGCCTGGGAGACACCCTGCTGAATGGCCAGAAACATTTAGGAAAATGGAAGGAACCTGTACTCAGTTCTTAGGACTGTCCAGCCATGTGGGCACATACTTATCCCTCTGGATGGATCTCCTCAGTACAGGAGCAGGAACTCTTGCTGGGCCAAGGACCTCACAGACAAAAGGGCAAGCTTGGGGGGGGCAGGGTTGTGAGGAACAAAGAAGCCCATGCAGCAGGAGCTGGAGGGGGCCTGTACTCTGTTCCCGGGACAGTCCGGCTGGGTGGGCACACACTTACCCCTCTGGATGGATCTCCTCAGTATAGAAGCAGGGCCAATCAAATTTACTGTAAGAAAAATAGAAAATTGAAAGATTTCAAACTCACATGATAAAAATTCTAGAAATAAAATCTTTATGAATCCATACAAATTCACTGAGTTATTTAATAAGAAAAAATGTGAGAATAAAAATAAGCTTTAAATAAATTATAGTAATTAATATTTACATTTTCATTTATAGAAAATGTATTATTAGTTTTACTAAATTATCCTAATAAATATTATCTAAGATAAAAGTCATTAATATTTTACAATTGTACATTGTACAATTTTATTAGTAATTTTAAATAACTCAGTCTTTGAACCGGTTTTACATTTAATATTGAAAACTTCCTAATGCAATCCACAGGGTTTGTTTTGAACTTTTATCTAAAATTTTTTAATGCACTAATAAAATATTTGCTTCCTTGGATATATTTAATATTCAAGTTAACTAATGAATGTTAGACCCCGTAGAGAATAAAGTTCTTTGTAGCAACCTATTTTACTCAGAGTTTTCGTGTGTGTGTGTGTCTGTCTGGGGGGGAATGTAAAAAGTATAAAAGTACAATTATACAGAATATATTAGAAATATATACAAGTAACATATTCCTTCATTCCTATATTATTATATCAAGCTTGAAACAAAGGAGATTTTATTGAGTTGACTTCACACAATTATAGATTGACAAACCCAGATCTGAAGGGATGTTTATCTGTAACCAATAAAAAATCCCAGCAATCAGTGTTGCATCTTTCGGGGCCAAGCATAACACTTTCCTCTTTCTTTGTGAGTGATCACTCTTTCCTGTTAAACCTTAACTGAATGTTGAAGGTCCAGCTGCATTATACAAAGGAATCTGGTCGCTCATTTAAAGAACAGCTTTACAGAGATGTCTAGACTGGTATTTGACCCAACAGAGCTGTACCACAGCATTGCCAAATTGATATATAAAGTTTACTGGGTAAAGCTCATTGGATAATTTGCATTTTTGTTTTAGAAGGAATGTAATGGAAAACCTTTTCTTAGGTTTTTTTTTTGCGAGACAAGGTTTCTTTATAGCTTTGGAGTCTGTCCTGGAACTAGCTCTTGTAGACCAGGCTGGCCTCGAACTCACAGAGTTCCACCTGCCTCTGCCTTCTGAGTGCTGGGATTAAAGGTGCGCACCACCACTGCCCGGCAAAGATGTGTGTCTTTGCAGGCCCCAGCGAGATTTGAACTCACGACCCCTGGTTTACAAGACCAGTGCCCTAACCCTTGAGTATAGGGCCACACTGGAAAACATTTTTAAAAAGTGTATTTAAACAAAAAAACAGATTAATGCAGAAAAGTAATAGAAGGCTACATTAAAATAATATTATGTCTTTACATAGAAACATTCAATATCAATGCTACGTTTACAAATAGCGAGCCATCTTTTAAAATTATTTTTTTGCATTTAGTGTGCAGGGGCATATGTGACGCCATATATATATATATGGAGATCGGAAGAAAACTTGAAGGAGTCAGTTCTCTCAGTTCGCTCCTTCCACTGTATATGCTCTGGTTTCCATTATGGGGTCACATAAAACACGCCGACCAAAACACCTTCTTACACTTCCAGATTGTGGTCCCTCGCTGAGAAGGTGAGAAGGGTGGGAATTTAAGGACAAGACTGAAGCAGGTGAAACACTGCAGGCTCTTAGAAACATGTATGTTCATGGTGACAAGTGACTTCACTCACTGAGAAATCTTGCCAGCTCCTAAGTACTGTTTTATTTTAAGCATATACTGGTAGATACTTAGATGACTGACAGTTTGAATATAGATAATAGTAGGCATGAAAAGAATAGTTAGATGGAGGAATTTTAGATGGATGTTTAATAAGGAGATAAGTAGTTTAAGTTTGAATATTTATAACATTCTACCTTTAACTAACTTTGAGTCTTCCTGCTACTAAGCAAAATGAAATAGGGAGCTACATTCCTCCAATCTTTTCTTCATGCTTTGCACCCATTATGTCACTGCATTTTTTTTTTTACATTATGAGTGTGCGTGTTGTGGTTGCTTTAATTTTATAGGCACAGAAATGAAGTGATATATACTTTGGGATGAATCTTACTTTGAAAATTATCCATATTTGATTCAAATAGAACTGCTATAGTGAGCTACTAAGTCAATACTAGAACCACGTAAGACCCATTAGACTTTGGGGCACAAGGAATATATTTTATATTATGGGAAGTTCTTAACTTTGATAATCAGGGGCTGACTGTTATTATTATAACGTGGCTCCCAAAGGGTTTAAATATGAATTTTATTTCCAACACAGCAGTGTTGGGAAGTAGAGCATAGTGTGTGTGGGGGGGTGTTTTATGACTTAGGGCTTCATACTCATGACTAGAAACATGCAATGTTAATGTGAGTGAGTTCATACTTACTACAGTGAGTTAATTCTCATGGAAGTTCTAATTTTCATTTTGCTTGTATTGTCTTAAGACTTACCTGTGTTCTACTACTCAAGTCTGTCCCATACCCTGAGGGCACTTGGAGGGCTCATCCTTGAGCATGAGTAGAGTCACCCAATGAAACAATGCTATTAGCAGCGAATTCTTTGATTCTATTTTTCCTAGATTTCTCTGTTAAGCTGTCTGACATATATGGTGTTACACCAAGAAATTAGATTGGACTAATAATTAGTCACTTTTGTTTTACTTATTTATTTATTTTATATTCCAGCAACAGTTTCTCCTTCCTCCTCTCATCCCCCACTCCCTGTTCCTACCCATCAATCTACTCCTCCTTTCCTGTACAGGAAAAGGCAGGTATCTCATGGATATCAACAAAACATGGCACATAAAGTTGCAGTAAGACTAAGCGCCTCCCAGGTATTAAGACTGAGCAAGGCGATTCAGTATGAAGAGAAAGGTCCAAAAAACAGTAAAAGCGTCAGAGGCAGACCCTTTTCCAAATCCTAGGATTCCCACCAAAGGATCAAGCTAAACAACTATAGCACATACGCAGGGTGCCTACACCATCCTCATGCAGACTCCCTGGTTGTCGGTTCAGTCTCTATGAGCCCTTATGATCCCAGATTAGTTGATTCTGTGGGTTTTGTGTGGGATTCTTGACCCATCTGGCATCTTCCACCTACAACCTGTCCTGCCTGAGGGATGTGCTAGAGTAAGGGTGGCCTAGAGGTTGAGGGAGTGGTCAACCAATGACTGGTATAGCCTAAAACTCATGCCAGGAGGTCAACCCATCACCTGAAGCACCAGGAACCATGGGCTGGATGACCCAGAGACCTAGGATAGAACCAAACATGAGTGGGGAGACAAAAATGTCAAAGTAAAGCTGCTCTCGTTTTTAACAATGTCTTGTTCACAAAATTTTCACCAGTCTGCTTCTATTAAATTCAAGTAATGGTATAAAGTTTTTCAACTGGGCTGTAGTGTTTTCCTAGCCCTAGGAGACCTTTCCTTCCATGTATCATTCTCTAGTCTCTACTGAACAATGTGCACTGTGGTCTTAGTTGCTCTTAATAAGACGGGCTATTGTTATTGAGAGCATACATTTGCTTCAACTTTCAACACACTGTTTCAAATGAAGTCAACCCTTTTGGGGGAGAGTATAGGAGCTTTCTTTTCTCATGACTTGTCTCACTCTTCAATCAACACATTGGTCTTCTACTTAGGACACATGTTAGAGCAATAGCCTGTGATAATCCTTCTTTGTCATTCCTTATTGGAATTTCTGCCTCATGAGCAAGCCGGAGCAAACCAGGTACTTGGGTTGCCTTCAGCCTGTCATAACAAGGGCAGAACCTCCTAACTGTGCATGGAAGATGAGGGAAGAAGTGAGCTCTTAATGTCTGAATAGGTCTCCCAAGGGGTTAAACTTGTTTACCTTAAAATTAAAAAGCGTGATAAATGGTAGTGATCTGTGCAGGCAGAGTTAAGCCAATGACAGGAGAGTGAGCCACATCTTTTCATTTATTCCCATCAAACTGAGCTAGGAGGATGAAATAAAGAAAATATAATTTTATCTAAAGGAGGTCAATCCTTTCTGCCCTCATCAAACTTTATCATTTTAAGTAAATTTTAATTTGTTCTATGCCCTTCGACAATTTTCTCTGAAGAGTTTTTGTTTTGTTTCTTGGTAGTTTTATTGGATTGTAGGCTCATGGAGCTATTCACATTGTCATCAAAGTGAAGTCTCAAGTCTCATGCACTATTATTATTTCTACATTAAAATATATAAATTGCATATACCACAACCTTTTGAGTTTGCATAGCAATAAGTAGAAAAATAGGTAAGTCCTGCTGCCCTGTGGTGTTCTAAGTGTAGGGCAAAAAAGTGCATGTGAATGTTTTAGAGTCTTTAGAAATATCATGCTCTCTTATTTTCTTAGCAACTTTTTAGTCTCTAAATCTGTGACTTAGTAATATCTGTGCTCAAGTATAGGTTCTAAAAACAAATATTAAGATGAAAGATTTCTCTATGAGTCTTACAAGTCAGTTAGACTGATTGTTGAAATAATATAAAGTCATCTTCTCCTGAACAAAATTTTGCTGTTAACTGACTTACAATGCCTTCAACTGAATTTATGATGGATAACTCAAATTTACAATGCCTAAAACTTCATCACACAATGCTGTTCTTTTGCAAACTTGTTTCAAAACTTCCTATAGATCAGTAAATGCAACCCTTCAGCCCTTATATTCTCAAGACATTGAAGGGGGTCTTTCTGATTCATACGCTCTCCCATCCCTCACATCTCAATTCTTGACAAATCATGTAGTTTCAAACTGTTCAGTGCAACAGGAACATATTCATTTTTCTATTTCCCAGCAACAGTTCCTTAATCAAAGGCCTCCTAGTTTCATTGCACCAAAGATTCCTTAACTAGTTTAGTCTTTCTATTATTTGAGCTTATTGGTTTATACTATTTTTCTATACAACAGATACAACAGCATAAATGAAATCTTTCTTGAAAAAAGTAACCTTTTTACTTGCTTATGGTGGTAAAATATTGCTTTTTAAAAATTCAAATTTTCTTTCTTAACTTATAAGGATTTTTTTGTCATATAATCTTTATCTTTGCAACTCACTTCTTACCTATTTCTGTCTTGTTTGTGTGTCAAATTGTTTTTTTGCTTTTCAAACATGCTGTGGTAGTTTGAATAAGGACAATATCCATAAGTTCATATATTTGAACTCATAGTCACCAGTGAGTGACATTATTAGGACAGATTAAAAAGATTGAGTGGTGTGTCTTTGTTGGAGGAAGAGTGGCACCGTGAGTGGGCTTTGAGGTTTCAAAGCTCAGAGAACCTATCTGTCTGTCTGTCTATCTATCTATCTATCTATCTATCTATCTATCTATCTATCTATCTATCGATCTATCATCTATCTATCTCTTTCTCTCTGCCTAAAGATCAGGATGTAGAACTCTCAAATACTTCTCCAATGCCATGTGTGTTGTGTGATACCATGTTCCTACCATGATGTTATTACTCTAACCTCTGAAACTGTAATCAAATCCCAATTAAAAGTTTTCTTTCATATAAAACATAAAATTTTATAATAATTTAGTTGCCTTGGTCATGGTGTCTCTTCACAGAAACAGAACAGTAGCTAAGAAACACACCCAGTTTATAAACTTCACAATACTATATCATATATTTTTTTTTTATCTCTGGCAGCACCCTTCACTTTAAATACCTATTTTATTAATTTTTATGCCTGTTTTAAATGTAACTTTTAAATGAAGTATGAAAACATAGCAGTAACATACTTACAGAGTTATTTATCTAACACTTTCCAATCAATATTTGCATTGTGTCCTGTTTTAAATCAGAGTCACTATAGCTATCTACAATCAATCGTTCCTTTATAAGAATATTAAAAATACCTCCTTCCAGAATTCTGAGATATGAATATACAATGCCATATAACTTCTTATGGTTACTCTGTTGTAGAATAGCACACAAGTACTTGTTATACCTACATAAATCATCTAATAATCATTGACCAGCCTTCCCATCAATCTATGGAAAGTGTATTTTTAGTCCACTTTTATGAGATCAACTTTTTATAGTCTGTGAATGAGCTCATGTGAAATTTGTCTTCCTGGTGTGTGGCTTCTTTCACTTAACATAACAATTTTCCATTCCCATCCATAGATTTTTCTTAATAGTTACTTTCTATTCCAATTTTCGTCTAATGTCATAGGTCATATGGAATCAATAATAACAATAATAATAACATGTTATTATCTGGACTTTAAAGAAATTACTTCGTTATATTTTCTTTATATTCTCAATTTCTTTTAGTTTTTCCAATTGGTGGAATCCACAGTTTTCAAGTATATTCTTATGATTATCTGTCTATTGTTTTGCCAGCATTTTTAGTTCCAATTTTTTTATCCAAAACCAATGTGACCAGGCTTGAAATTTTTACAGAAGATTGTATTTATATATTTAGTTGCTTTACACACACACACACACAAACACACACACACAAATAACAATGACAATTAAAGAAAAAGAAATAAAGAATTTGCAAGGAAGTTAGGAAGGTACTGTAGAAGAGGTTGGAAAAATAAAAGGGAAAACACTATAATTATACTTTACTCTTTAAGAATAAAATCCTACTTTTTGTTATTTGAGAATTTCATACATGCCATATGTTTTGATCAAATCGATCCTATTTCCTATACTTTAAATCCTCCAATATTCTCCCTATCTCATTTCCTTCCTATTTTCATGTTTTTCATTTTAAGCCCACTGACTCCACTTAGTGCTACCAGTATAGCATGGGTATAGGATCATGTATTGACACACAGCAACCTCTCGGTGGTCTCATTCGTAAGAAAACTGATTCTCCTTCTCCCAATAGTCATCAATTGCCAACAGTATAGCTTCACCCGTTTGGCTAGCTCTCACAGTGCTGAAAGGTACTCTCTTTACTACTGATGAAGTAGTCAACAGTCTAACCCAACTCTGAACCCTGTGAGCTACTACTGATGTCATAGGGTCATAAATGTCTTGAGAGTCACAAAGCACTTTTTGATTAAATTTAAGGTCATATATAGAAGACAGAACTAATACCTGGCAACACTAATGAGTCTCAGAACCTGTATCTGGGTAGGGTATATGCCCTTAAGGAGAACTTAATACTGTTATTTTGCTAAATGACCACAATATTGACCATCTCTTAAGTACTTATTTTTATACACACATATTAGTATGGCATTCAACCCAATTCAGAGAAGCATCTTCCTTTTATTTCTGTAGCTGGAGGTTAACACAGAAACCCACATAAAGCTATTCAATATTCAGAGAATATAATTGTGGAGAGATCAGCCACATATGAGTTGTTTGAATCACATCCTCTCCTCCTGAGGATCTGGGATCACTACAGAAGATGGGGAAGAAAGATGCTAAAAGCCAGAGTTAACTGATAACTACAGAGAAAATGCTTTCATAGCATGTCAGGGCAGTTGCACACATGAACTAATAGCAGATGGAACAGCATGCCAAAGACCTGAACTGCATCAAGACTAGCAAAAATAACACTGCAGCCAGGGAAGGGATTTATGCATTTATTTTATTTGATTTTAATATTCTTTTATTTTTCATTTAAAAAATTTACACTTCCTCCCCTTCTCCCAGTCCCCCCCCGCTCCCCCAATAACCCTCCTCCCTCCCCCTGCTTCCTTAAGAGGGGGCTGAGTACCCTGCCTTGTGGGAAGCCCAAGGCCCTCCCCCCTCCATCCCGGCCTAGGAAGGTATGCATCCATATAGACTAGATTCCCAAAAAGCTAATGCATGCAGAAGAGATAGGTCCCAGTGCCATTATAATTGGCTTCTCAGTCAGCCCCCATTGACAGCCACATTCAGAGATTCCGGTTCGATCATATGCTCATGCAGTCCTAGTCCAGCTGGATTTGGTGAGCTCCCATTAGATAAGGCACACTGTCTTGGTTGGTGGACCAGCCTCTCCCGGTCCTGACTTTCTTGCTCATCTTCTCCCACCTTCTGCTCTACGACTCAACCTTGGGAGCTCAGTCAATTGCTCTGATGTGAATGTGGGTCTCTGTCTCTATCTCCATCCATCTGATGAAATTTCTATGGTGATGATCAAGATATTCATCAATGTGACTATGGGACAAGGCTAGATCAGGCACCTTCTCCTCTGCTACCCAAGTACCTAGCTGGGGACATCCCCGTGGACACCTGTGATCCCCTCTGGAGCCAAGACTCTTGCCAATCCTAAAATGACTCCCTTAATGTAGATATCTTATTCCCTTCTCCAATATCCACCCTTCCTCCATCTCCACCCTCCCACTCCCCCAAACTCTCCCCATTCCATCCCTTCTCCCTTCTCCCTCCCTCTCTCCCTTTCACCCACCCCTCCATCCCTACCTCCACCCCTATCCCCATTCCCATGACTCCACCTTTTGCCCAGCAATCTTGTTTGCTTCCAATTTCCAGGAGGATCTATATATGTTTTTCTTTGGGTTCACCTTGCTATTTGGCTTCTTGTGAGGTATAAGCTTAATGTTCTTTGTTTATGGCTAGGGTACACTAATGAGTGAGTACATACCATAATCATCTTTTTGGGTTTGGGATATCTCACTAAGGATAGTGTTTTCTATTTCCATCCATTTGCATGGATTCATGCATTTATACAGTCAATTTTACATTAATAACTATGAGTTTTGACTCTCAGCTGCTTCTATTGTCTCCTCTATTTGTCTAAATCTGTTAATTCTTTCTTTGTATTTTTTTATTTTACATACCAACCCCAGTTCTCCCTTCCTCTACTTCCCTGCCCCCACTTCTCCCAACACTACCCTCCCAACACTTACTCTCATCCACAAGGATGAGAGTAAGATCATCCTTGGAGAGTCAACAAAGTCTGGCATATCAAGTTGATGCAGGACCAAGTCTCCCTACCCTGTATCAAGCCTGAGCATGGTATCTTAACAGTGCTCTTATGGGTCTCTAGTCCCAGACAATGTATGAGATATCCATGCATCCTATTCCATGATATAAACAGTAATCACCTTCATTTCATATCTTTCTTCTATCATATGTACTTCAAATTTATTGTCAATCTCATTCAAATATTTCTTTACTATCTTTCAATCAAAAATCTGTGAACTCCAGGCAAAGAATCTTTTTCACTTTGTGACCTTTATCTTCTCTCAATTTCTTGCTTTGACTGCTCAAAATCATTTTAGTTTTACAAAGTCCTATTCATCAGTTGTTAGCCTTAATTTCTGAGTAATGGAGTATTTTAAGTCCTTCTTACACATTTATCTTGTGGACTCTAGCAGTTTCAGTGTTTCGGGTTTTACATTGAGGCCTTTGATCTATCAGAAGTTGATTCTCATGAAAAGTATTAGATACAAGTCTAATTTCAGTATTCCACATGGGAACATCCAGAACCATTTTTGGTAACTTTATCAAATATCAGGTGGCTGTAGTTGAATATCCTCATGTTTGGATCTTTTGTTTCATTGATTCACAAGTCTGTTTTTGTGTAAGCACCATGCTGCTTTTATTATGCAGTCTTATAATATAGCTCGAAATAACTTGTAGTAATACATATGGCATTCTTCTTTTCAGCTCAGGATTGCTTTGACTATCTAGAATTAATGCCGTAAAACAATCCCACATCAGTTTGGAAATTATTATTAAAAGGGAAAATTATTATTAAAAGGGGTTATTTATTGGAGGGGAAAAAACTTACTGATCAATGTCCCAAACCACAGTCCTCTCATCACAAACAGGAAACAGAGAGTCTAGCAGTCTGAATGGGAGCCGGAAGCAAGAGAGCGAGCAGAAGGCTGCCACCACTTTTTAAAATGAAAGAGACCACGTACCAGTGGGCTGGTATCTTAAAGGCTACTGGCTGAAGGAGCAAAAGGAGCTCCCACAGCACCTCCCCCTTTTGTTTAAGTAAGAGAGCTCTAAACCTACTACAAAATTATATACAATAAAAACAAATATCCTATTCTAACTAGCTTAAGTCTTCCATAATAAATAACTTGGCCAAGTCATGAAAGGAAAGTAACTACATTTATCTAGTCTTTTTCCCATCTAAGGTCTGAGAAGGGAAGTAATGTTACCTGAGTAATTAGGAAGTGCAATCAAACAACTTCCAAAATAAGCAACAAATAACAGAGACTGGTTACCTGGGCAATCACTCAAAGTCATGTTTGCAGCATTGAAGCAACCAACTTTGGCTAAGGCCTAGAATAACTGACAGATTATTTTTAAAGGCAAGAAATTTTTCAAAACCATCTTACCCTGTCTTGGCAAGATTTGACAGTTTTGTTTATCCATTTCTGGATACTATGTATTTTGTCAGTAGTTGAGGTATGGGCAGTTCCTTGACCAGAGGCCGGTTTTGCCAAGAAGAAGACAAGCTCCAAATGGAGTGTCTTTGGTGCTCAACAATCTCTTAGGAATAGATCGGTGTTGCCAGAAGCAATTGTGTCTCACTACCACAGAACTCTGTTAGATTAAATGCCATTTTCTACAGCTCTTTGAAGAGGTTGCAGATTATTTATACAGAATATAATCTCTGTGTATCTAAAGAACCTGATTAGTCGAACTATAAATATGACAAACATAGATGACTATTGATCTACAATTCTTAATACCTATCTAACTTAAAAACTAAGAGAATAAACAACTGTGCAATAAATGAGGACAATGACCCTCCTAATGTAAACAATGTACAAGTATACAAGGCAATATGGTAAATATATATATCAATACATAAACAATATATAAGTATCTTAATGAGAGGTAGAAATGTACACACTGCAATATGGTAAATATATATATATCAATACAATATATATAACAATGCATAAAAATGTTTTAAAAAGAGGTAGAAGCATGCATGCATGCATGCAATATTTAATATAATTTAACTTTGTATCCATACACAAGAATCTATGTCAATGTAATGGGGGGGAGTGGGGGGTGTTTCTAAAACCAAATGTTGAGGTGCCAAATAATGCCATAAAACAATCCCACACCAGTTTGGAAATTATTATTAAAAGGGGTTATTTATTGGAGGGGAAAAAACTTACAGATCAATGCCCAAAACCACAGTCCTCTCATCACAAACAGGAAACAGAGAGCTTAGCAGTCTGAATGGGAACCAGAAGCAAAAGAGCAAGCAGAGGGCTGCCGCCGCTTTTTAAAATGAAAGAGACCATGCCCCAGTGGGCTGGTATCATAAAGGCTATTAGCTAAAGGAGCGGAAGGAGCTCCCACAGTATAGAATCTTTTGGTGCTCCATATAAACTGTAGGATTTTTTATTACTATTTTGTGAAGAATATCATAGGGATTTAAATTGGAGTTCCACTGAATTGTAAACTGGTTGTGAGAGGGTGGTCATACTGAAAGGATTAATTCTTCCAATTCATCTTCCTCAATATTTTTCCCTAAAATTCTAGCATCTTTCTATCTTACTCACATGTAAAAAGGTCAGCTACTTATTTTTATGCAATAATGCCAGTAATTAGCCACCTGGTGTCTATGATGTTACATAAACTTAATATTCTGATTACTGTTCACTTTAACCATAAACTACCCTATATGATTAAGCAAATTTCACTATTCTCTAATGCTCTCCAAAAATACCTATAGTTGCTTTTAAGTTTTTAAGGTAGCATCCTATGTCAAAAAACAAAACAAAAAAACAGCCACTTGTCTTTTTTCTCATTTGTAAAGGCAAAATAAAAGTAATATTTGGAGAAACTAGGATTACAATGAAAACCACTGCCTCTGTAAAACAATCAAGAAAGTTTTATGTTCTCAAGAGCAGAAAAGATTGCTCTTGACATTTTCATCTTTTAGTTTTATTTTACTTTTCTAATGTTAACCTTAGATGAATCAAATATTTAAGCTGTATATTTGTTTCTAGAAATGCAGGGTTAAACAACTAACATTTAGAAGTAGAGTTAATAACATGCTATTTTAAATAAGTGATAGTATGATGAAAAGAATAATGAGACATCTACAACTAGAAAATTCCACAAATTATAAGAAATATAAATGTTATAGTAAACTACTATGAGTAGAAATTTTCTCCAGAAATAGAGGTTGTACTTCACCAATCAGAAATTCATTCTTTGGAGACTGAAGCATTATCTTTCAGAAGATCGATAGAATCTTAACAATGTAAGAATGTACAGTGGAAATAATTTTCCTGCTCTCAGAGTACAGCTAACAATGCCATTTACCATCTAAAACATAAGAATATAATTGTGTTTATAATCTAAAAGTTGTTCTTGACTTCGTTTCACTTCTCTGTAGAGATGTATTGATGATGGCTTCACCATATATTAAATAAACATCTGCCCTTCTTAGTGTGACTGAAGTGCTAAGGCAGAAACATACTAATCCTTTTCAGTGCTGTCCTAACTGTAGTAGAGAAATGGAGTATTCCTGAATTATTAAAGCTAAGGAAATTCACAGATTCTTGAATGAAGGACAGTAAAGAAATCTTTGAAAGACATGGTCAATAAATTTAAGTACTTCCTATATTCAAAGCAGGTGATAGTAGGCATGGTATCCAGTTAAAGGCAGTAAAACACTCTCTTTTTCAAACTTAACACTAGTCATCTAATTGTCAGAGGGATAATGTGATATAGCCTAATATGTATTCTATGCTGTTTGTCTTCAAAGGGATTCTCTTTTTTAATTGATTTTATTGAGCTCTACATTTTTCTCTGCTTCCCTTCCTTTCTCTCCCCTTCCCTTCAACCCTCTCCCATGGTCACCATGCTCCCAATTTATTCAGGAGACCTTTCCTTTTTCTACTTCCCATGTAAATTATATCCATTCAGCTACTGACTACAGAAAATATTTGTGATGGTTAGATTTAATTGTCAAATTGACAATACATAGGTTCTCCTGGAAGATGAGACTCAGTTTTCCATTTTCTATATCAGGTTGGACTGTAGACAAGTCTGTGTGAGGTTTCTTAATTAAATTAGCTGTTGTGGGAAGATTCAGCCCACTATGAATGGCACCATTCCTTAGTCCAGGCATTTGGAACTACAGAATTGTAGAGAATTCAAGCTAAGTGCAAACAAATGAGTATGTGTACATTCATTTCTAACTGCTATTGACTATGCATGTGATAGGATCAACTGTATCAGGCTGCTGCTACTGTATCTTCCCACAATGATGGACTATAACCTGAAATTTTGAGGTAAGGTAAGTTGTTTCATATTTAAGTTGCTTTATATCAGGATATTTTGTCACAGTAACAGTAACTCCACAATTAAAAAAAGATAAAAAAATATTGTCCTAGTCTGAGTCTGAAACATTATTTGTATTTTTTGGAGTCTGAATAAAATAGTGATTTTTTTTCAATCCACACCAGAATGTGACATTTAGTAGCCAATGGCCATCTTTGATTTGGAAGCATCATATTCCACATATCAGGGTAGTGTTTTAACTCTTTTTATGAATAATTTGGATTGATTTCGTAGCAAGCTATAGAGGAAATTATAACAATGTCATCCCCTATTTATAAATATTCTACTGAATATAATTTATGTAAACAATAAGAGATGATTAAGAATTTTGCTCATTTTAATTTTCAGATCAAAGGTTGACAAAACCAGCATCTTCTCACAATATTATGTAAGCTGCTAGGACAATTCAAGTCCCTATTACTGTGGAAAAGTTAAGAAATTTTTACCTCTTTCATATTTGAATTTCAACTTTCTTCATAATGTTCTGTCCTCAGATTCACGTAAAACTCTATGTCCATTTATGATTAGACCAAGCACAGAGTTTGAAGTACTCAGATTTATTTACTTCTGACACCAGTTACAAGTATCAAGTTTCTAAAATATAAACTCAATAATAAAATGTTTTCCTTAAGATTTACAGACTTATTAAAAACTATTAAAGCCCTGTTTATTGATTAATACCAGGAAAGGATACAATCAATACTCAACCAAATCATAGGACACACTATTCTTGCAGAATTCATATGTGATGCTATGCACAAAGTTTTAACAATCAGGAAAGATCACCTATGTCTCAATGACCAGAATTTAATTGGGAAAAGAGCAAATACCCCTGATTTATTAATGGATTGATTGTTTTGTGGTTGTGTCCAGTCTTCAGATATACTGATATGTTATGGCCCATACTTTCTACCTGATCCAGTCTTCAGATCTACCAATATGTTATGTCCCATACTTCCTACCTGAATGTACATGGTTAGTTTTTCTATCAGTGTTTCTAAAATGGCAGCCTTGGCTCTGTGACTAACAAATATACCATTAACTTTTCCCCAATCATAGTTTTCATCTCAATTATAATATAAGCTAGCCATTAGAAGTCAAGAAAAAAAGAAGTTTGTAGGAAAGAACAGAAATATTTCTAAACAATGTCAAATTTCTTCTCTTTTGGCATCATACAAAGAGATTGTATATTCCCAAAGACTACATGGACTTCCAGACCAAAAACAACAGATACTATCTTTTAAATTCTAACTTTCTAATTTGGATAGATGGATTGAATAGTCACTACCACATGTATAGTTCAGTAATTTCCCCTCAACAGTTTCACCAAACATCACCATGTTACATAAGCAATAATCTTTTTAAAAGAATCATCATATGGATATGTAACTTGTAATCATTTTTACCAAATTAAACCATTTTATTCATAGTATAAAGAGAATGCATTTAAAATTTGTTATTTATTTTATTATATTACTTACATCTTAATTCTTTTGAACAAACTATATTACATTATTCAATTACTATAGCAAATACAAGACACAGTTTTTCTCATATTCCACTAAGTTGTTATATCTAACTTCTTTTATAAACCAAAAGTATTCTTATACTTCACATAAATTATTCTTGCTCAATTTAAGGGAAATTTTCTTCTATTTTTAGCATTCAGATCAGCATAATGAAAGTAACATATAGACTGCTGCTAAGATATTCCTAAATATTTCAAAAGTACTTTAAAATTATAATTCTTTTTTCCCAGATTTTATCCATTCAATTTACCCTAGTGTCTTTGCAAAAATAATAAGTAGACAATACAGAAAAGTCTCTAAACCTTTCAAATATGCTCTTCAACAAAACTAAATATTAATGGGTTGTCTGAACTGTATTATTGTGAAGTTTCTCATTTTTCATAGTTGAAAAATTGGGTCTACATATCACAAGAGAACATGGAAAATTATAGCTATAATCATTTTGCCTTCTTAGTTTCTAAATTTTATTAATGTTATGATTTTGTTGCTAAGCAATGTGCAAATAAATGGCTCTTAGGAATCTGTGTCCTTTGGAAGAAACTATATTTAACAGTTTGTTTATAATATATTTTACTAATGCAAAATACCAGCAATGCAGCTAGAACACCTGGCTTTAGGGTCACATAATTAAACTCATTTAAAACATGCTGAGGAATCTTTGTTTTCCCAACTACTTTATGTGAAATATAATGTGTTTACATTTGTGAATACATATATAGATCACACAATTTCAGCATGTCCCTTTATAATTCTACTCATTTAATGAAACTTGTGCATTGTAATGGTTTAATAAGTAAATAAATATCTCAGCTTTCCTTAAAGTCTCAAAGAGCCTCAAGATTAAAAATAATTTCGGTTTTGTCCTAGATACTTTAAGGGTCCAGAGGTGAGACCATTAAAAGTTCATAAGTGAGTATTATTATTACATCTTATTCTCTTGGGATTCATAAATTTGATGACTGATTTATTGAATATTAACTGCATTACCTATCATAATGGTAAGTGAAATTTGTATGAAGACAATGCCATCTGAATCTTTTAATACATTTAACAAAGTTTATATACATTTGTTGACTAAGAAAAAATGTAATCTCATTAAATGACTATGATTTTGATATGAAAACAATCAAGAAAAGTCAGGGTGTTAAATGAGAGGTTGCAGATGGGGGAAAGCTACTTAATGCATAGAACAAGGTATGTAGATAAAATTTCGGTGTGAAAGGAAAAAATTGATTAAAAAAAACATCAAATAGAGGAAAGGTTATTTGTGTCCTGTTCTGAGTTTATAACACATAATTAGGAGTAATATGATGAATTGGAATTGGAGGCAGCCATTGAAGGTGAAACTATAGCCGGGCGGTAGTGGCAAACACCTTTAATGCCAGCACTAAGGAGGCAGGGGCAGGAGGAGCTCTGAGCTAGAGACTAGTCTATTCTACAGAGCAAGTTCCAGGATAGCTAGGGCTACACAGAGAAACAATGCCTCTAAAAACATAAAAATAAAATAATAATAAAATACATATGTAAAACAGTTTGGAGAGAAATAGAGAGATAATTGAGAAATAGTAAGTGACCATATAACAAATTAAATAGATGCGTAGCTGTGTATTTGAACACAAGTGAACGCTGTAGCCATGTATAAAACAGGAACAATTGAGAGAAGTTGATAATCAATTAGAGTGGTTGTTGCATAGGCTTCCCATGAGTTCCCAGGCTTCCATGTGGCCTTTGGTGGCAATATGAACCAGGGACTTCAACACAGACCCTGACAGGGATAGGAACAACATAGACATGGTCTTAGGCGCAGCAGTCCAGGTCTGGATGTCACCATGGCCCCAGGCGGTGGCGAATGCCATCCAGATAGGCACAGTCACAATGACCATATGTTTCCTGGACACCAACACAGACCAGCTATGCCATGTTTTGTTGATAGCCATGGGAGGCCAGTTCTTTCCTACACAGAAATGAATGAGGAGTGGATTGTGGGATAGGAACAGAGGGAGGGGTAAAGAGGGACTGAGAGGAGAGGAAAAAATGAGAAACTGCAGCTGAGCTGTAAAATAAATAAATAAATTTATTCTAAAAAAAAAAAAGAAGAAAAAAGAAGAGTCAAGTAACATTTCCAAGTGTCCTTCTTTCAGTAATTCAGCAGAGGCCTTTTCTTCTCAGGCACTGTGAAGGTATTGAGGGGAATCAGGAATCACATGGTAGAAAGAAGTCCTTAATAAATACATTTCAATGTAACAACCACCTAAAATTTCACCTGGCACATATTAATGAGTGATTCTCATTGTATAGTAGAATAACATGAGAGAAAGTAGAAAAAAATAGAAGCAAAGGAAATCCAGTATAGCTTGCCAGAAATTTTGGGATAAAGTGAAATGAGAAAAATAACATTATGTTAGAGAAATTCTTCTATTCCTGTGTTACACATGTATACTCTCATGCACTAATACATAACAGCTGAATGCTCTTAATCATGCTAATATATGAACATTAGCACATTATTTTAAAGTTAATTTGGATCAAATTATAAAAATCTAATCTGGGAATGATTAGAGGGGAAATAGGATATAAAAGACTTCCATAGCCTTGAAGTAAGAATCTGTAATAAAGCAATTATATGGGAAGTGAGTAGTGAAAGTTGATGGACAATGATTCAATGCAGATATTTTGGGATAATAACTGATCTGCTCCATATGACAAGTAATAAACATAGCCTATTAGATGAAGCCTGGTACAGTTGGAGGACTATTTGTATTGCTGTATCATTAGCTAGAGTAATGAATTCAAGGTAATAAAAGCCTATTGAGGTAATTTGTGGCCAGCTTCATGGAAAAATAATTCAATTTCTTTTCCATGCCTATTCATTGAGATATAAGCTTTTACAGTCCCTGTTAAATTGGCAATTCATCTCATAATCCCACAATCTAAGTGCAATTGATTGGGCAAAAGCTACAACCCTGACACAAAATTAGTCACTCATAATCGTTTTCTCCAAATGCGTGAAAAGGATATAACTGCTTTGGATTGATTAAATTGGACTTGAATCAATTTAAATCTATACAGATTTTAACAGAAATTCAGATAAATGGGCATGAAAGACATGCAAGAATGTTACTTCCAATGTAATAAAAATATACCAAGTAGTAACTAACCCACAGAGTATTTAGTAGAAGGCAAAATCATAGGTGCATTATGAATTCCTTGTATACTGAAATAATATGTAGTCATGAAAATAAATAACTACATCTAAAGCAACAACATTCTGTCCAACAATGTTATATCAATTGGCAAACTCTAAGGATCCAATTTAAAACTTCAGTAACCATTTTGAATGATTTACTTTAAATTGTATTGAACATTTTAAAACTTCTCAAAAATCTGGCACAACCACAAAACGAGAAAGAAAAATTCAGATTTTACTATTAAATTTCAGTTGCATTTAATGCAAGTTACTAAGTACTTTCTAACATGGAAGAACTTTGTTTTGCAAGTCATAGTTTTGAATAAGAAAATGTTAACTGTGTTTCTCCTGAAGAGCTGTAAGTATATAATTGTCAGAATAAGACCCTGTAATCTATCCTTTACCCTGGCCCACAAATGACAATGTACAGAAGAACACTTTCTAAAAGTCAGTGTTCATGAGTAATTAGAATGATCGAAACACCTTGAAGAGCTGTAGATGAAGTCATATGTAGAATACATGAGAAATAAATCTTTGGTGTTCTAAGCTACTGATGGTTTTGAGTTATTACTTCAACATAATACAACTTACAATGACTTGTTGAAAAGTCACCTGTTTATGTGGGTGTGGGTGTGTGAGTGTGTGTATATAATAGAACAAAGCAAAAAGGGTTACAGACAGAAACATACAAAAATACTATATATAGGCCACTAATAGTAAAAAAAATGGTTTCTTTGCATGAAAACTGATTTACTGCCTGGATACAAGTTATTACATGAAAATTGGGGATATGTGTATTAAAATATAAATGTAAGGACTAGTTAAGATGGCTCTGCAGGTTAACATACTTGCTATGCAAACTTGAGTCCCCGAAATTTGATTCCCAGAAGCCATGTAAAAATTCTGATGCAAAGGCATACATCTGTAGTCTTAGCATTCTTACACTGAGATAGGAGACAGAGAAATGTTCAGGAAAATATGAGGATGAAGGACAGGAGAGGGAGAAGGAAGAAAAGGTTTTATCAAATGTTGACCACAAAATTGAACTGTGTTATCAGAGATTATAAGAAATGTCTTTTTGCCTTAATACTTAAGATTGGTATTAATGATCTATATTACTCATTAAAAATAAGATTTATGTCATGATAGCTATAACTGTGCTGCAGTTGTTATAGGCAAACCGATTTGATTTAGATGATATCAGAATTAATTATATTTATAAATTCCAAAATTCACAGGACTTTGACAAGATGTCTCAAACCTATGCATAAATCACAAGTAGATGTTTCCATACTTAATTCTAATTCTTTGTTTTGCTCATCTTTCTTTTGTCATTATTACAAATTCTACTCATCAGGCTGACCTTTGACCATCTGTTCTAGTGGAAGACAGATTCCTACATTGGGTAAGGATGGTATAACTTTGCAATAACAATATAAAAAAAACTGCATGAGCTAAGGCTTTGCTCTATCATCATTCTTTTCCTTTTTGAAATTCTTTAGACTATAGTTACAACATTTCCCTTCTCTTTCCTCCCTCCAAATCATCCCATATGCCCTCTCCATTTTTCCTTCAAATTAGTTGCCTCTATTTTCATTAAATATATTTGCTTGCCATTTTACCACGTGACTAAAAAACTACAGATCACATTAGAATGTAAGGATGGAAAATGTATTTCAAGCAAACGACGGAAGGGTGTGCTGTCATAGGTGGTCATGTCTATAACACTACTAAAAATTCCATAAACAAGAACTTACTTAGCTGAGCATGTAGATGGTAGGCATGAAGACTGTCTTGATGAGTGGGATCTGTTTGTGTGAAAATAATGGTTCTTTAATATGAATCATCATACCAGAAATGTTTTAGATTAATTCTCAGATGTTGTGCTAACTTAGTTCAGAAAAAAAGTTAGTTGGATTGGCATCAAAAAAGTAAAATGTGTCTACGTAGAATTAATTAATATTTTTCCTGATTAGGCCCTGTGAGATGAAAGACTTGAAGAGAAAACCGTGAAATCTGGAATGAAAAGGTGACGTTTTCTACCCCAGGGATTTTGCACAGTAGAAGCTGTAGCAGTTCAGTTACTTTTGGATAAATGTTCGTGCATTGACAGCATTGCCACTCAGTCCTATGTGATATAAGAGAAGGGAAAGAGCCAAAGAGTGTTGGTGCGTGTCTTTAATCCCAACACTCAGGAGGAAGAGCAGATGGATCTCCTTGAGTTTGAAGACAACCTGGTTTACAGATTGAGTGCCAGGATGCCTGGGTTGTTACAAAGAGAAACCCTGTCTAGAAAAAAAAAACCCAAAAGGGGGAGGTAAAATTCAGAGGATATAGCCATTTAATATGATATAGAATGTAGTTTAGAACAAAAATTAAAAGCATAATATTTGCCATAAAGAATAAGAGAACAAATAGAGTTATTAGTGTATCAGTGATACAAAATGAAAACTTTAACATGAAACAGATGGTACAAAATGTTTCTAATTTCACTGAAGACATGACTGTGTATTTAAAACAGTGCACATAACAAGGAAACTTGACTTGAAATAAGAACTTCACAATTTTGTCATAAATTGCTTATTTCAATATTCAATAATGTTAGTAATCTGTGTACCTCTAACTTGTCTTACTTCTTTCCTGTAAGCAATAAAATACTGATAAAACATCTCATTCATTCTTTCCTATAAGAGCACTTTATTACTTATATCTTGTTCAGCACTGAACTTAAACATACAGTCTTTAATGTGCTGTCGGAATTCTGAAACAAAAACTACATAATATATTCCTCTTTGATATCAGATCTTATTTTATCTTCTTCCTAATCAATACTTTTCTCATTCTGTCTAAATAATCACCCCTAGATATAGCCATGTTATCACCAGACATTTTTCTAAATTCATTTCTTCTGAAAAGAAATTGATCCACAGCATCAATAATAGTAAACAATGAAATAACTATTTCTGAGTAGATAAAGTACAAAAATCTTGTTCAAAGTACTCTGAATGTACTTTCAGTGATAGCAGTTCTCCATATTCATACAAAAATGATTAATAATATAATAACTAAAAGTACATAAATCCTGTCCTGGTTTATGTACATAATATACGTGAATATATAATATGTATGCACATACAATAATGCCAGTCACCCTCATAAGAAATGGAAGGGTGAAAAGACTTTGCTCTTTGATGCTGTCTCTATGATAAAAAAAAACATTTAAATGCATTTTGCAAAGTTTTAAGAAACACAACTTTTGCATACATATTAATTAAAGGTATTTGTTAAATCTAATTATAACCATGACAATCTAATGCCTTTAGGAGATATCAAGAAAAACAAAAGGTGAATTCAGAACCTCTGGCACTAACCCAGGGACATGTGTGACAAGGGATTTCCACTTGCAGAGGTCACACTCCTCTTTTAATGGAAGCAGATGCTTCTGCTATAAAAGTAAGTGCATTTTGAATCGTTAGTCCTCCATGACTTTTAGTACGAATATTATATTCACTCTCAGTCTCTTGGAAAATGCTTAGTAGCATTAGAGTTCAGTTCCTAACAAGAGCAAAAATTAATAATAATATAACAAACCCATTCCTTAGAAAAACCATATGTACAGTGAAAAAGTATACTGTACAGGGTATCCATTGAAACAGTCCAAGTAAAAGCAATTTCTTTACAGAGAAGAAAACTTTCAGCCTTTTTTAAAAATTATTTTTTATTGAGCTCTACATTATCCCCTGCTCCCCTCCCTGCCTTTCCCCTCCCCTTCAGCCCTCCTCCAAGGTCTCCATGTTCCCAATTTACTCAGGAGATCTTGTCTTTTTCTACCTCCCATGGAGATTAAATCTATGTATATCTCTCTTAGGGTCCTCATTGTTGATTAAATTCTCTGGCATTGTGATTTGTGGGCTGGTTTTCTTTGTTTTGGAAACTTTCATCCTTTAACTCCTGCAAGATACATATTAGAATCCGTCCTTAACTGAAGATGCCCTGGCTTTAGCAAAGTACTCAGAAAGCAATGTGATTCTGAATTGATTTTTTTTTTAACTTTTGTATTTTGTTTGTTTTGAGACAGGGTCTCACTATGCAGTCCTGGAATTCACTATGTAGACCAGGCTGGCCTCGAACTCACAGAGATTTGCCAGCATCTCCCTTATTTCTGGATTGAAGTGCCACCGTAAGGGTAAAATTCATAATTTCCTTGAATAATACAGATAATTTTTTACCAAGTCACAGAGACTTTTTTTTCTTTTTTGGTTGAGAGTTCCTTCAAGTACAGGTTTTCATTGGTAATTCTTAGTGAACTTCTAAGAAGTGTAGCTGAAGTTCACTTGGCAGAATAGGGTTTCATTGACTGCAATAGTCTTGTTTGTAGAGCTCAGGGTGACTGATACCTGCTTCATTCTGTGTCAGTAAGGAAGCACCTGTCAGGATGCAGACACAAGGAGCAGTGCAAGCAAAGCTCGTGAATTCAATGAATGTCCTCAGTGTAAGTTATGTCATCTAGATCCCCCAAGTCCCTCAGGGGTTGTACATTGTCATCTATATGATTTGATTTTGGGAGCCCTCTGCTCCAGAATCCCCCACATCTGCATTGCCTGCTCTCGTGCTTTTAGAATGAAATAGACTCCCCAAAACAACTGTGGATCTTGGTTAGACTTCAGATATATATCTCCATAAAACCTGTCATCCTAGCACGTCCTCCAAAGCCCCAACTTTGACTATTCCTTCTTTTCATTTTTTTTCCCAGAGGTCCTCCTATCATTGATTGCATATTTTAAATGGGGCTTTAAAAGGGTCTGGTATTATCACTGTCCACATAGAAAGATCCCAATAATGTCATGTGAAGCCTGTGCAATCAGATCCCACCCTGCATTTGCTGGTGGTCACTGGCAAGTCACTCCCTTATCTTCCTTGCCATTTCTGTCTATGCCTGCCATTTACATCTAAGCAAAGGGTTTCCTTTTAGAATCGTTTTGGATACAGATTCTGTTTTGGAACAGGAGTTACCTTCTGTTCTCCACAATTTGCCCTATTATAGATGTCACTAATTGTGTAAACATTTATCTGCACTTTTTCGTCATTTGTCTATAAACTTTGGGAATAGCAAAGCTATTTTATTTTTCTAAGTGCTACAAACATAGAAAAACTGGTTAGTATGAATATCAAGAGGTGTTTCCTGAACTAATAAATGCATTTTACATTATCTCAAAAATAATTGTAAAAGTTACAACATACTAGTATTAGTTTCTCATTTTCATAAATAAAATTTATCCTTTCACATATTTTTAAAGAAATGAATATTTTTTTTGAAAAGGAGTAAAATGAAAATACAGGAGTAAATAAGAAAGAAGAAAAAAAACTACACATAACCTGAGAATGTTTTTTTTAATTTCCAACTACTCTAATTAACAAAATACCCTCAAATCTAAAGCAGTGAAGGTTCCAAAATCACCAACCTTTCCAACAACAGTTGCTACTCGTCTAAAAGAGCCAAATGAAGCTTCAAGCAATGGCAGTCTGAGATGGATGATACAGATTTTAATATAAATGTTTAAATTCTCTTAAGCCTTCCACACCGTGAAGGTTAAGTGACCATTAAAGTGGGAATGTTCCATATGTCACTTTAGTACACAGACAAAAAATGCATAAACTACAAAACATAATCCATTAGGTTAATGATCTTTGCTGAGGTGGCAGAAATGTATTAGAGAAGTGATTCGTTTATTCCATCAACCTTTCCTTTATCAACTTGCATTTTCCAAAGTACAGCGTTCATTTTTCTTTGGATCATTCTGCGGTAAAAGATGACTTAATTTCCCCTTCAAAATGGACCTTCCAAAGGTAAAACCATCGAATCAAATAGCACCAAAAAGCACCACTGTGCACAAGGCCCCAACTCTAGGACATCACAGCTTTTGCTGGTGCTTATTTTACTCATGACAGGTCTTTTATGATAACATTTCTCTAACTGATATGTAACTCAAACAATGAAAAGGAACAAAAATACCCATTTTTGAACAGTTTCCATGGATGCATGGTTCAGAAATAATGTTTTTAAATCATCTTTTAAAAACCTTCTCCAAACAAGACATGTTTGATCTCTGAGACTAACGGTTTGCACAAGGAAATGTGATCTAAGCTAAAACACAGTCTGATTCTGTCAGCCATGGCAAATTTCAGAGCTGCACATGTACTGGCATATCTCAAATTGGGTGTGAGAACAAAGGTCTCTTTCAGGTAAAACTCTGCCACTCTGTAGAATTTTTATATAGATTTTGAATTTCATTTACTAAGCTTAATTTAATAGTTTTGGTGTTTGAGTCTGTTAAGAAGGCTAAATTATCATTAAAATCACAATAAACTAAATTAGGATCAACATATTGGGAGGGAAAAAGAGAGAATGCCAATATCAATGATTCATTAGTGGTATCTATAGGCTACTTTAGTATAGGTACATGCTTCTAAACATCTAAGAATTTTTAAGAGTGACAGATATGTTTATAGATTAGAACAAAAGTTTGTCCCAGTATGGTGATTGATGGATTAAATTCTCTGCAGTCAGAATTTAGGAATAAAGGACAACATAGTGAATCAACTAAGCCAAATCACTCATACATGCATGAAGAGAAGCCAGTATATTCTCATCTAGAAATGATTTCCCTGCAAATGATAAACAATGTGCCAGCCCTGCATGGAAATTGTCTTCGCTCCATTTGTGACCTCATATATTCTCTTCTGCTTTTTAAGGGGCCAGGACCTGGAACACTACATTTTTTTTTTGATTTCTTAAGCAAATAACTTCCTTTTTAGATTAGGTCAGTTCAAGTTAGTAGCAGCAAATGGGCATGCAGAACACAGAAAGTATTGAATTTTTCTTTTCTGCTCTGGCTGTGCCTCCAAAATTGAGATAGTCATGGTGAGCAAATGCAGAAAATTTTAGCACAACTGTACTTGTGTCAAGAGATGGCTATTTCACTGAGTGCTCAGGCAGTGTTCGCCACACAGGCCAGTGAGCATAGGTTCTAGAGGCCATGGTACAGAGAAACAGAAAGAATGTGAGAAGGGTCAAACATGCAAATGAAGACAAACGGAGACAGTGTCACTAAAGAGATTTGACTCTCTTAAGCAGAATGACCTTAGCCCTCATACCCATGAAAATATTATTAGAAAGAAATATGGTTCTGTGTTGCATCTAAGGGATACGCCATTGGACAGGGCATATGAGGGCTTTCATACCATTATACAAAAGCTTGTGTGACAGGGATGTTGAGGATGATACAAGTGCTTGTTGTATGGTATGGACAAGCAATTTTTGGTTAACAGTCTTGACAAACTGAGATGAAGAGCACTAACTTTAACCCAATTCCTTCTATTTTTCTTCTTTCTTTTTTATTTTATTTTTTATTTATTCTTCCCAACTACAGATTCCCCTGCTTTTCTCCTCCCAGTCTCTCCCCCTACCTTCCCTTTCCTCCAGATCCACTCCTCCTCCATTTCCCTTCAGAAAGGGCAGACATCCCAGGGATATCAACCAGACAGGGTATATCAAGTTGCAGTAAGACTAGGCACATCCCCTCAAATTAAGTTTCAATGAGGCAACCAAGCTGGAAAGGGCTCCAAAAGGCTCCAGAAAAATCAGACACTCCCTGATCTCACTCTTAGTTGTCCCACAAGAACACAAAGCTACACAGTTGTCACATATATGCAGGGTGACTATGTCAGACAGATAACGGCTCCCTGGTTGTAGGTTCAGTTTCTGTGAGCCCCTATGAGCCTTGGTTAGTTGATTGCACTGGCTGTTTTCTGTTGGTGTCCTTGACCTCTTTGCCTCCTACAATCCTTCCTCCCTTTTTCCTTAGGATTCTCCAAGCTCTGTCTAATGTTTGGCTGTTGGTCTCTGTATCTGTTCCCATCAGTTGCTTGTTGAGGACTTCCTGATTACTCTCTAATTATGTTAGACTCTGATATATAAGTATAGCAGAATATCATGAGGAATCATTTTATGTCCTCAGTACTCACAGTAACAATAAACTCATTTATAAATTAGAAGCACACATCTATCTTCTGTATGCCAAATATTTATCACTGCTAGAACGCTCACAGTGTCATCAATACACTTGAAAATCATCAAGTTTAAATTTTATCTTATCCATGACCCCAAACCAATATGTAGTTTAAACTCTCAGGAAATAATAGTAAATATAATTGTTTAATTACTTCAGGCTCAAAATCCCAGAGTATCTTGGAATCACCTCTACCAGGCACTTCTCATTCAAATTAATTTTAATTCACACGTAACTTTATAGTCTTATCTACTTGCTGCTCAGAATATTTTATTACATCAAAAATAAAATACTTGTTTTTTGAGAATTGAATTGTATCTTTCTCAGCTGTGTCATTAATTGTGGTGTTCTCTTGCTTCTGATTCCCCTGCCCTGGCTACTTTAAGGCCTCCCTGAAACACAACCTCCTATGATCCTGTAGCTCTCATTTGATATTTTACAGCAGTTCATTCCTACTCTCTAAAGTATGTGTTTCTTATTATTATTTCAATAAACCTTCAAATGACAAAATTAGTCTTTCCTCATGAAAGAGATTATAAGTATACTATTTCACAATTAAGATTTTGAACCATTAAGAGAAAAGGTATAGATCAGAATATAAGAATTATACCAAGAACAGCACCATAACACTCTTGTATGAACAATTCTAGTCCTATGTGGAATTATTACATTTCTTCCTCAAAACAGTAATTTTAGAAATGACTTGAATTACTTCACCTGAATGATCTCCAAAACTGAGAAAATTCTAACTCTTTGCCTAATGCCTTATGGACAGTGAATGGAACCACTTATTGGGAGTGGATGAAGTCCTGAGTAAATGTGCATTATTGACATGAGCATAGCCATGTCAAGGATGACCAAGCATCAGAACATGGGAATATTAAAGGTTTGAGCTGGATCATGTTCAGGGAAATTGGTAAAGCCTTCCATTGGACTATGTGTGGATGTTGACAGTATAGGAAGTGTGGACCCTAGCTTCCTCCTCTCAGATGTTTACATCCTAAGACTGCACGCCTACAGAGACCTCCCAAGGAGACAAACTTGCCTTTGTGTAATATATAGTATGATTCCCTTGTCTTTACATACTAAATAATATTATTTACAAATTACATAATAAGTAATACATAAAAAAGCACTAAGTTTCCGGGTTCCATAGTAGGTGTCCTCCATCAGAGTCGGCACAGCCCACTCAACCACAGCTTTCTTGTATGCATGACTGCCATGTCTTCATTCCCATGCCACACAAGAATGTTCCCAAGACCAAAACCTGCTGCACACAGTGACCGCTGACATTTAGAAAATTGTGTTCCATTTTATAACATTAAGGCATTCAATCATCTTAGAAAATCACCTGAAAATTCGTAAAATGTGATTCTTTATGTGAAAAAAACCCTCCCAGTTTAATCTCTCTTTCTCACATATGTCATAGTCATTTAAAATGTATTATGAGAGTATCCATTTTGATACGATGAACATATGGAAAAGAAGGATGAGTACATAAACTGAAAGAGTCTGAAAAATGAAAGACTGTTGGAAAATGGTTTATAATAAGGACTGTTGGATAATGGTTTATAATGGTCATGCTTTTCTTATGTAATTATTCAAATACGTTAACAGGTACTTTACAAAGTGTTTTGTTTTCCTTCTTTTTCTAACAGTATACATATTAATAATATATGTATAGATACAATATATACTTAATGAATATGTATAAATGTTAGAGTTATCCTAGATTTTTCTTTCTCTCTCAAAGAAAATTTATAAAGCATTATTCTCTTCTCAGTATGAAGAAGGAAATATTGTTCCACTGTATACATATTTGAAATTCTCAAGAATGAAGAAAAAGTATAATTAAAACATAATTATGTTGGAAATGTCAAGGAAAGAACTCTCCATGTGTATATGATATTGCAGAAATAAATATGATGTACACTTAGGAGTGATCAGATTTGATGGAAATTGAAGATGTGAGAATGCTTTCTACAAGGAGTAAAGTATTATTGTTTGGATGTATTTACTCTAGCCTAGGTTTCTGATCAAGCACATTTAACTCATTCTCCAAAACAATGTATCATTTTGTCCCCCAAATGAAAGAAACTCATAGGTTCACTAACATTCCCCTAAACACAATTAGTGATTATGTGAGAAACTCAATTTAATAGTAAATCCAACTTAATTTCCCAAAATACATTAGCTTTCACTTACTTAACCATTCTTTAAGCCCATGTTATAGTGTATACAGTGAGAGTGATTACAAATACCAATAGTTAATTAGAAATGAACTAATAACAATGATAAAGGATAAAGAGTCAAATTTGGAGCAAAAATAATTCTATCAAGGTAGATAGGTTTATAAAAGCTTTCCCAAAGAAGAGTAAATTGTCTGTGTTGACACCAGCTTAGAAAAATTGCAATAAACCAAAACTCAAATGTTTTCACAGGATCAAGTCACTTGGAAGGATCTAGGAATTTTGCCAAGATCATTTTAACTAAAATCTTATCTCTCCATCTCTGTTCACAACAACCTTTCAAAAACACCATGGAGAGAAATAGGGCCCCAGCTCTCTATGATAAACCCTTGGTATCAGGGGGACTTCTGTCATTTCCTTGAGTGCTGTAGATACTGGTGATTTATCTGTGCATTAGCTCAACACTCACCACCTTTTTGCATGAGAGAAAGCTTAATTAAAATCAAGGGTTCCTGAATACATAAGAAGCAGGAGAGACAAAGCAGAATTTGTTGGGAAGAAGAAAGGCTGTGAGGGAAGAGACAGAGAGATGAAAGAATGTATTAATAGGCAAAAAGACAAAAATGTGACAATCAACATCTGGCATAGCTCATTTCCCTCAGCATGAAAATCCATTCCTCACCCTGGCTTGTTGACTGAGTTTTCTGTCCTGCCGGGTTCCCGCAATCATTAAGTCCCAAAGAAATCACACAGAGATTTACATTAGTTATAAACTGATTGGCCCATTAGCTCAGGCTTCTTATTAATTCTTATAACTTATATAGTCCATTATTCTTTTCTATGTTAGCCATGTGGCTCAGTACCTTAATCAGCGAGGCAGTCACATCTTGCTTCTTCTGGGGCTGGGTCAGGACTGCAGAGTAGGACTTCCTTCTTCCCAGAATTCTCCTGTTCTCCTTGACCTACCTCTACTTCCTGTCTGGTTGTCCCAACTATACTTCCTGCCTGGCTACTGGCCAATCAGTGTTTATTTAAAATATAATTGACAGAATACAGACCATTGTCCCACACCAATGGCTGTCACGTCACTGTATAGGATGTTCCCTATTATATCACTGTCCTTAATCGCTGCTGTTCTTCACTCTATTTATTCATCTTCAGCCCCATTGCCCTCCTTCTACTTTGTTTATCAGAGACTATGTCCATCAAGTTCCACATGAGAACTCAAGTTGCCTGACTCTTCATCTACTTGGAGTTTCTTTGTTCTTTCTGGTATCTTCTTCAAATCTTGCATTAAAACCAGAAAGAATTAGTTTGGGTAGGGGTTTGTCGATTTTGTTGATTTTCTCAAGGAACCAGCTCTTCGTTTCATTGATTCTTTGGATTGTTTTCTGTGTCTCTATTTTGTTGATTTCAGCCCTCAGTTTGGTTATTTCCAGTCTTCTATTCCTCCTGGGTGATTCTGCTTCTTTTTTTTTCCAGAGCTTTCAGGTGTGCTGTTAAGTCACTAATGTGTGC
>PVIU01000446.1:0-29290 GCA_004026605.1 Ondatra zibethicus
GAGAGAGAGAGAGAGAGAGAGAGAGAGAGAGAGAGAGAGAGAGAGGAGAGAGGGAGAAGAAGAGAGAGAGAGCGCAGAAAGCTTGGGAGCAGTCATTCCTTGTGTGTTGTGGATCAAAGATGGATTTTACCAGGAAATAGTTCTCCTCTTGTGTCCCAGGCTGCTCTCTTGTCTTTATGCCAAGTGAGGATATGGACTTCCTGGGGAGAGTGGAATAAGTCAATAAGTGCCCAAGTTTGGGTGTGGGTTCCTTAAAGGCGCATCAAAATCATCTCATCAGGAGTCAGGTCTCTTCTGGTGGCTCTCAAGTTACATCTGAAAAGGTTGCTGGGTGGGATGGTAGGTAACCCTCCCCTTTTTCTCTGTGAATTTGTGAGCTACAAGAAGGCCCCCAGAGAGGTCTTGGATGGAATTACAATCTGATAAGGTAAAAACAGGAAGCAATAGCTGAACAAAGACACGCCCTTTCCCTGTGAATGGCTTTCTGGTGAGGGAGCTAGAAAAGGGCAGGCGGATACCTGGGAGGAAGAAAAACCTCAAGCGACTGTAAACTGCTGGAGTTATGTTCTCTTGATGAAAGGTGCAGCCGGGGAGACTATTTTTCTCGCAGCAGGGTAATATTCCACCTTCCTGTACTGCTTTCCAATGTCTGCACTGGGTCTGTGTGCCTCCAGAGTTTCATCCCCTCATAGAGACATTCACAATGGGTTTCTTTTCTTTTTCTTTTCTTCTCTTTCCTTTAATTTCCTTTTCTGTTTCTTTCTTTGTTTCTTTCTTTCTTTCGTTTTTTTGCTTGTTTCTTTCTTGTGTTTGTTTTTTGTTTGTTTTTTTGAGACAGGGTTTCTCCGAGTAGCCCTAGCTGTTCTGGAACTCACTCTGTAGACCAGGCTGGCCTTGAACTCATAAAGATCCACCGCCTCTGCCCCCCTAGTGCTGGTATTAAAGGCCTGCGCTGTTGCTACGGCTGCTGCCTCCAGCACCCGGCCCCACGTTGGATCTCAGCTCTTCTTCACTTGTTTATAGCTGCAAGGACTGTTCCACAAATGTCACTGGCATGGAAATCTGGAGTGACGACTTCAACATCGTTTTCAGAGATAACGGTTAATTGAAAACAGACATATAAATGCTGATTATCATGCAAGCAAATAGCTATTATTATACTTTGATGCAAAAAAAATGGCAATTTGGGGATAGGAAATTAACAGAAATTATCAAGTGATATAATACATTCCCGTTCATTTAAGGAAAAATTGGAAATAACTTAAAAACTGTTAGACATAAAGCTAACTTCATATAGAATACGATAACTGAAAAGTTTTTTATGGCCCAATAAACCTCTCTGCTGATGCAATAATCCAAATCAGACCCAAACAATAACATTTTAAAAGTATATTATATATGTTATTATCTACATTAATGATATCTAAATACATCAAAATATGTATATTAAATTATACTTTAATGGTTTAATTTTTAAATATTGTAAATATATCAATATTTAATTTTAATTAATATTAATATAATTTATTCATATTTAAATGATCAAGTAAATTTTTGCTTGTTCAAGAATGTCGTACATGTATGCATATGTGATTAGATGAAGAACACTTGTTATTTCTTCCACTCCACTTCTTCTCCTACCCTCATTCATTATTCCCTCCCAATATCATGTGTTTTCTTTTCTTTCAATCTCAGACTTCAGATAGTGTTACCAGTATGTGCATTCCTGGGTGTCATGCCATCTATTGAATCAGGGGCTGCACCCTTGAAGAAAACTGACTGTCCCTGTCTGAGCGGGATTTCAGGACTACCTCTCTCCTCCGTGGTGGGATATTATCTAGCTTGATCTTGCTCAACATATTTCTAATGTGCCCCCAAAATACTATTTCTCTGTAGTCATCACTGCCTCTGCCGCTTACAGTTTTCCCACATTAACATGGAGATGAAATACTTTCAAATAGAAATTACCCATCATAGTTGTCCTTTTAGGTGTGATATTCACACAAAAAAAGTTTTTGTAGGTGGCACCAGTTTTATTTTCTCTTTTGTATTTTTTATATTTTGACCAATGTGCATATATATGTTGCTTTTATAAATGGGAAAACTAAATATGAAGCTATTGTTTCAAAATCACCTGCTCTTGGGTTCACTGCAGCTGTAATGACCTCTCAATTTCCCTTACAATAAGTTGTATCTGTTCATCTGCTTTTTCTGTCCTTTGTTTTCCTGGACTGTGACCATGCCTTGCCTCAGGCTCTTTTGATCAACATTGTCATTGTTTTCCATGTCCTACTGAAATAATAGTGTGCTTTGTGTGACTCCTGACCTCCTCAACCAAATAGAAAATGAATCTGGAAAACATCTACTTGAAAAATTAGAATGTTACAAAAACAACCTGCTCCAAAAACACCCTGAGAAGTTTTGCCCTTTGAACAATGTGAGGGAAAAATCTGGGCTAGCAATGTAACCGAGGTGAGAAACTAGAGGAAGGACATAAGCACGCCAGGGAACTGAGATACAGCACTGATGTACACTGTGACTTCCAGATTGTGTCCACACTGCAAGGGGGTTGCTCATTTGGATGTCATCCTCATCCTCACTCTAAGAAAGGTACAGCTGAAGAAGGAAGCTGGCTACAACTCCCAGGTGTAGGCTGACAATGTTTCTAGGCCCAGTGTGTATGGAGCACATGGAGACATATCCACAGGACCTCTCTGTTAGACCGCAGCGCCTCAGGGTTTCACGAAGAAAAGGCAATGAACATGAAGACAATGTGGAGAGGCTTGTGTTCACTTGGGAAATGAATTTCTACACTAGTGAAGTGATAGGTTCTAAGAAAGACATTTGACTTTACAGCGCATGTGTGGTGCTCCTGGAATTGCGAGGGTCAAAACCTAGCCCTTGCAGCCTTAGCAAGTTAGACTTGATCCCATTACTTAGTAAGTTCATTAAGAGACAGGGAACTGTGAAAACCTGGAAGGCGATTCACTCATTGTGTTCACATGGGGAAAAAAGAGCAAAGAGGTCCACGGACCCTCCCCCAAGTCCATCTTCAGGCCCTGAATATGAGGTTTAGATATAAATGGTCACAAGGTATACATAACTAAGCCACCTTGGTCAAGGTATGCTCCAACCTCTCAGTCTCTCTGCCAGCAAATGGAATAATTTTTGAGGGACCCTTTGTTCTCTCTGTCTCTTTCTGTGTGTCTCTGTCTCTCTTTCTCTGTGAACAGGGCTACTTTGAGAATTTTTTTCTAGGATCTTGTCTCAAGGAATTATAAGAAATATTTATAATACAATGTGAATAAATGTGTTCATTCTAATCTTATTTATTAAAATTATAAAATAGGAGATTAGCCCCAAATCCAAAAAGAGGAGTTTAAGGATTAAAAATCAAATGTATAAAAAAGTTTAGGATGAATTATTAATAAAAAGGAATATCTTAGAGAAACTAATAGAAAATATGTAAATGAATATGAAATGACATGGGGAGTTATAAACTGTCATATTATTTATTGAAATGAAATTTTAAAATGAATAATTAATATTTATAATATAACCTTAACTTAATTTAAATTAAAATTTTATTTAATACATTAAAATATCTATGTTAAAAAGGTAAACCATGGCTAGACAGGTAGTCCAATCAATAAAGTGCTGACCGCACCAACATGAAGACCCAAGTTCAATCCTCAGTTCCCATGTCAAAATGAGAGATATGGAGGGTAGCACTTGTAAGCCCTTCACTGGGGAGTCAGAGATAAGAGGATCCCAGAGGCTTGCTTTCCAGGCAGCCTCACCTAATTGACAAGCTCCAGGTTCAGTGAGAGACCCTGTCTCAAAGGGGATGAGCATTGTTCATGAGGATAACTCCTGAAGTTGTACTGGCGACATATGTGCACACACAACCAAACTCAGACACACATACACACTCACACACACACCACAAATAAAAAGTTTGAAGTCCATTCAGATGTATGGAGGCCGATCAGGCCCATTCTTAGTCAAACTGCCACAGGTGATTACCAGAAGCTAGGGAGTGAGGACAAAGAGGATATTAGCCAAAGGGGATGCATCACAAAACCACAGGAATAAGAGGTCTGGTTCATTATCCCACAATAAACTAATTATAGATGATGATAATACATTGTATATTTCAAAAACGATAAGAAAAAAGTTTAAATGTCACAGTAAAATGAGACATATATTTTAACGATGATGGCCCTGTTTTCATGTAGAGAGTAACCAAAGTATATGTCAAAAATTTATCAGTCATCATGGGTGAGAAACTAAAGGAAATATCTTTTATTTTTACATAAATTTGCATGTATTAAATATATTAAATGAATAAGCAATACACATATATGCATATATGTGCTCTCTAAGCTATTCAACAGCTATATAGCAATAGATACAGAAGTAAGGAGGCAGTACATTTATATCTTTCAACTATCATCTAATTAAAAACCTTAAATCAGTAATAGTTTTAATGAATCTTAAAACACAGAAGGTTAAAACACAGAAGGTTAAAACAGAAGGCTTCAAATTGTATGGAGTCTTTTAATACATGATAGCAATATAATATTACATGGAAAATGATCATTATAATTATAGCATATGTATGTGATGTGGCTTTCTTAATCCTTTGGACAACTGTAGAGTACTAAAATATGAATAATTTTATTTATGCCTTAAATACAGAATGATCAACAAATATTTTTGGAGCTTCTCAGACACCAAAGATTTAGCAAAAAAGAAAAATCCCTGTTTTACAAAGTTCTCATTCTATCAGAAAATACAAATAGCAACAACAAATTCTAACCAAGAGTGATTTCATAGTGCACTAGAAATGATATGTGTTACAGAGAAAGATGAACAAGGAAGACTAAATAAGCTGTATTATGAGAAAGGACATGGTAGTTTTCAATTTCACTGTAATTCATTTGTTTACTAGGATCATTTTTTCTGAGACAGGGACCATCTTGAATGTCCTTCTTCAATCAGCCTTTCTTGTCCCTTCGACTCTGTTAAGTTAGTAATAAAAATTAACAGCAGGAGATTAGGGGTGAGTGTAGCGCCTGCTAAGGCCTGAAGAAGGTATCAGAGTCCTCTGTAACTGGAATTACCGGCGGTTGTGTGACAACCGACATGGGTGGTGGGAACCAGATTGGGTCATCTGGAAAAGCAGTATGCACTCAACTGTAGAACATCTCTCCAAAACCAACCATGGTTTCAATTCCGTCACATTTGTTGCTAAGGAAGGGGTCCTCTAAATTGGGTTTGGAGTAGTTGCTCCCTTACTTGGTCTGTATGAAGAGAATCTCTTTGTTGGTATTAAAATGGGACTCTGTGGCCATTGAGATGGTACAATGGTGAAAAGTGCTCGACAAACCAGCTTGATGACCTGAATTCAATCCTTATCACCCACCGTAGTAGGAGAGAGCTAAGTCTCAAGAGTTTTCATCTCTTTCTGGCATGGTGGCACCTGACTTCAATCCATCAAAGCAATTGGATCTTTGTGAGTTCAACTCCAGTCTGGACCACACAGCAAGTTCCAGGACAGACAGTCAGATCTCAAAATAGAGAAACACTGTGTCTAAATAAATGAACAAATAAAGAAATTCCTTTGACCTCTAGGCACAACATGGCCTGCAGGCCTGAGTGTTCTCTCTCTCTCTCTCTCTCTCTCTCTCTCTCTCTCTCTCTCTCTCTCTCTCACACACACACACACACACACACACACACACACACATGCATTTAATTTTTTTCTTGTGGGCTATCAATTATCTTCTACCAAAATGCTAGCAAATACAGAGTTCCACTATTTATTTTAAGATTTCCTTTTGCTATTTATTTGTAGGTATTTATGTTTTTCTGTGTGGATGTCACAAGTATGTGGGTGCCCACTGATGCCAGAACAGGGCGCCAGATCTCCTAGAGATGGAATTACAGCCATCATCTGTAAGCTCTTTCATAGGGCCACTAGAATCTGCACTCTGGTCCCCTAGAACAGAAACAGGGGCTTCTGAACCACCTTGAAAACCTCACAGAAGGTTTTATGAAGAAGAAAGAAGATAATACTGGTGGGTGGGCATGGTCAACAAAGAAAATGAATGCATAGATATTTTTGGAAAGTGTGTTCTATACAATTCAGCACACTTGTTATGGTCAGAGACAAAAGGATACGTACCTGTTTAAGTGACACTAAACAGGAAAACTTGGCTGAAGGGGAATGTTGTGAATAAGCTAGAAAGAGTAGAGTCAACTTTATTGACAGTAATCTACAAGCCATCGCTAGACTTTTATTGTACAAGTTATGTGATATGAGAGTATCTGAAAGCTAAAATTTGGTGGTGAAATATTTCACATAAGTGACTACTGAGCTGAAGTAGACCCTACAGGCAAATGGACAAGATAGTGGCAGTTATATTGCATTGATTCAAGACAGAGAGATTGTGGCTTGGACCAAAACGATTATTGAAGAGGTGAGAAGCCACACCAACAATAGTTGCCTGAGGAATGGGCAGAACATGTGGAAGTGGTGAGAATCAAGAGCGATGAGTGTTATAGTTTGAGCCATGGATGAGCGGCTTTACACCTGAGAGTACATTTGAATGATTCTCAAGGTCAATATACTGCTTCTCATACACACCTTAATTGTGGAGTTAGAGGGATTTCATCTACCCTCTATTTCTTGTAAAGTGCTTATATGCATGACATTGTGTTTTATGGTGATGAAAATTATGAAGATTGAAGTTACTTCATGGAAATTAAATAGCAAAACTGTTTGCTGTTTCATGTTTCAGTCACTTTTAAGGAACAAAAAATTTTTACCCGTTACTTTCATCACACAGTGCAAGAAGATATGTAAACCAAAAATAAATGTTTGATTCTGACAACAGTGTCTTCAGAATTATTCATCCACATAAAATAGTAGAAGCGTGCATTTCCTAGGACTGGCGACGACTCTGAAGACCAAACATCCACCAGTGATACTTTCTTTCTTAGTTTCAGGAAAAAAATACTATGTGTGGTTAGGTCACTGACGTCAAAGACTTGATGTGTCTCACGAGAACAGATGCAAGTTTTCAAATATTTCAAAATTCAAACAAATTGTTTTCTTAGAAGTGTGTCAGATTACAATAATTAGAATCTGATGCTGCTAACAAATCTGAAAATGTGGCTGTAAATGATCCTACAACTTGCATAACATAAAAATGAAAGCTACTGATGAATTATGAAGACATCACTTAAGGTTCCATTTTTAAAACTTAATTGAACTTATAAAGGCAATTATATTAAATATTTATACAGAGCAATTTTTGTAAGTTTAAAATCTGTGTTTTCCACACATTGAGTCATTAAGGCAAAATCATGAAAATAATTTTGAGTTTAATACCTCCTCATGAATGTTTTGTTGTTTCAATTTCTCTGTGAACACTATTGGTTTAGAGAAATATTTAACGGCAGATAATTGAAAAACTAATGTCTCCTAATAAGTCTTTCCTATTTTACATATTGAAGAATAACTCATCAGATAGAAGAGTGTTCCCCAAGTCTGACAATCTGAGTCCTATCACGGGGCTTCACAGAGTTGAAGCAGGCAAAGACTCCTATAGCAAGCCCAGCATGCCCTGTGACTTCCACGGGTGTACTGCACTGCACACACACACACACACACACACACACACACACACACGCGCGCGCGCACACACACACACACACACCACCACCACCACAAAATATACATACAAATAGATATGAATGAATGAATTACCATTTCAACGTAATTTGTGTTAATTAGCAACATTTTAAGAACTATGTAGTGGCTTCTTTAAGACACAGGTTTTAACACACAAGTCGTACTTGCAGTTCTCAAACTTTTCTAACTTATTTTGTGCGATGTGTTAATTTGCATTGGGAAACCTACCTTAGTTGTATCTTTAAGGTATGTGAAAAATGAGATTTAAGATGATACATGATGTTAAGACTTCAGTAGTTCAGAGTTTTAACATATTAATCAGTGGGGTTTCCTCTGAACATGACAGCATCCAAATTAATAATTAAAAAATTCTTGTTTTCAATTTTAATACCACCCTTATGCCTGCAATCTTCTTTCTACCTTCTAAATCTCTCTTTAACATATGTTCTCTGTTTCTGTGTTTATCACCATTTGTATTACAATAGCCATCAGTATCTCCTTTTTACAGTCAAGGCTGAGTTGCACTGAGTATTTCCAGAATACAAAGCTCACCTATGCACTTCTCTAAACTCCCCGGGGCTCCGAGTTGCTCCAAGACCAATGGCCTTAGTAGATGCTTCGTAGATGAAGGCATTTTATTTCTGTTTTGCTCCTCATCTTCTGCCACATGTTTCCCTGAATGTATTCTGAAGAAATGACATTATAACTAGTTTGCCTCTATTTCTTGCATATTCTCTCCATCCAATTTTAATTTCTAAGATGTGTCGTTCATCATCTGCTCTCAACTCTTCTGCCTTCCTGTATATTCCCCTAACATACCACAGCACTCCAAGGCATTCCTTGCTACTTTTATTTGTTTTCCCCAAACTAATTAGAAATATCAATGTCCTTTATAATACCTTCCTTAAATTTTGTCGTTGCCCCCATAGAAATTGAATTGAATAAAAGATTTAACCCAACAGAATCTTTTATGGAACACTTACTTTCTTGGAAGTCACAAGTATTTTGACTAGAACAATAGAAAATGTGTAACACTCAAATACTAATTGCAGACTGTATTCTGCAGATCTATACTGTATTAATACAGTAATCCTAATTCAAAAACCACAGAGGTTAATTTTTTTCTTGCCAGCCCATTTTACGTCTCCCATGATTCAACTTCCTTACCTTCTCTAGTCATGTGACCTACACAGGACTTTCCAGATATGTCAGTTTTTGAGTATTGGATTCATTCACTTTTATCTTGGTTCTCAATTATTTTTGTAACTCTGTAACCTATAACCTGTTTGGGTCTTGTTAAACAATACTCACGGAGATTAGTTGTTTGAACACTCTGTCTGAAATAGCAGCTCTTTTTTCTTCCTTTCTTTTTTTGGTTTTTGGAGACATGGTTTCTCTGTGTAACAGCCCTGACTGTTCTGGACCTTGCTCTGTAGGCCAGGCTGGCTTCGAACTCACAGAGTTCACAGCTCACTTGCCTATGCCCCCCAAGTGCTGGAATTAAAGTCGTGTGCCAGCACACCCAGCAGTAGCTCTTTTTATAAGTCGATGCTCTATTATATCTGTTTGATGGCAGTACTCTTTTCGTGTTGCTGGGAATCAAAGTCATTTCCTGGCACAATTGGCTCAATTAGACAGTGCTCCATGACTGAACTCTATACTCCTGGCCCCGTGTTTTTCCTAAAGTGCTTTGCTAGCGAAGGAACACCCGGAGAGAGACTGGCTAATCATAGACGGGCCCTGAACTTTCAGTGTAATTAAGACCTTTCTAATAACACTGGCCACTCTCAGTGGAGGAAGCTAGGTTAGGAGAACTAACAGCGACCTGAAGGAAAAAGAAATTCATTACACTTATATCCTTTAGAGGGAAGAGGGTTCTGAGCTTAGTGGGGAGTGGTCTCTGAGCTCGGAGGGGAGGGTGGTCAAGGGCTCTGAGTTTAGCAGTTTAGTGAAAGCACCAGATGTGATAAAAAGTTCTAACTTGGGAAATGAATACCGTTGCCCCGTCCCCCCTGCCTCGAGGGTGTTCCATGCTATGGGTTCAGCAGCTGGAGAAGGCACTAGAGAAGGTATAAGGGGGTGGGGGTGACCCTACTATGTCAGCATCTGTAAGCTAACAGCTTTTACCAACAACGCATTTGCAAATGTGTGTATTCCCTGACAATCCTCATTAGAATAGAAGTCAAGGGACCCAGGAACACATTCAGGATCCAAAAATATTCAATAAATATTTCTAAAAAGGGAGAAATACTGAGTGAAAACAATTAAAAAGAAACGGTTTATTCAGTGTTTTAAATCAATTGATTAGCCCACTTTTGTTGCAACAAACTCAGTAGAATTTGATAGACCATTGTCTTTTTTTTTAATTAGTCTCATCTCTCAGATGGATTAAATATAGAATTGGTAGCACCATATAAATCTCTTGTTGTATTATATTTTATTACATTTATTTGTTCATTTATTTATATGTATGTATGCATGTGTAAAGGCCAGAGGACAGCTATGTAAGTCCGTTGGTAATCCCATTCTGCCATGTAGGACCTGGGGATTGAATTCATGTCTTCAGGCTTGGTTGTAAGCACCTGTCCTTGCTTCATCAACTCTCTGGATCTGGAGTTTTATTTTAACATATTGTTAATACACTAAAATTTTCCTTCTGTAAAATTAGAATAATAGTCACAGATTACAGACACAGGATGTTTATTAAGGTTTTAGATAGTTCCTCCCGGTGTTTATGTTTTAACCAAGTTGTCTTTGAGATATTTATTACATAAATATTTGTTGTGAATTGACCATTGCAAGTACTGGGGGACAAAGCAGGGACCCAGCTGGGTAAATAATGACATTTTATTTATTTTGTTCTCTTGGTGGCTCCAATGCCCGAATGTGGCTCAAGCAGAAGGTTCTGGAAAGGCTTTTAAACCGGAGTGACAATTCATTTTTCTTTCCCTTCGTGGGTGGGAATTGAGCACAGAATTACAGATGGCTATTTCTCTCACCATGTGGGGAAGCCCATCTGTGGTCAAAGATGATAAACATGACTCCCAGAGCAGAACAGAATTTGTGATAGCCAGGCATTGGCTGTGTGACTTGACATAGGGCCTGACCTGTCTGAGCTCTGGACGCTATGTTCTTCGGTCTTGTGCACTATCACAATGTCTACTGCAAGTTGGATTTCTGTCTGCAATGAAAAATGTTTTGACCAAGATAAAAAAAAAATCTTCATGATAGACTGACTTTTTAAAAAAATATGTACACAAACCCTATAATATTTTACTGTGCCTCAATACGTTAAACAAATATATTTAAATGTAGCAGAAATCATGAGGTAGTTTCAGGGACAGAGGATGAAAATATCAGGGAAAGACAGAACTGAATAAATTGCACAGTATATGAAGATTTTTGGGAGTTTGCAATAATATTTTGCTCAAATCCTATTTGTTTCTTTTGTGGTGCTGAGGATTGTACACGTGAGACCGGCATTCTACACTGAGCTACATCCATAGGCCTTGGATGTTTTTGTTGTTGTCGTTTGTTTTTTTTGGTTTTTTTTAATTGATATTTATTGAGCTCTACATTTTTCTCTGCTCCCCTCCCTGCTTCTCCCCTCCCCCTTCAACCCTCCCCCAAGGTCCCCATGCTCCCAATTTACTCAGGAGATCTTGTCTGTTTATACTTTCTACTTCCCATGTAGATTAGATCTATGTAAGTCTCTCTTAGTGTCTGCATTGTTGTCTAAGTTCTCTGGGATTGTGGTTTGTAGGCTGGCTTTCTTTGCTTTATGTTTAAAAACCACCTATGAGTGAGTACATGTGATAATTGTCTTTCTGTGTCTGGGTTACCTCACTCAAAAAAATGTTTTCTAACTCCATCCATTTTCCTGCAAAATTCAAGCTGTCGTTATTTGTTTTCTGCTGTGTAGTACTCCATTGTGTAAATGTACCACATTTTTCTTATCCAATCGAGGGGCATTTAGATTGTTTCCAGGTTCTGACTATGCCTTGGATGTTTTTGAGGTAAGATGGTACCATGTAGCTTAGCCTAGACTTGAAATCACTCTGTAGCCCAGGCTGGCCTCAAACTCACAATCTTCTGCCTTTGGAGTGCTTGTCTTATAACTATGTAGCACTATACCTGGCATTGTATTTTTATAATCCAACAAGAAAGACAGAACTACTTAAGGGTTAAAAATAATAAAGAGAGAGCTGGGTGATGGTGGTGCATGCCTTTAATCCCAGCACTCGGGAGGCAGAGGCAGACGGATCTCTGTGAGTTTGAGACCAGCCTGGTCTACAAGAGCTAGTTCCAGGACAGGCTTCAAAGCCACAGAAAAACCCTGTCTCGAAAAAACAAAAAAATAATAAAGAGAATAATTTTTTGTTATTAATTTAAAGCAAGGTCAAAAGCACATTGGGAACACCAAGATGTAGCAAATTATAGCTGCATGTTTTAGCTGAATTATCTCTAAACAGAGACAATAATGGCAACTTAATTTTGACTCTTTCTAGGTTGCTCTAAGTTTCTACATAGAAGATAACCGCAACAAGTCAAGATACATTTCTAACTCTGAGTCATGAGCTTATTCAGTTGTTCTAAATATCCCCCAACCTATAAGAATGAGTTGCATGACACAGAAGGTTGATTGTCAAAAGTAAAGGAAAAGAACTTTATAAATGAGAAAGGAAACAAAATTGGGGTGACACATGAATTACCTTGTGTAGCAACATGTTTTTGTTGGACACAGAATGGATTTCATCAAAACTGACATGCACAGAAGATTTGTATGGCACGTTAGGTTTAATATGGGCTCTGGCAATAAATTAGCTTTACATAATGTCTATGAATTTCTATTGCTGCAATGAAACACCATGACCAAATCAAATCGTAGAGAAAAGGGCTTTTTTGGTTTATACTTCCTCATCATTGTTCATCATCAAAAGAAGTCAGGACAGTAACTCAAACAGGGCAGGATCCTGGAGGCAGGAGCTGGTGCAGAGGACATGAAGGGCTATTGCTTACAGACTTTGCTCCTCACAGGTTGCTCAGTCTGCTTTCTTATAGGATATCACCTGCCCAGGAATGGCACCACCCACATGGACTGGGCCCTCCCCCACTATTCCAGATGTTATGATTATGAAGGCATTTTCTCAATATAGGCTCCCTCCTTTTAGATAACTCTTGCTGTGTCAAGTTGACATAAAATATCCAACACATTTAGGCTTCTCTAAGAAAGCAGACTTAGCAAGTCTATGAGGAGCAAGACATTATGTAAGTATTACCTAACCCAGTTGCTGATTACACACTGCTGGAATTTCCCTGCACCAAGCAATGTTACTGTTTCAAAGAACAAGACTTCCGATGAGATGATAGCTTTTCTTCTACAAGTTTTAGGACTTAGGGCAAAGTATTTGCTAGATATTTCTTAAATGATGTGCATTAATAATGTATGACACATATAGTTTTGTGAAGTTGAATAGTGACAGATTTTGCACATGGTGGTACCTCAGTAGCTTACCACCATCATTATCCTTACTTTATTGTCATAACTACACGTTGGAGTGACATCTGTCAGGGTCCAGTCTTGACGGAGTTTGCGCGTTCAGGGTAGGGGGAATACGGACATGTGGATTAGGAAAATTAGGTAGGAGCAACAGAGATACGAAAGAAATACAGAGAGACATAGGATAGAACCGGGAGGGCTATCCAGTGAATACTGAATACACCTGCATTTATTTTCCATATGCTTATATATCCCAATCCATAAAGGAAAGGAAGGAGGCAAAAGACTACTTTAACATGACCAAAGGACAAACAGAACAATTATTTGCTGCAATATTTGAAATATCAAGCAACTATATCCTTTAGTTAAGTATTCTGTTGTTTAGGCAGGACATGTGACAACCACAGCTTAGACCAAGCATTCTGTAGGCAGCTACTCCCTGGGTCAAACCTCCTATTTTATCCTTGAAGGAGCAGGAAAAGGTTTGAATTTTCTGACCTTTGGTCAAAAGTGAGGCAGATCCACCTCTATGGGCCATTTTAATACCCAAAATACCAAGTAACCACACTCTACATCAGGATATCTTGTAGCCATTCCTTAAGTCAGACTTCTTATCAATAACTTTGGAAGAGCCAGAGTAGGCTTAAACTCTCTGACCGTCAGTTAAGGTGGAGAGGATCCACTTCTGCGGGCCCCCACACTTTATGAGAATCTAGTTCAGGAACATACAAGGAGCATTGTTAAGTAAAGTCCCAGTGATCAATAGTGATAGAATTGGGGCAGATCTCTTTTAGAATTTTTTGTTTTTCTTTTCTTTCTTTTTTTCTTGCAGGGGTTCTCTATATAATTGTTCTGAAATTCACTTTGTTGACTAAACTGGCCTCAAACTTATAGAGATCTGCCTGCCTCTGTCTCCTAAGTGCTTGGATTAAAGGTGTGCACCACCCGGCTTCCTTTTAGAAATTTTTATATGAACAGTTAATTAGTCTGTGCCAAATAGAAAAAAGAGGTAACATTATTATCATAGCTGCTTTAGGAATATAGGTTACTGGAGCTTCTAAAGTGCCATGTAGTTCTAGAAGCAATGTGAGGAATTTATTGTGCTTGCAGTAATAATCAGCATAAATAAATCTGAAATTCTCAGGGATGAATCCTATGATGGAGTTATCTGGAGCCACAAGGCTAAGACAGCCATGCTTCCTGGAATGAATTTAAAATGAGTTACTCAAATTTTGTCTTTAAGAATTTATTAAAAATAATTTTATTAGTTCACAGTTTCCATGATGGTTATATCTACTAACCAACAAAGATTTTCAGGATATATATTTCCTTTGGGAATTATATCTTGAAGTATACATTGAAGTAAGTAATCAAATAGACAAAAATATTCTTGCTCAGATGATCTGGTAACTATAATTCAGATCTCTCTTATATTTTAGCTACAAAATAAACCTAACTGTCTAACTTACCTATTTTTTCAGAAGTATCTGAGTTTTATAAACAGCGAGGTCATCACATACAATTTCTTTGACTGTCTCGCCACGATGTAGTAATGCTTTGTTGAGTGGCCCATGTTACTAAGAGACAAAGGAACAGATAACAGCCTGGGAATAACAGAAAAACTGAAAAAAAATACATAAACTTAGTTTTTAATAGAAATCAAAAGAATAACCCATTCAAAAAGAGAGATGGAATAATATTGATATAATAAAAAGAAGAGAGAAATTTATTGTTCAAAAATAGCAAGAAGTTAATACTGTCTGTCATTTTGACAAGATCTGGAGTCATGTAAGAAACAAAGTTCTGAGTACACCTGTGGAGGCATGGAGTAACTGAGCTGGGGTCAATAAGGTCGGACAGCTCATCCTAAATGTGGATGGCACCATTTCATGCATTGCCCTGAAACGGATGCAGGTGAGCGGAACACAGCTCCCTTCTCCCTGCTTCCCGACTGTGGACTCAGGCTGACCGCCTGTCTCCCAGCCTTGCCTTCCCAACAAGGATGAACTTCTACTATGAGCCAAACTTAACTACTCTCTCCATCAGTGGCTGTTGCCACAAGAATAAGGGAAGCAAAGAATATTGTTAACAATGAGTATCTTGGAGTAGGCACACTTGGATGACTATTATTTTTTAATGTATTTTAAAGACAGCATATTTCCTATTGAAGTCAAAAGAAGTATTATCTAACCAAATGCGACCTTAAGTCTCACTTTAACACACGGAAAGGGGCTTTATTTTTTCCTTCCCTTTCAGCACATATTAGCTTTATCTATGACAAAATAAATATTGATAGAGTGGCTCAGAATATCTATAAGTTGTCCATCGAGCGAGCAATATGAATTATTTGATGGTACATGGGCATCGTGGCATCACTGAAGAAACAGAACTAGATACCAGATATTTTTCTTTTGAGTCTCACTTCTGATTGTTTTCCAAAAAATGTAATCTGACACTTCTGTGGTTGATGGTAGCATGTATAAGATAGTCTGCCAATATTTCAGAGGACAGATGAGGACCTCAGGCAGGGTGGTCTCCCCGCCATGGAAACAGCACAAGGACTCCTATATGTCATTCGCCCCAAGAGTATTCAGTCACCTCGGGGATGGCACTGTGCTTGTTCTTCTGCTTGGAGGCAGGTTAATGTGATAGCGGTTGACAGTACAGAACCGTGAGAACAGGTATCCAAAATTAGAACCTGTTGGAAACATCCTCTCCCGGCCAGAAATGTCCTTTAACCAATTATATACACAGTAACCAGGTCCTGCACTCACAGCATAGGAAGCAATTCTTAATTAGCCATTTATCAGTATATTATATCGATGCTATGTTTAAACTGTTTCCAAAAGGAAGGCTAGTGCTGTCTTTTCAACAGCACACACTAACATGCAGGGGATTCCTGGACAGGAGTCAGGAGACAGGTTGAACAGTTAATCGTTGAGATAAAAACAGGAGAAGGCTTGCTTGCACATGTGTGTGTGTGTACTTCACACACTCAAAATGTGTGAATTTTGAAATGATCAGATTTCTCTTAATCCATGAGTTCATGGAGATGCTACCATGAAAACATTTGGGCTTCTTTCTCAAACAAAAATGAATTATTGAAGGGGACGGCTATCAAATGGAAAAAAGGAGGCCGTGGATTAGAATCGGAGATAGGGATAAAATGAAAAGAATGCACACCCATACAGTGGAAGAATATTAACAGATTTCACCTGGTTTTGAGAAATCTGAGCAAATGAGTGGGCAGAGGGTGCAGGCGTCACCCTTGCCGGTCTTCTGGCGCCGCAATGCATGGTGACTCTTCATTAAGCGCTACCTTCTCCTGCGTCATGAAGACATTATTCCTGATGTCAAGACCAGTAGAGAGGAATGACCATGGCCCAGTACCACAGGTAATTCACATTGGCTATTATTCTTATTCGTTTTAAATATTTATATGATCTGGAATAGAAAGTCCCGTGTGACACATAATAATATCAGTTTCACCTGCCAAGTTGAACGTGAAAAAAAAATGTATTTTAAACAAGTGTGTTTAAAATAGGCAGTGATGTTTTAAATGTTCTCTGCAGCTCTCAAAATTGTCTTTGCTGTGGAATTTATAGGTCTTGTAGCTCTTGTAACATTGTGATGGCCTGTCCTTATTCCACTTTCTCCTCAGGTTGAGGGGAAATTTTTACTCTTCTATCTCAACCACAGATATTTCCTTTGCTTCTGGCTGTTTTGTGAATTTTTCATCTTCATAACACACACAGCTGTTTTTAAATTTATTTATTTATTTTTGCAATCGAGGCCCAGTGCTACAGTCTAAAAATGGAAACCATGAGGCATGATTGATCACTAAAACAATTTCTGTTACCAGAAATCCTCCATTTATTATATTCGTGTAACTGAGGCACCCACCAAAAGAGCATTCTAGCCACAGCAGGACATGAAGGACTTTCTTCTAGTTCGTCAAAAGATCTCTCTGTGTGTGTGTGTGTGTGTGTGTGTGTGTGTGGTCAATGGCATCAGACATCTCTAGTGCAAAGTTTCCAGTTCACAGGTAGTTTGATAGAAAGAAGCATTTCAGTGTGATGAGGTCAAACCTGTTGTCAGTGGAGCCCTTGCTGGTATGTTCAATGTCTAGGTGATGGTTTACCTATAACTTTGCTTACTCAGAGACCCCACCTTGTTAGTCTTACAGAAAATACACCCCACCCTTGGGGTTCTGATAAGATTGGCTTGGCCGTGCTTTTCCCGCTTGCTCTAAGGGAAATCTTTGTTGTGCTGGCCTCTGAATTTTGTACATGAAAGTTTACATCTATAGATTTTCCTTTTTCCCCTTTGTTCATATCTCATGCAGTTCAAAGTTGAGCTTAAATATGCTTGCAGATTTTCTTAGTTCTTTTTCTCATCTCTGTAACAGAATACAGAGAGATGCAACCTAAGAGACAAAGGGTTGGCTTTGGCTCATGGTTTCTAGAAGTCATCATCATAGCAGAGAAGGCCTGGGAAGTGGGGGCCCTGACCGTGGCGGCAGGAGCTTGCAGCATGGATTGGATAAACGTTCTGGTAGGAGTTTGTAGTACCTGGTGTGAAAGAAGAGTAAGAACAACTAGGAAAGCGGCGCACATATGCCAGCTGGGCACCATGCCCCAAAGCCTTCACATTCTCTCAGAAGTTCCACGGCTGAGGATCAAGTACTCGAAACCACGACTCCTTGGGATGCTTAGAATCAGATACAAAGGAATTGCTTGGGTTTTCTTTTTGTTTACTTTTTCAACATTATTCCCCTTCTCAGTGTGTTTGAACATACTAAATTTTACAGATTACTTTAAGTGCCCTTCTTGACCTCAGAGGCATAGACTACATATTAGAGCCATGCTGGAGAGGCAGCTAACCAATGGAAAGCAGGACCTTGTTTGCTTCTGCAAGGTAAACCTGGTATTGTAGAGGAAGTTTCGCATGGGTTGATAATATTTTCTCATTAGAAATAAAAATGCAAACCTTGTTAAGAACAGAGTTTCAAATTAGTCAAAAACAAAGGGAAGTTGTTCCACAGTCTATGTCTTTCTTGGTCCCACAACTTTAAGGACTCTGCTCTTCCTACCGGGTAACTCCTTTCAAACAAAGTAGAGTGGACTTTGGTTGGTTTTCATATCCGGATGTGTGCTTGCAGCAGGTGCTGGGCAGTCACAGCACCTGTTTTTGTTTGACTTTTACTGTGTTGGAGAGTGAGCCCAAGCTCTTATGCATGCTAGGCAGATGTTCAAGCACTGGGCTGCATCTCTCTCCTGCTTGTAGCATCTAATAACTCTGCTCAGTCTGAACCTAACATCTCCATTCTACAAGGAAATTGCAGCACAGTCAATCAGAAGGCTATAACTGACACTCATACAAAATTACTCTCAATCCCCAACTTATATTATAGCTTCTCCCAGATAGCATGTATACCTTTGTTTATGTAGCTACAGCATAGGAACACCAGACTAGAAACTTGCCACCTTTACCATACAACATTTTGTGATCACTAACTTCATGTTCCCAGAGAATATATAATAGGGGATTCCTACATATTTCCATAGAAATCATACATGGTTTGCAGTATGTTTCTATGAAAGCGGTGTTACTCATGAACTTGAATTCATATTATGACCTTCGCATACTTTTCCTCGGGGTGGAAATTTCTCATGCTTGATCACAGTCCAGAGATAATTTTGCTCTGCAATCATACACACTGTATCTTTATTCATCTGGATGTCTTGCATGTGAGAAGTTGGGGGAGGGGTTAAGAACCACACACAGTTGAAGCAGTCCGTGTGTCTGGTCTTTCCCGAGGCATACTCTCCTGAGAGCAACCATTTGAAATATGCTTTAGAAATTGCATTCTTAATGGAATATATGTAGTATGAGGTCAGAAAAAATTCTTTGGTTGTTTCTTTGAAGTCTAATGTTTTAAAAAATAATGCCAGTTCTGATGATTTAGGAATCATTCAAAATTACATAACTGTGGTTTAGTTTTGCTTTTTAACCTAGAGGTGTATTCTTTTTGTTCCTTGCCTTTTGAAAAACACCAGAGAAGAATTTCTCCAAGACAGCTCTCTCCTCCCTGCCCCCTTTATTCTTTTCTTTCCACCAAAATGTGCTTACATTTGTGCAGAGCCGAGGCAGCCGGAGAGACCAAGTGCAGCCCGGGACGTGACAACCTGTGTGGGCCCCTCTGTTACTCATGGCTCTTGGCTCCACACCTGGGGGCCGGGGGAACTCAGCAAACAAAAAAGACAAGAATAAGGACATCTCTTTCCTTTCTCCAAATGCTCACTCTTCCTGAAGCTCCTCAGCTGATTGACACAGAGGAGAGTTGGCTAGACACATTGTCTTACAAAGGAGAAAAAAATAAAAACAGCTCAAAAACTTTAACCAGCGAAGACCATAAAACACCCCTCATCATATCTAGGATACTTCACAAAGGAAGGAAAAGCTGTGAGAGTCACCCAGAGAAAATTCTATACCCAAGTTTACTCTTCATGTCATTACCTCAGTCCTGTTGGGTAGAGATTATTATTTCCTCTTTAGAGATGGAGAAATTGAGGCTGTGAACAATTCAATAAATTCATACAATTGCCAGGGTTTCTGTAGTGGCTGAGCTGTGGACTCATGGGCTTCTGAGTTTGGTTCAGAAATTTGAGCTTCCGCTTGCACTCGCCAATTGTTGCTGAGGATTCACACACACAACAAGCATGTTTTCCAGGGTTCCTCACCACGGGTATTTGTGTGCTATAGTTATTTTTGATTTGGGACAGAGGAAAAAAAAAACAAACCTAAAATCCTGTTACTCCGAGGGTGCATTGCATCTGTACAGCTGTTAGCTCCAGCCAAATAAGATTATTAGGGGTTCCCTGCTTGCCCGCTCTTTCCTCTGTGACCAAACAGGCTGTGTGCTTTACATCCCAATTGGATTACTTACGACTAAGCTCACTCATGCCCTGACGCTGTCCTGCACCTAATCAAATGATTTACTACAGCCTGTGGTGGGGCAATGGTGTAGAATCTGGAAGTTTTCTTTCCCAAGTGCCCTGCCGTGCCTGACTTTCTAGAGCAGCTTGGCAGACCACCTCCCTGGGACCAGACCTGCAGACATACAGGTGACACTTAATCATTGCATGTCATTGCTTTCGTTCTCGCAGGAAACATCTCCTCCTAGTCAGTGCTACGTCAGGCATAACAGAAAATGAACAAGGAGTATGATTGTAACCTTGTCAGGGGATTCAAATTGGCATCATACATGAGCAATGAGAGGGCGGGATGCATCAATATAACATTTCCACATTCTTTTCATGTGGCACTTAATATTTTAGTCCTACTTTAAACCTCCAGTAAACAGCTTCAGAGGCAAATAAAAATGGATGTGTGCATCTCAGTAATCCTAATGCCTCCAACGCACCCTCTTTTCATGGAGGCATAGAATCTAAGGTTGTGGGCTCATCTTCTGGAGTAGTAGTAACCAGTAGAAAGCTGAAATAACTCAAAAGCCTTCATGGACTTTATTTAGGATTCTGAGATACTGTATCCACTGGTATATAAAGAAGACCAAATTACATATGAATTCTGTGATTTTTAACTACCTTGAATATAATTTAAGCCTAACATAATTTCCATATGAGCAGTCCTCTGGCTTGGATTCCTCATGGCTAATCTACATGGTTATGCCATGTGGTTGGGAACAGGAAACACCTGTCTCCTGCTGGCTCGCACTCACTTAACACGATTCCTGGCAGGAAGGTCTTTTCAGTCCCAGTCCAACTCGCCGGAGGTCATCGCAATATGGACTGTTTCAGCATGTGTTACTAACTGTCGGCGTCTAACAATTCTCAAGTTCTTTGTGGGTCTGAGTCATTATATGGTCACCAGAGGATTCCAGGGTATTGTCCTGAGGTCCTCTGAAAGAGATCATTTGCAAATCGAATTCATTGGGATTTCACTGCATAAAATACCTTATTTTTGCATTTTTATAGTCATAGAGAGAATATATCTCACCTTGCAAAGTGGAATGTACATTTCTAGTTCTTTGTTTTTAAAAAAGCACAATAAACAAAATCGATCATAAAGGTTTTAAATGTCAGTACAACATATTTGCCTTAGAGTTTTGGGTTTCTTTTTCTACCTTTTATAGCACTGGAGAACAGAATCCCCATATTTAATATCCACTCAGGTTCTCATCTTCGATTTTGTTGTATGAAGCTTGACAGTCATCACCAATGCAGATAACTAACTATTGCAGACTTGGGAAGGAGTCTTCAGACTTATTTCTTTCTATTCTTTTAATTGTTATAATTTCATAATTGACAGTTTGCTTTGGTTAATTTAGAAAACAATGAGTTTATGAGTTTGGGCAATTGTTTTTCCATTTTTTTCTCGCTTGTGAATATACTTGGTTCTTAAACTTTTTTAAAAAAAATACATTTTGTTTTTTACTACACACACGCATGCACACACACCATTTAAAGCTCATGTGGAGATTAGAGGCCAACTCTCTGGAGTGGGTTCCTTCTTCTGTCATGTGGGTCCCCAGGACTGAACTCAAGGCATCACAAGCGGGAACCCAAAGCACCTAGGAACCCAGAAACCCGCTAGTGACGATGGTTTCTTCTGAGACAATCTAAGAAACAAAGCATGGATTTCTTATTCACCTCTTGTCTACCATATATAGAAAACACCAGCCCAGTTCACCTTGCCAAAGATGATGTCAGCCTTGAAGACAAAAGCAAAGCTTTGACTTGATTTCAAAGAAATGTCTGGAGAACTCTGGGATTCCTCTAAGTGAGCTTTCGTCTATCTGGAGGAAGCGCCATGGGGATGCCGGTTTGCTAGCCATTCCCTATGGGACTAGATTTTCTGCAATCTGCTCTCAAACAGAAGCCAGTCAGAGTCAGTGGCTTGCCCGTGGTGACACGTGGTTGTCACTCAAATTAAACAAGCGGCACTTCACATTGGCGTCACCGTCACAGCAGTCTTCGTACTCAGGGCAGATTACACATCCCTTTGGACACCTTTAACTTCACTCTATTTTTACGCAAAATGATTAAAAAATGAGAATCTTAAAAACCCTTGTTAGGCATGTAGCTCAGTACATGTTAGGCATGTAGAGTGTTTGCCTAGTGTGTATAAAGGCTTAGCTTAGATCTCAGAACCACACAAAGGCTGTTGGACAGGTCTGTAATTCTAGCACTGTTGGGGTAGAGGGAGGCGGATTAAAAATTAGAGGCCAACCTCATCTACATATCAAATTGGAGTGTAGCCTGAGTTACGTGAGACCCTGGGGTTGGGGGGGGGCGGGAGGATGGGGAGAAGAGTACTGAAAGAGACACCTTGATGGCGGGGAGGGGCTGCATTTTGGGGTCAGGTAGAAACCTGCCTGGTCAAAGGAAAACTCCACAAATCTATAAAGGTGACCCAGCTAAGACTCCCAGCAATAGTGGTTTGGTAGCCTGAACTGACTTTCTCCTATAATCAGATTGGTGACTACCCTAATTGTCATCAGAGAACCTTCTCTGATGGAAACAGATGCAGAGATCCACAGCAAACATTGGACCAAGTTCCGGGGATCCTGCAGAAAGAGAGGGAGGAGGAATACAAGCGGCGGTAGGGTGGGGGTGGGGTGGGGACATCACTGGAAAACCCACAGAAACAACTAACCTGGGCTCCTAGGAGCTCACAGACTCTGAACTGACGGCTAGGAAGCCTATATGGGACCGAAATGGCCCTCTACACATGTGTGACAGTTAGCAGCTTGGTCTGCTTGTGGGAATCGTAGTGGTGACAGCAGGGCCTGCCCCTCACGCTTTGGCTGAATTCCAGGAACCTCTTCCTCATACTGGGTTGTCTTGCCCCGACTTAACACAAGGAGAGGGGCGCAGTCCTACCTCAACTTGCTATGTCATGCTTTGTGGACATCCACAGAAGGCCTGCACCTTTCTGACCAGAAACAAGGAGTGCATGGGGGGGGGGATCAGGAGAGGAAGAGAGGAAGGAGGGGAAACTGTGGTCAGGATGTAAAATGCCTTTATTATGTTTAGGTGTGTTCCTTGTATCCCTGCTCTCTCCAAGACCTTTATCATGAAGGGATGTTGAATTTTGTCCAAAGCTTTTTCGGCATCTAATGAGAGGATCATGTGTTTTTTATATTTCAGTTTGTTTATATGGTGGATTATGTTGACAGATTTTTGCATATTGAACCATCCCTACATTACTGGGATGTGTTCTTGGATTCGATTTGCCAGTATTTTATTTAGTATTTTTGTATCAATGTTCATGAGTGAGAATGGTCTGTAATTCTCCTTCTTAGTAATGTTTTTCTGTGGTTTGGGTCAGGATGTAAAATGAATGAATAAATTTAATAATAAAAAAGTAAAATATTAATGACACTTAATTTTTTGCAAAACTATTTTAGGACTTTGTGTTTTACAAAGGAAGTATTTTTTAACATTTGTATATTTGGGGCCCAGTTTTAATTCTGTTTGTTTGTTTATTTGTTTGTTTGAGACAGGGTTTCTTTATAGCTTTGGAGCCTGTCCTGGAACTTGCTCTGTAGACCAGGCTGGCCTTGAACTCACAGAGATCCGCCTGCCTCTGCCTCCCGAGTGCTGGGATTAAAGGCATGTGCCACCACTGTCCGACTTCCAGTTTTGAATTCTCTAAGCAGCGAGCAATTTTCAGGTGTTTGACTTATTTGTTAGCAAGTTTTATAATCGTTGCATAATTTTTGATACTTAAATCATTACCGCTTGAAAGCACTCCTCCGTGTCCTCCATATACAGATCCCTTGCCAGTGCTTCTGCCACTTCCTGGGATAACAGCTTCCTGTGTACTTGCCACCAAGCGTGCTCTATTTCCTGATTCTCTATTTTACCTTCTTCTATGTGAACTTTTAACATAGTTCCACACTTTTCCTTCTGAATAGAAGGTATATGCTTGCTGTCTTTTGGTTTTTAACGTAGAAACCACAGTTCAGTTTGAAATACAATGGAGTCAGTCCCTGTGCCCTGTGGATAGTGTTGCACTAGTATAAATCTTTTCTGAGTGCTCTCCTTCAACCCTGTGAGTTTCAAGGATCAAACTCAGCTCAGACTTGATGGCACATACCCTCTGCTTCTGAGGCATAATGCTAGCCCAATTCTTTTAACTTCAAATAAACATTATATACATATTATTTTTAATGTATTAACACAAGTGAATTTGCACATATATATGGATGAGGTTTCATGTCGCATCTCCAAACACACAGCATGTAGTGGCCATAGTGAATGCTTCTTTCTTCCTCCTCTCATCCCACATTTGCTCATCACGGCCTCTCTCAGGACCACTCGAATAAGACTGCTTTTCTCAGCATCCCGCCTGGAAGAGCAGCATGGAACTCACTCTTGATTTGACCTATTCAACTTTACACAATGACCTCCAGCGCCATTAGCAGCTTAGTCTGCTTGTGGGAATCTTAGTGGTGGATCCCTCGGCCTGGGCTTGCGAGGAGACTGCCAGGGACCCACTCCTGGCATCAGGAGTGTGCCTACTTCCCATTGTACATAAACAAGGGGTGGAGAATTGGGAGAGTTAGAGAAGTGGAATGGTTAATACTTTGTGGAAAGACACAAAAAGGAAGAAAGGTAGATGGAGAAGATTGGGCAGATGTTGGAGGCCAGCTTCCCACCTGTGTCCATGGTGACAGTACTAGGAGGAGACAGAGGAGGGAGGTCCACTTGCCACCCGGGACCATGGTGATGTCACCCAGGACCACGGTGATGTCTGTATTAGATGGCTACGAAAGGCCATATGTGGGTCTCTGGTCCTACAGCAGCCAGAGTCTGTGTTTACATCCATGGCTCTTGCTGCTGTTGAGGGCCATGCTGACTTCCGTGGGCTGGGCTGTCTCCTGGGGCTGAGATCATGTTCATAAGCCACTGGAGCAGTACCTGTCTGGGTGGCTTTTGCTGTCACCTGGGGCCATACTGATATCCAGGCCTACGCTGTTGCTGAGGATCGTGTTGTTCCTGTGGATCATGTCTGTTCCCATGATCCTGCTGCAACTGAGATCTTTACTGATATCCGTGTTCCCATGGTGCCAGCAAAGGGCTCATGTAGACTGAGTGTTGGTTTTCGAGCCACCCACACCTGAATAATCACATGGAAACTGTATTAATTACAACACTGTTTGGCCAATAGCCTACACATATTCCTAGCTAGCTCTTACATCTTAAATTAACCCATTTCTATTAATCTGTGTATCACCATGAGGCTTTGGCCTACTGGTAAGTTTCCAGTGTCTTTCTCCTTCTATATGGCATGTCCTTGACTCTTCCTACTTTCTCTCTATCCCTGTTCAGATTTTCTGCCTGGCTTTATTCTTCCCAGCCATAAGCCAAAGCAACTTCTTTATTAACCAATCATAATAAAACCTCTTCACAACATACAGAGGGGAATCCCACATCAGTCACATAAAGCCTGTGGTCTGGGCCGAATCCTGTGGCCTTGTTGGTGTTCAGGGCAGTTTTAGGAAGTGAACAAAATTGGGGTGCATGATGTGAAATCCCCCAAAGATTCAAGGAAGAAGTTTTTTAAAAAAATGTTCTCTAGTTCTATCCATCTTCTTGAAAATGACAGGATTTCATTCTTGTTGACTAACTAATAATCCTTATCTCTTCTGAGTCCTTACCTAGCAACTGTTGGAAGGGCTCCCCATAAGACTGTGCCGACACATCTGATCACTGACTTCTGTATACCCACACAGCTCTTGGGCACACCCCTTCAGTACTGAATATTTGATATTTAGTCAAACAAGAATTTTTACTCTGTCACCAACAGTATAGTTTTCCTAAAATCATTTAGAAAGTCTTCAGTAGCCAAACCCCTCTTATTCATATTTGCTCTGATTGTTAAGTTACAAGAACCACAGCGTAATCTTAATAAAAGTAATGAGATGATATATTATCACCCTGTTCCTAAAATTCAGACTTTTTCCACTAAATTTCAGGGTTTTTTTTCTGACATGACATTTACTGTGTTGAGGAAGGGCTTAGTATTTGTGTAACGTGAGCACATGACCCTTCCAAGTATGGTTGAGGGGAAGGTTTTTTACTGTAGCTCTGAGAGAGAGTCCAGCCAGAGGCAGCTGGAAGAGTAGAGAGAAGGAAGATGAAGTAGCAGAAGGAACATGGCTATGAAGGAGAGAGGGTGGGGGGAAGCAAGGGAGGAATACAAAAGAGGACGCCGAGAGCTCACGTCCACATGGTTGTAATGGCAGGGTCATATAGGAAGGAGAAGCTGGGGGAAGAGAATCCCATGAGCTGGAGAAATTTAGGGCAGGAGCAGGGAGAATAGCTGAGAAGAGCCAGAAGAAGTTGTGATATTGAGAAGACTGGAGGCCAGAATGCGCCTCGGTATGCTAAGTGTTATCACGGTTCTTTCGGACCTGACGCGGTTATTTTTGTTTGGTTTGGTTTTGGTACTAGAAGTGATCCCGGGCCTCACACATGTTTGGTAACTGCTTAAGTCCACAGCTCAGCTGTGTCCCCAGAGTTCAGATTGCTTCAGCGTTACTCATCATCCAATCTAAGCCTTTCTGTTTGATTAGCTTGAGACTCTCACTTCCGATTTCCTTTCTTTCTTCCTTCCTTCCTTTCCTTCCTTCCTTCCTCCTCTTTCTTCCTTCCTTTCTTCCTTCCTTTCTTCCTTCCTTCCTTCTTTCCTTCCTACTTTCTTTCTTTCTTTCTTCCTTCCTTCCTTCCTTCCTTCTTTCCTTCCTCCTTTCTTTCTTCCTTTCTTCCTTCCTTCCTTTCTTCCTTCCTTCCTTTTCTTTCTTTCTTTCTTTCTTTCTTTCTTTCTTTCTTTCTTTCTTCCTTTCTTTCTCTTTTCCTTTGGTTTTTCAAGATACAGTTTCTCTGTACAACAGCCCTGGCTGTCTTGGAACTTGCCCTGTAGAGCCAGCTGACCTTGAACCCACAGAGATCTGCTTGTCCCTGCCCCTCCTGTGCTGGGATTAAGGGTGTAAGTCACCACGCCCTGCTGATTTCCCTTGGTCTAATGTCCTTCAGGTTTGTCCCTGTGACACAAATGGCAGGATTTCCTTCTTTTAGGGCTGAGTGTTATTCCACTCTCTCTGTACACTACAGTTTCTGTGTAGAGCCTCCACTAGGTTATGACCGTGAATACCTGGGTTGTTATTCACAAACAAACAAACAATAAGCACACAAAGCAAAAAGAATAGATAAGCTGCAATGAGCAAGAGGCACAGATGCTTCTATGAGATAGTGATTTCACTTATCTTAATCTTAACGCCGAGCAGGAATGAAAGACAGGAATTTCATTTCCTTTGGACACACATGCAGAAGAGGAATTAGTAACTCTTAATACAGTTGTTTGTTTTTAATACTCTCTTATGGTTTGCCAAGATGTCTGTATAAGGGCCACGTTCCTACCAACATTCTGTGGAGTTCTCTTTTCTCTATACTCAGCAACATTTAACTTATGTGTGTATATGCATATATACAACAGTCACCACATTAGTTGTGAGATGATGTTGCTGTGGTTTGAACTGATTTTCTCAGGCACCATATGATGCTGAGTAATTATTACATATCCTTGTTTCTCACTTTTACATTGTTCAAGAGATAATCCTTTAGTTCATTTGTACCCTTTGACGGGACTTTTTCTTTATTTACTATTGAGTTGCATATGTTTTTATGTCAATCTTTGACCAAATCCATGGTTCTAAATACATTCTCCCATGCCAAATGCTAGCTTTTCATTTTGTTGGCTGTTGTTGTTGTTCAGTAGAAGCTTTGTAGTTTAATGTAATCTCACATATTTTTGTTTTACTGGCTCTACTTTTGCACCAAACTGTAGGTAGAGTTTTTTGTCTAGACTGCTGTCTCCTAACTAACCACATGTTAGTTATGAAAGCTCCTCTGGTAGCTTAGGCTTGCTTTTGCTAGCTTTTGTAGCTTAACTAAACCCATTTCTATTAATCAATAAGCTGCCCATTTACCTCATCTATGTACTCTCCGTGATGCTGTCTTCTGCATCTGGCTAGTGACTGATGAGACCCCGCCCTTCTTCTGAGCATTCTCTCTGCCCTGAAAATCCTGCCTAGCTACTGGTCATTTAGCGTTTTTATTGAACCAATCACAGTGACACATATTCACACAGTGTAAAGAAATATTCTACACTAAACTTATTGTCAAGACCAATATCATGAATTTTTTCTTTAAATTTTAGTTTGAAATCTTTTATTACATGCTATGCATTCCAAGTTGTTTTTTATACAGTGTAAGGCAATAGTCAAATCTCTTAGCACCGGAAACTAAAAAACTTTTTTTCTACATTATTAAAATTTTTTCTATATTGTTCTTTGACTTTTTATTATTTTCCTGGTTAGAATTTTTTGTCAAAGTGAGTTTTCTCTCAGTTTATTGGCTTTAGTCACTCTATTATTGTGTTGTAGTTTTTACATACATACTCTGAATTTGAGCAGATTGATTTATGTAGATGAAATTCATTAAAATTTAACAGACATTTGAAAGTTAACTTTGTATCTCTTAGTCTCAAGAGTAGGCATGCTGACATCTGTGGGAATCTGGATTCACTGGGATTTTCCGCATAGGGAACTCTTGTCTCTTCCTTTCTGGTATACGTATTTTTACTTATTTTTCTTGTCTTTCTATATTGTTCCAACATGGTATTGAGCAGAAGTAGGCAAAGGATCATATCTTTGTCTTGGTCTAGATCTTAGGGAGAACTTATTCTGTCTCTCATTACTTAAATTATATTCTTATAAATTATGGTAGGCTCATAGTAGTACTCTAGTAAGTTAAATATATCAGTTCCTACAACAGTTAGTTCTGAGCCTCAAACATAAATAGAAGCAATTTTTTGCCTTTCTTTCTGTGTCTATGGGATGATTATCTAGTTTTTCTAGTCTGTCAATACAATCAAATTCACTGATTGATTTCCAAGTGTTGAAAGTTTACAGGTCCTGTTGTTCTATGTTGTGTACTTATCATTGGCTTTATTAACTAAATCATTATATTTACTTTTTTTTTTTTTTTTTTTTTTTT
>PVIU01000446.1:29390-155620 GCA_004026605.1 Ondatra zibethicus
TTATTTTTTTTTTTTTTTTTTTTTTTTTTTTTTTTTTTTGGTTTTTCGAGACAGGGTTTCTCTGTGGCTTTGGAGCCTGTCCTGGAACTAGCTCTTGTAGATCAGGCTGGTCTCGAACTCACAGAGATCCGCCTGCCTCTGCCTCCCGAGTGCTAGGATTAAAGGCGTGAGCCACCACCACCCGGCTTATATTTACTAACTTTTAATGACATTTCCTATATTGGTGAAAGGTATTGGCTGAAAATTCTCTTATAATGTTTTTGGTTTGGGTAATATTATCGAGTGATAGAATTTTTTAGATGTGTGACATATGAATCTACTTTCTGGAATTGACTACAGATAACATGCATTATGTGTTTTCAAGGGTTTGGTAAGTTTATTACTAAACTAATTTTATGGTGGACTTCACTTTTTTAGTTTTAATATGATACAAATATTAAATAGCATAAAACATTTTAGTTTACTCTTTTTTGTGTGTTAGTTGAAGTTTTCTGTTACTACCAGTCTTTAAGGAATTGTTGCCTTTCATCTAAGCTGCTGAATTTATTTTGAGTAACACTTTCTTACCATTGTGATGGCTTGGGACTGGATTCTTCATTGGATTCCTAGTGTTTGTATATTGTATCTTTTTTCTTTCTTTCCTCTTGATTTGATATCCTAGCATGCAGAGTGTAGGTTTAACTATTAAAGATTCATAATTTTCAAGCTCTAAGGAGAAAGGGAAATAGTATCACAGGAATAGAGCTGTTACTTTGTATTTTTCTAAATACATAATGAACACATAAATGGATGCATGAAGAACAAAATAATGTTAAAAAGAAGAATCTAATTATCTTACTTTTAGCTTTACACATTACACATCTTTCAAAGTTTTATGAAACAATAACAAAACTAAAGATATATTAATTCACAGAGAATACTTTCCAAATTATTAGTATTCCCATGGGAAACATTTCATAATTAAATTGAACAAATTAAAATATTGATTGATGGAAAATATAGCATAAGCAATCATAAAAATGGAACTCTTTATTTATTAGAAATAATGCAATGTGCATTAAAATAAGATGAAATTAAGACTACTGTGATATTAATTTTTCCCTTTAAATGTCATCAATTTCTTAAAAATTATGCACAAGTTCATGGTATCCAACCATATGAAAATAGTGCTAACAGAAAATGACATAATTCAATATTTTTATTTATACTTAAAAGAAGATTAATATATCTTCCTTGGCTTGTTAACACAACTATTTCTTGAAGCACCATACAGAATATTTTATAAATATGCACATATATTTCAGAAAGCCACTAGCCTCTTGAATAATTTTTAAGGAACAAAATTTAGTCTGGAAGCTGCAGGAAAAAGTAAGAATATTTTATATATTCTATACATCTTTCAATGTATCAGAAGGAGGGACTTAATGTTTAACAAAATTATGTTATCTTTTTAACAACTTATGGTAATTTCAATTCAAACTATTTCTTAAGATGTGGCACTTAATCCCATTGACAGTGTGGAGTTTTGCACACTGTTAAATTCTTCAGAGACTGGAGGCTGCTCAGTGCTCAGGAGAGCTTACTCCCCTCTTGCAGAGGTCCCAAGTTCGGTTCCTGGCACCCAAGTCAGGTGCCAGACAACTCTCTGCAACTCCAGCTCCACGGGACCTGATGCCCTCTTATGCTTTGAGGGCATGCATGCACATTATATGCTACACAGAGAGTCATGCAAAAAATACATGTAAGTAAAATAATAAAACAAGTCTTCAACTTCTTCTATAATGGTTTCTACAGTCAAGAAACCACCTTCTACACATTTGTTTTTTGCACTAAATGGCAGATATCATTTTTTTTATCTTCCTAGATTTTTTTTTGTCACAATATGAGTGATAGCACACTATTTTCTTGTTTTTAATATTTCAGGTGAATTTCCATTCAAATGCATTTCTTTCTGGTTGAATTAGTGGTTTGTTGTGAATGAACCCAAACAATATCAAGTAAATGTCTACAGTTGTCCCAGGAAAATCTCTGCAAAACAGGAGGCTTGAGTAATGAGTGGTTTAGCAAATAACTTAGGGACTTATATTCCCATTCAGAGTTGTCAAGACTAGGTAAGACACTAATCTACGAAATAGAAAACCAAGAGTTTGTGTATGATGCATGTTGCACACACATTACCGGTAATGGTTGCCTCATTTAGTTTTCCTCAGACATTCATGGCAGGGAATTTTAATCTTGCCAATTCGTCATTTTCATTTTGTATGTGAATTTGTCAAGTGTGTCAAAATGCATTTTTGTTTCAGGCAACAAAACTTGAGTCTGATTTTCCCTTGTAACTTTATCTTTCTGCTGTTAGTCACTAAAAACACATTGTCTCTGCCAGCCTTCAATGCCTCCTCCCTGGTTCTGTGAGATGTTCTCCCAGAGTTCTCTGTTTAGAACTTGGTAACATTTGCAATTCCTCAAGTTGGTGGCTTCTATTTTCTGTTTATGTTGTTTTATCTTCTCATGTCAGCATCCCAATCAGTGTGTTTCATTCCCCCTTCTTTCTCTCTCCTTTCTCTTCCTCCTGTTCTTCCTCCCTTTCCCATCTTCTCTCTTTAGATCCTTTAGATCCCCTCCTTCCTCATGGACCACTGATAACAGGCCGAAAGAAGCTTGTAATGAAAGAGTCAAAACAATCACATGATTTTTTTGCCAATTATATATACACTGTCTCAAAAATGTTCTAGGACGTTTAAAAAATAAAATAATCTTTTCATGTGCCTTGAATGCCCTTTTATTAATTTCATTTGAAAAGTTTATTTCTTAAAATATGTCATATGGTACTTGTCATAAGATGAACTTCAAGGATAAATGAACCATATTCCTCAAAGGGTATAAAATGAATCACTTCTGATACACACAATGCAGTTATTTTGTTAATTTAGACATTTTGGTGGTAATTTTTCAAGCTGTTTCAGTGACCTAGAGCCAAATTCTATGCTCCAGGTGAACAAAAATCTATCCATTCTAAATGTCCAGTATGGAATGGCAGTTTGTGAGGACAACAGAATGTATAATGTGTTTTCCTTCCTCCGACGATCGATAATGATATAATAAATATAAAATGAGAAAAGAGCCCTTTGTGAAAGATTGGCTGTGCTTTGCCTCTCCTAAGATAAATGCAACTTTCAGTCACAATAAAACAAAACTAAAGCTAAAATATAGCACCAAGTCTCCTTAGTCTTTAAATACTTACTTATGCCTCAGCCATATGGATGAACATTGAAAAAATAATGTCAACTAGATATATGCTTTTAGCAAGAGAAAAAAAGTGTATTTTCATTTATTGACTTAAAATATTACTGCTCTATGTTTCTTGTTAACTCCAAAGCTCCATGGATATGCCATACATCTAAAACAGCAGCCACGAACTAGAAAATGATTTAGTGTCTAAATAAGATAATAATGGATTTCAAATTTAGAATAAATCCACATAGCATGCTGTTCACTATTAACTATTTGCTAACGTGCTTTAAAAATATGAAAATGGATTATTTTCCAGCGAAACATGCCATGTCATGATGTGTATGTAGGGAACTTAAGATTTACTAAAATATGAGTCCTCTGTGTTTGTGGACGATCGATAGTTATGGGCAGAAGACAGATTATGTATTCCACCAATAAACAAACATCATCCGGCCATCCCAGTTTCAGTGTGGTACAGTGGGATCTAATAAAGTCATTGGAGATCTAAGATAATTTAGACATCTACAGGAAGAAATGGTATTTTCTGAAAAGAATTAGTAAATGGAAGAAATGAGATCAAGGTGGACAGGCCTTTGGGGGGCGAAAGAAAGCAAATAGACCATGGGGGCCAAGTTACAGAAACATAAAAGCCTCAAGTCATATTATAAAAAAAGTGTAAAGCTGTTCCAGCCTGAACATCCATATGGTTGAGGCATAAGTAAGTATTTAAAGACTAAGGAGACTTGGTGCTATATTTTAGCTTACGTTTTGTTTTATTGTGACTGAAAGTTGCATTTATCTTAAGAGAGGCAAAGTACAGCCAATTCTTCAAAAAGGGCTCTTATTTGTTTTATATTTATTATATCATTATTGATCAGCATAGGAAGGAAAACACATTACACATTATGTTGTCTATTAGCTTTTAATTTGAGTAGCTATTGTTTTTCCTATTTTAAATGTTTGTGTATAAAAAGTCTATTAGTGTTGAATAAGGCCTCAAAGCTAAAGTGCATAAATGTTAACCATTTATGACTCTATAGGTCTCCTTCTTTTATATGTAGATTGCTGAAAAGGAACTGAAAAACAGCTCAGATCCACATAACACAGATAAGTAATCTATCTAGAATCTCTGTGATGGGATCACTACTAGTGGGAATTTTCATCCAGAAAAGAATTCCTGTATGGGTGGAGTCCTGCATTCTTCAAAAATCTCAGTACTTTTAGTGTTCTGTATACCAAAAATATTATTGCTGAAATTATTTTTATTTCTTCACTTATGCAAATTTTAAGTTTCTCTTATAAAATTTAAGGTTAATCTGTTTAGTTTTAAAGTAAGTTCTGTTTTTTTAACATGAAATATATACATGAGCCCTGTTTCTACTCCTCTCCCCTCTCTAGCTCAACTCACATCCTGTCCACTCCTTCCCAAATTCATGACTGCTTCTTAAAACTAACTCTTTCTCTCTCTCTATGTATCTCTCTATGTATCTATGTATCTATGTATCTATGTATCTATCTATCTATCTATCTATCTATCTATCTATCTATCTATCTATCTATCTCACACACACTACAATTATTTCCTACTTAGCTCATGTGTGTAGTTTAGGGTTTAGGAACTTCCAAGGGGCTTGTTCCTGAGGAAGACTGATTCTCCTACCAGCAATGATCAGTTGTCTCTGGTTCTTAATTTAATGAGGTTTGCCACATCACCACTGGCCTGTTAGCAAGCGTCTTCATGGTATAGATCTTATAAAGGTAACTATATTTTTGAGATGTCATGAATGCAGTGTCTTTGTCATATATAAGGGATGGTACCTTACTGTTGACTGTGGTTTGTTTGTTGACTGTGTTTTCTGTCCTGCCCAGTTCCCGCAGTCATTAAGTCCCAAAGAAATCATACAGAGGTCTACATTAACTATAAACTGATTGGCCCATTAGCTCAGGCTTCTTATTAACTCTTATAACTTATATTAGCTCATTTTTCTTTTCTATGTTAGCCACATGGCTCGGTACCTCTTTCAGCGAGGCAGTCACATCTTGCGTCTTCTGTGGCTTCTCACAACTGCAGAGGAATGGGCTTCCTCCTTCCCAGAATTCTCCTGTTCTCATTGACCCGCCTCTACTTCCTGTCTGGTTGTCCCACCTATACTTCCTGCCTGGCTACTGGCCAATCAGCGTTTATTTAAGATATAATTGACAGGACACAGACCATGGTCCGACACATTACAACAGACATCCTTGTCCTTCTCCTCTGTTATAGTGTTCCCTGAGCCTTAGGCACAGGGATTGCTGCGTAGATGGATCAAATGGACTCCATGATCTGGTGAGCTATGCATGTCAACCAGTTACAGACTTTTACAGTGATCTTCATTTGCTGTCAAAAGCGGCTTCTTTGCTGAGAACTGAGAACCTGCTATTGCCACTTCCCTAAACCAGCGTAATTTCTAAATTTGTTTGATAGTTGTTAGCTTTTGTACTATCATTTTTCTTGTCGATTTGTATGACGAAGTGAACAAACATTCTTCAATTTATTTCTAAAGTTTATTATTATCATGTTACATGTTTATTTTTCTAAATTGTCTATTAGCTTTTAATTTAGGTATTTATTGTTCTTCATATTTGAAATGTTTGCGTATAAAAAGTCTACTAGTGTTGCATGTTAGCTTCATACCCATTACATTATCTAGTATTACATGATAACTTTACACCTATTACTTTATCACACAATTTAATGCTCATAAGAGGACCCAGTCTTTAGCTGGAACTACAGCATCAACAAACAATTTTACCTGCTCTTGTCAAATGTTTGCAGCTCACTTCTTGTTACACTAGCCACACCCTTCAATGTCAGTTCAATGTGAGGTATCACAGTAACTTTGCTAGATTACTTTGTAATGTCTACGGAAGAGGTGTGCTTCAGAATTCTCTGAAGCACTGACAAGCAGAAGGGGGAAAACAGACCTGTGGGGGACATGGCTGAAGAACAGACTCTGTTCTGTGTGGTCAGTTTAGGGAAAACACTGAATATTCTCAAATATTCTCAAACTGGAGTAACCAATTTTCTCTTCCTTCCCTCCTTCCTTCCCTCTCATCCGTGTGTGTGTGTGTGTGTGTGTGTGTGTGTGTGTGTGTGTGTGTGTGTGAGACAAGATTTCTCTGTTTTGCTCTGACTGTCCTGGAACTAGCTCTATATATCAGGCTGATCTTGAACTCTAGACTCTGCCTCCCATAGGCTGGAACTAAAGGCAGGTACCACCACCACCAGCCTCAGAATCAGTTTTTTCTCTCTAGGGTTAAGCAAATATTATTTGGTTTATTGTCTTTCTCTTCTCCTCCGTTAGTATGTGTCATGCTTAACTGCTTTGTCCATCACCACACCTATGCTAGAGGCTAGCACTGTAGTCAGGCACGTGACTTGGGACCCACTGCTCACTTGGTCTTACTGCTCACTAATATATTATTTAGGAGATGTTATTTTTCTCTGTCCTAGGTGACTCACTCTTAGTACTGAAGCCCAGCTTTCTGTTGCAGGGGGGGGGCACTTGTTTATCCCAGCTGCCCAGCTAGCTTAGCCCCGATATAACCACGCAGAAACTGTATTAATTAAATCACTGCTTGGCCCATTAGCTCTAACTTCTTATTTGCTAACTCTTACATCTTAGTTTAACTCATTTCTACTAATCTGTGTATCGCCACGTGGCAGAGGCTTACCGGCAAGATTCTAACAGGCGTCTGTCTCAGGCAGAGGATCCATGTCTTCTCTTGACTCTGCCTTTCTTTCTCCCAGCATTCAGTTCCATCTCCCTGCCTACCTAAGCTCTGCCCTATCAACAGGCCAAGGCAGTTTCTTTATTCATTAATGTTAATCACAGCACACAGAGGGGACTCCCACATCAGCTTTCCTGTTGGGAATGAGTTCTAAGTCAATATACTATGATCTGCCAACTCACAGGCAAAGTTTTCAGTTGGTCTCATTGTCATGATATTCCATCTCTGACAACATATTAAAACTCTTGAGCTATAAAAATTAGAAGACTTGGTTTGAGCACTAATTGTAGTTACATGTACCAAGTGTCCATGTTGTAGCAGGTTACATGATGCTTTTATGTTACCACAGTCATGCAGAACCCATGTAACATAAAAGCATCATGTAACCTACTACAACATGGATACTTGGTATATGTAACCACAATTAGCCTAGGCTCATCTGTTTCCTTTCCCTACCTGGCAGATATTATATTATTCCCCTCACTTAGCTTCCAGCCCATTCAAATTTAGTGAACTGCCCTCTTTTAATTCTTCTTAATCTTGGCTATAAGGAGAAATCATAACTTACATTTTAGTGGCTTACTTGTGACAAGTGACAATGAGAGAGCAAGAAGCCAGGTGCGCTGGCTTCTAGACATCTGTTGTTCACATTTTGTCCAAGTGTCTTTAGCTCAGTTCATTACCTCTGTAGGTATGGTCTGGATCTCTCCTTCCCCACACTGGGTCTAGCATGCTCACTAAATATAGATTGCTGAGTACTTATTTATTTTTGCATTTTTCTCCCTTTGTACATATATCTCATTTTAGACAAGGCTGAAAAGATTGTGATTCATTATTCCACATAGAAACTAACATCTGAACTCAATCAAATTGAGCCTAATTCATATACCACATGGTACATGTTTTCGTCACTGCTCTATTGCTGTGAAGAGACACCATAACCAAGGCAACTATTATAAGAGAAAACATTTAATTGCAGGTTTTCTTACACTGCACAGGTTTAATGAATTATCATCATGCAGGAAATGTGGCAGCATTTAGGTAGACTCTGGAGTAGGAGCACTGCATCCTGGATAGTGGTCAGACACATACACACACACACATAAAACACATACACACACACACTGGGCTCAGCATGAGCTTTTAAAATCTCAAAGTCCACCCCGGTAACACACTTCCTCCAGTAAGGTCACACCTTCTAATCCTTCTAATTCATCCAAAGAGTGCCACTCCCTGATGTCTTCGCATTCAAATATCCCAGCCTATGAGGACTACCCTATTCACGCCACAGCAGTACAGAAGCTGAATGAAATTTTTTTGAAGCTAAACTTTGAGAATGTAGCAGATAGCAACTGTCATATTTCATGCCACTTCTTTGGTCTTTCTTGATATATGAAAACATTATCAGATGAGAAATTTATGACTTGATTGATAAGAGCAAAGTAGTTATTTCTTTAAAATCAGTGTCTCCCAATTAAGCTAAATAAGTACACATTGTTAATTATTTTTCATGCACTGAGGAAAAGGAACTTAACATAAACTAGCTAAAGAGTGGCTTAAAGCGTTGTCTGCTGATAAGCCTCAAATAACCTGTATCTTTACTTTGCTTCTCTGTATGTAGTGCATGTGCCTTTAACATAAGAACTGAGAAGGCAGACACAAACCCATCTCTGTGTTCAAGGATATCCTGGTCTACGGAGTGAGTTTCAGGCTGCCCAATTCTACCTGTTAAGACCCTGTTCTAATTTTTTTCTCTTCCAACATTTAAAGCAATAATAATAAGCAAATAGATTATATATAATATAATCTATATAAATATATAATATATATAGTAGATAATCAAGATTATCTGTTTTCAGAGCACTATAATTGAATATAAAGGAAACCACATCAATAAGTTCAGGGGCTTACACTTTTGTAAAGAACACAGTTTTATGATTAAGGTACCACATTACATTACACAGTGCTTAGGATGTGCAATAGCATGTGACATCTTACAAAGAATAGTGGCTAATTACATTCATCATTCACCATTTTTTAATTGTGAAACAAAACTACTTTTATGGTGTGGGAGGGTCTTTCTGTATTTGGGTTGCTTTTATTGGTTAATAAAGAAACTGCCTTGGCCTTCTGATAGGGCAGGACTTAGATAGACAGGATAAAGAGAACAGAATGCTGGGAAGGGGACAGAGTTAGAGAGAGTAGCCCGCCATGAAGCTCTCAGGTCACACACGCTGAATCTTTCCCAGTAAGCCACTACTCGTGGTGACACACAGATTATTAGAAATGGGTTAAACAAATATGTGAGAGTTTGCCAATAAGAGGCTAGAGCTAATGAGCCAGGCAGTATTTAAATAAATACAGTTTCCGTGTAATTATTTTGGGTATAAGCTAGCCAGGCACTGGGCGGCGGGAGCCAGGTGACCACCGGGACCAAAAACAGGCCCGCGCGCCTCTTGCTACACTTTTAACTTCATATTTTACCTTATATTGAGATACATCTAAATATATGATGGATAAAGCTCCAAATTTACCTAAAAAAGGCAATGACAGACCAAAGTTATGATTCCACCAAAATCTACATTGAAAACTATTAAGTTTACTGGGCTTACTCACAGAAGATGAGTGAAGGGTGTGTAGATGATCCCTAAGTATCTGCATTGCTGTGATTTCTACCCCACGATGGCTGGTGGCTTCATGATACTTCCTATGTGCTCTAGCATCTCCAAGACTTTGAACATCTGGGGTAGGGAGTTGGAGCAGGGAATGAAGGAGTAATAGCTGGAAACTCCTTCCTCTTGGGAGTATCAATGGCTTTATTTTCATTACCATAGATCTGGCTACACTGTACCATCTTATTTATTACTGGCCTTGGTCACCTGAACTAGGTACTCTATTCCAAGATGGCGATGGGATGAACAATGTTATGCAGGAGGAAGAAAGTAAATATTATAACAGTACACAGCTGCTTGTAATTCCAACTCCAACATATCTGACCCCTCTTCTATCAGAACATACAAAAATGTAACACACACACACACACACACACACACACACACACAAATAAGAACTCCTAAAAAGAAAAGAAATTTAGTCAGGCAATTTAGAGACAGTTACCTGGATTTTGTTCTTGATCAGAAACTAGAAATGCCTTTGCTTTCGTCCTGGGTCAGGTCTGGTAAGCTTTGCATGTTTTTTCTATAGCTGTGTTAGAAAGAGACTTCAGAGTTAGCAGTTCTCATTCTCCTCACTTTTTGTTGCTAAGATAATAATAATAATAATAAAAGATAATGATTTCTTTATCTCAGATTCCTAGTTAAAAATTTATGAGTTTTGTATCTTGAATTTACTAAACTCTAATTATCATGTAAAATATAATGGTAGCTTAATGTGTGTGTAAGCTTGTATCATGGCTTTAAACACTGTATTTTAACAATGCTTTCAGAGAAAATAAAAAAGAAAACATTGAAATGTAATCTCCAAGAAGAAGAGATGAACAAGAAGAAGGAAGAACAGCTTAAATAAGTACTTTTATACATTTTATACATTTAAACAAGCCAACTGGCAAGCAAATCCAAGGGACTAGTTGATTTTGTGGAAAAGTCAATCCCTCATGTCCTCCTGGAGCATATTAATAGCCTGTCTTCTGAAAGTGCATTCTTTAATTATAATCATTTAAATAAATCAATAATATTCTGATATTTACAAAATATTATATAACATTCACCTTATTACTGTATAAACAATAGGAATATTTACTTTAAACAATGAGGATGCTGAGAGCCCACTCTGTATAATGATATAATTCAATTACACACAATAATGCTATGATCTATGCTAGTTAACAGAAAATTCCCCCTCACTTAATCATAGGTTCTTTCAATTTGCTACAGTACTATTAACCTAATTATATCTTAGATATTTGTAAGTGGTAAACATTATAGCTTTTGCTATATCTCAAGAATTATTCTAACTTTTTAACATTCATTATCCCTTCTAACTGTACTATATTTGTTTATTGTGTGTGTGCATGTGAATCTGTGCTACTATGTCATTGTAGAGGGCAGGGGACAACACCAAGGAGATGGTTCTCTGTGCCACGTGTGTTCTGGAAGCCAACTGGCCATCTTAGCAGTTCATGTTTAAATCTGTAGTGTTGTTACTATTGTAAGAGCCAAAGTTAACCTGCAGGCCCCACCTGCCCAAAGACCAGGTAACTTCCTGAAATACTGGGAGTTGTAGTTCTTAGAAAATGGCAAAGCCACATGAGAAATACAGTGGCCTTATGGTTTTATTCTTAAAAAGTGGTAACAATATGTGTCTTGTCACCACTCCCTGCAAAACCAGGGGTGGTCCTGACTAGAGTACATTTTTATGGTCAGTATTTAATTAAAGCTTGCTTTAAATTTGACTCAAAATTATGGCAAGGTTTTTATCTTGCAGGCTTGTGATTACACTACTACTATGCTGGTATTGCTGTTCTTCATTTTGTGAAACAAAGAAATATTAAGCAAATTGCCTGTAACCACAGTGAATGGTCCACTAGACAAAAGGGGAAGGTGATGGGGAGCCTCCTTTAGACAATGACTTTGAGAGGCTGGACCAGGTAGTGTGCTGCTTTGGGGTGTGAAAAGACTCACGGGAGCGCTGCTCGGTTTCTTCCCATGTGCCACACCTGGATGTTGAACCCTATTCCTGTTTCCTTGTTGTGATCCATGACTTTCCCTTTTAATAAAGAAAAACCTTAGTATATTCTATTTGGAGCTAGTGTGGGATTATTTGATTCTTGTTACCCCCCCCATCTGACACTTTTTACTTCATCTGCTGCCCAACATGGGGCTAAGTCCATGCTAACTGGGACCCCCTTACCACCCTCTGCACTCCTGATTCACCAGCCCAGGTGCGATTCTCACCCACCTATAGCCCAACTGCCGCTGCTTAGGACCCTGACTTTCTGCAGCCCGACATTGATGAGACTTGCAACTCAGGGGAAACTTTGGGTGTCCTTCTTATTCTGGCCACCAACTTTCTCCGTGTATGGAATCATTTTAATTGTTCTTAATAATTGCTATTATTTTGTTAAATGAAACATATTTATCAGCATCTAAATTGGCAACAGTGTGCATAGAACCAGTGCAGGATGCTGCACAGAACCAGTGTGGCAACCCAATACCATCAGAATACTTGCTGGAGGGGCCTCTCACAGGCCCCCATTTCAAACATGGTCCAGCCATTTCCAGTCACTGTGGAGAACATGTCTCACAAGAAAAATTTAAAAATCCAGTGCCTACTGTAAAAAAACATACTGTTCTGGATGATGGAATAGGCATGGAGGGTGAATCAAAAATTCAAGTAGGATATAGGAGATGTATATTTTGGCAAACTTCTATAAATGGTCATAGACCAAAGCTAAGAGTGCATATAAATAACATTGTCATTGAGGAATTGCTGGACACAGGTACAGATGTGACCATCATTTCTCCATACTCTTGGCATCTGAACTGGCCTCTTCAAGAGGCAGATATTCAATTCCTAGGAATTGGAACCTTATCTCAAGTGAAACAAAGAACAAGATGTGTTGAATGCATAGGACAGAAAAGAAAGCTTAGATCATATGTAGCTAATATTGCACTGAATCTATGGGGTCTTGACCTGTTACAACAATGGAATACCCAGATTGCCATTCCTGAAGTCCCCAAAACTCATGTTTCTGGGAAGGATATTATAAGGTATTATAAACAACGACCACCCATCATTCAGACTGTACAAGAACACAAAGCAACTAACAAACCTTCAGAGGTACCAACGGCCCTACCATTAAAATGGTTAACTGAGAAACCAATATGGGCTAAACAATGACTTTTATTAGAAGACAAACTGCAGGCTTTTGAACAGCTGATACAGGAGCAACTATATGGTCACCATATTGAAGAATCAACCAGCCCTTGGAATTCTCCTGTATTTGTTGTTAAAATGAAATCTGGAAAATGGGGAGTGGTGACAGATCTGGGAGCTGTCAACAAGACTATTCAACCTATGGGCTCTCTACAATCTGGAATTCCTCTGCCTTCTCTATTACCAAAAGGATGGCCTCTCATAATTATTGATTTCTTCACTATACCTTTAAAAGAAAAGGACGGAGGAAAAATTTGCCTTCAAAGTGCCTACGTATAACAATTCTTAGCCTACTAGGATATATCAGTAGACTATCCTCCCACAGAGAATTGTCAATTGTCCCACCTTATGCCAATATTTTGTAAGTCAGCCATTGGAAATAATATGCAAACAATTCCCTAAATCTATAATTAGCCATTACATGGATGATATTTTGCTATCTAATTCAAATGCAGATACCATAGACAGAATGTGTGAAGAGGTAAAAAAAAGTTTTGCCTAAATGGGGATTACATATTGCTCCGGAAAAAAATACAAAGAGGAGATTCCCTCAATTACCTAGGTTATACAACAGGTTTACAGAAAATTAGAATACAAAAGGCACAAATTAGGAGAGAATGATTATGGACTCTTAATGATGTTCAAAGATTATTAGGAGACACTTCCAGTCTATAGCTGGATGTTGGGAAAACACCTGATCTAATAATTCATTTAAATAAAACCTTAGATGGTAACAAAGACTTAAATAATCCTAGGGAAATAACAGCTGAAGTTGAGAAAGAATTAACTGTTATTGAAGAGAAATTACAGGAGGCATTTGTTGATAGGGTAGATCTAAATCTTAATTGCATTCTAGTCATATTGCCTTCCAGAATTTCCCCTAGAGGAATTTTAATGCAAAGGGAAGATATTATCTATGAATGGATCTTTTTATCACACAAACCACGTAAAAAAATTTTAAAACTTATGTTCAAAATGTCTCTGAATTAATTATAAGAGAAAATTTGAGACTTTGTCAACTAGCAGGAATAGATTCAGAAGAGATTATAGTGCCTTTTACTACTGGTGAAATTGAAAAATTACGGGAAGACAATGAACACTGACAAAGAGCTTGTGCTAATTTTTTAGGAGAGATTAATAGAAATTATCCCCAAAGCAACAGAATTAACCTTATAAAGAGAACTACTTGGATTCTTCCCAAATTTTAGGTGATACACCAAAGACTGGAGCCTGTACATATTATACTAATGCAAATAAATTAGGAAAGGCAAAATGTAAATCAGAAGATTTAAGTAAGGTGGAACAAAGCCCTTATAATTCTGTCTAAAAGGCAGAGTTATGTGCTATTCTCATGGTGCTAGGGCTTTTAAAGAGCCTCTTAATATAGTTACTGATTCACAATATACAGTAAGAGTTGTCTTGCATATTGAAACTGCTGTATTTATACCAGATGATACAGAATTGACTTCATTATTCATTCAGGTTCAAGATATAATCAGGAATAGGCTTTTTCCCATATACATAACACACATCTGACCCCATACAGGTCTGCCAGGTCCTCTAGCACAAGGTAATGCAGAAATTGATCAATTATTGATTGGAAGTGTGCTGAAGGCCTCAGAATTTCATAAGAAATATCATGTCAATAGCAAAGGCTTAAAGAAAGAGTTTTCTATTACATGGCAACAAGCTAAGGAGATTATAAAGAGATGTCCTACTTGCTCTTTCTATAACCAAACACTACCACCTGCAGGGTGGTACCTAAAGGGTACTCAAAGGAACGAGATCTGGCAAATGGATGTGTTTCAATTTACAGAGTTTGGAAAATTAAAATATGTACACTGCACCATTGACACTTTTTCAGGTTTTCAGTGGGCAACTGCTTTGAGCTCAGAAAAGGCTCATTCAGTAACCATGCATCTATTAGTAGTTATGGCCATTATGAGTATTCCTGCACAAATAAAGACAGATAATGGTACAGCATATGCCTCTAAGAAACAAAAAAGATTTTTTTTTTTTGCTTAATATAATATAAAGCATATTGGAGTTATACCACACAATCTTACAGGACAGGAAGTTATAGAAAGATCCAATCGAACTATAAAGGTTATGTTAAACAAACAGAAAGGGATGGAAAATACACACAGAAATATATTGCATAATGTTTTATTAACTTTGAGTTTTCTTAACACTAATGGAAAAGGAACAACAGCAGCAGAGAGACATTGGATAATAAAAAAAAAACCCTTCTGAATTAAATCAGCCAGTGTATTTCAAGGATATGTTCACCTCAGAATAGTTAAGTTAATCTGGTTCTTTAGATACATAGAGATTGTATTTTTCATAGATAGGTAAGCTTCAACCACTTCAAAGATCTGTAGAACATGGCATTTAAATAACTTAGGTTTCTGTTGACATGAGACACAATAGCTTCTGGCCGCACCCATCTATTCCTGAGATAATGTTGAGCATCAAAAACACTCCACTTTGAGCTTGTTTTCTACCTTGCAAAACTGGCCTTTGGGCAATGAACTTCTTATGCCTCAACCACTGACAAAATTCAGTGTCTGTACTGGACATGCAGGATACAAGAAAAAAGACTACCAAACCTTGCCAAGATAGAGTAAGAGGATTTTGAATATTTTTCCTGCCTCTGAAAATGGTCTATCTCTAGACCTTAGCCAAAGTTGGTTGCTTCAACATCACAAATGAGACTTTGGGTGATTTTCTAGGTAGCTGTTGGGCCAAAATTATCTCAGGGCCTGTACCTTGAGGCCTGTAGGACAGAGAAAAGCCTGGCTCAAGTTTGAAAGTTAGTCAAATCTACCCCATGAGGATGAGACAGCAAAATCTAGGCAGATGCCCCTCCAGCCAGAGGGAGGGCTTGGCTGTCTCTCATGGGCTGGAAGTACCCCCACATCACACCATGTCACTTAACCTCTATAAACTGATGCTCACAGTAATAAACTGAGTTCCTGCTTTGACTTGACTCCCTATCACGTCTGATTGTCCTGCTTCATGGGGCTTTGGAATGGGCAAATAGTGCACTCACCTTTCCCTGGGGAATAAGGAGGCTAAGGGGGCCTAGCAGGTAGCCAGTTGTCTCTGTCATCTGCACATTTTGGAAGATGCTTGACTGCACTTCCTGCCTACTCAAGTCATATCGTCTCCCTTCTCGGGCCTTCAATGAGTTTAAAGATTAGATAGTCATAGTTACCTTCCTCCTGTGATCTAGCCAAGCCATTTCTAGACTCCTTAGGATAGAATAATTATTGAAACTTTTAGCCTATGTTCCTTGCTTAATATTGTTTATACTGTTTGTAATTCTAATTTTTATGCTTGATATCTGTTCTTATTATATATAGTATTGTATTGGGTTTGGAACTCTCTTATTTAGACAAAAGGGGGAGGTGATAGGGAACCTTCTTCAACCTTTGAGAGGCTGGACCAGGTGGGGCATGGGTTTGGGTATGAAAATGTCTGTAGAAGTGCCGGCCCAGTCTCTTCCCACTTTCCACACCTGGATGTTGGACCCTGTTCCTGTTTCCTCATTGTGATCCATAAGTTTCTCTTTTAAGAAGGAAAAATTTCAGTATACCCTATTTGGAGCTAGTGTGGGATTATTTGATTCTCATTCCCCTGTCTGACATGTTCCACTTGAGAGGACTGTACTACTTTACAATACTACTTGAAAAGCTGTAACTAAATGAAGAGAAATAGAAAGATACTAATTGAAATTTAGAAATGTGATTGTTTGTTGTTGTGGTTAATCATTATTACAATTTGATAGGGTTTGGATGAGCATGAAAATGAATTCATAGGCAATATTGGGAGGAATAATCTAGATTAGTCTAATTGGAATGGGAGGGTCCACCCTCCATGTGGGTGGAATCATTCAAGTTGATCGTATGCACTCTTTTCTTCCTCTTCCCTAATGTGGGTACAACATGACCAAATTTTTCAGTCTTCTGCTAGTATGATTTCCCCACTACCATGTAAGTGCCCTCAAGTTTTGAGCCCAAAAAACCTTCCTTAAATTCCTTATGTTATTTATTTAATTCTTTCAAATGACTTATAATTGTAGCATATCCCCTTTATTTTCCTTTCGCCAACTCTTCTCAAGTTCCTTCTTATATTTGTGGTATCTTTTTCTTTGCTATGGTTATGTATCTGTATAAATATTTAAGTACAATCTGGTGAATCAGTTTAATGTTGTTTGTATGTGTGTAACTTTAGGACTGACTACTTGATATTGGATAACCAATTAAAGGCCTTATCTTTGTCTAATCCACTAGTTCTCAGCATTCCTTAGTTGCCTATAGTACTATGTTTAGGTGCGGGACCTCATTATTCCTTCCAAACTAACATGTCCATTAGTACTGTTCTTATTCAGTTTTTGAATAGGCAGCTGTATTGTTGACATCTGAGTGGAGTCCCCTGGCATTTCTATAACTCACAGTCTCACAGAAGATTTCCTGGTTCTCTGGTTCTTACAATCTTTCTTCCCCATCTTCCATAATGTTCTCTAAGCCTTAGGTGTAGGGGTTGTGTTGTAAATTTATCTATTGGAACTGGGAACCCCATAATCAGAGTTCTATGCATTTTGTTCAGCTGTGATTTTCATCAGGGAAGTTGGTTTATAGTTTCATTTTTTACTGGGTTTTTACCTGGTTTAGGTAGAAGAGTAATAATGTTGTTTTTCTGCAGCAATGAAATAAACAGTATACCACCTGAATATGTTCAAAGTAGATTATTCATAAGAGTCAAGGATTTTGGTAATGATGAATCCTAGGATTAGCTTGAGAGGTATGGATAATATGTAATTTCCTAAGCTGTAGGAGGTCAATGGGAAGGAATGAGAAATACCAACAGATATAGCACAGGAAGATTTCTCTTGAGATACACTAAAATGAAAATGGCTCTTTCCTAAGTCTGGATTCTGTAAGAATAAATCTACAATAAAATTAATATAAGATATTTAATGTACAATGCTTGCTGGAACAATACCTGGGTAGAAACAACAAAGGAAGGAAAGGAGGAAGAAACAAAGGAAGGAAGGAACTGAAAGATAGTTATACAGCACATATGCAATAGAGATGTTTATCGATCTCTTGAGAAACTCTGTGGTGGGATATTCTTTGAAAGACAGAATGAACTGAGATACGTATCCAATTACACGTATTCTCCCATTTATTCTCTTTGATATGGAATTTGATATGGAAGCAAAATAGTTTTCTTCATCCAAAGACTCTCTCTGGGAGAAGTCTTAGGTATTAATCACAAATAGTCAATTCCCTTTGAAGATAGGGGAACAAGTACCTCTATGCCCAGATGGAGAATTGAAATTGGTCACCTAATACATAAAATCAGATAAAATAATGTATATGTAATAGAAAAAAACAAGATTGTAACTACAAAGTACAAACTTATCAGCATTCCTTACTTTGTATACTACAATACCATGCTGATATGTATATCAGTGCTGGGGTAATATGTGTAATGGGATAAAGTGACACTGTTCTTTATAAATATAAACATGTCTTGATTCTGGAACCATATGAATGTGACCTTAATTGGATTAGAAGTCCTCTTATGGTATACATTAAGGAAGGTGACATCATCCCAGACTTAAGGTGAGCCTCAACTACATAATAAATAGTCTCATGAGAGACAGAGAAGAAAGTGGAGAGAAAAGTGGGGAAATGAACTTAGGCTGTTCCAAGCCCAAGGAGGCCTAAGGAACAAGAAGTTGGAATGATTAAGAAATGATTCCCTCTTATATGCTGTATTGTGAGTATGCCTCTACTGACATCTTCATTTTGCAATTCTGATCCCCCAATCTAAGAGAGGATAATTTATTACAAATCCATTATTTGTAAGCTATCCACCTTGTCATAATTCATGTCAGACGTAGGCAACCAACATCACATGTAATCAACATTTTATGCATATAAGATGAAGCAGTGTTAATTATAAGAACAAGTTTGTTGGTTGGTACTTGTATGTATCCAAATCTCTGTGACAGTCTAACTCTATTTTATTGAGTAAAAAATGAAGAGTCAATCATGAGTGAAGACTTTTTATTAATTACTTTTATATATTGTGTTTTCTAGGTGAATGAGACCACGTATAATGACTTCTAATAAGCAAACATATTTAGGAATATCTGAGCACAATAATACACAGAGTAAATCTATTTGTGTTGTGGAATATTTGTTCACTCTTTCCTCAGAAACTGTCCATAAACTGAACCTTGATTCAGAGGACAGAGTTCACACTCAGCTGATGAGGATAAACCATAGAGTTTTTTGGTGGACTTGAATGGGGAGTGAGGGGCACAAGGAAGGAGGAGGGGCTTCATAGTTTCATAGGCATTTGGGGATCTTGGAAAAGCAGACAGAAGGGTCAGCTGGACTTTTCTCCATCACTTTTTGGATATACCAGGTTCATATGATACCATCTGACTCCTGAGTTTTCATTAAGAATAGAATGATTTAGGTAGTCTTTATATCTGGTGCCTAATGCCAAGGTGGTGAACTTTCATTAGCCCCCACCATCACCTCTGTGGCTGTCTGTCTCCCTTCTCACAGGCCCTTCACATCTGTTTTTTTCCATGTCTGGGGTTCTCCTGTTCAGTCTTTCTTTTCTTTTGTTTTCTCTTTTCTTTTTCTGTTCAGCCTTTCTACAACAGCCTCATCTGCCCACCCCAGCTATAAACACTGCTGTGGTTAGCCACCCCACCCAGCCCATGCCCTCACTTCCTGCCATGTGGGTCCTCCCTGGACACCCATCGCCAGACCGCCAACCCAGGCCAGCTAGGCTCCTTGAGACCCCCTCGTTGATCAGGTTTTTACTGCTTCTGACACTGCTGCAATTGGCTGAGGATACCAGCCATACCACGCATGTCCCCTGCTCAACCTGCTGATCAGCAACAGGCAGTTGCACCCCTACCCACAGCCAAGCACCTCTGAAACGGTCGGTTGTCCTCACACACAGCTCCACCTCTGAAACAGTCGGTTGTCCTCACACACAGCTCCACCTCTGAAACAGTCAGTTGTCCTCACACACAGCTCCACCTCTGAAACAGTCGGTTGTCCTCACACACAGTTCCGCCTTCTCTACCACTGTCAACAGATCTGGTGAGATACTGGGGGCTTCTTAAAGAGACAATTATGTTTTGTTTGTTTGTTTGTTTCTGTTTTAGTTTTAAAGGGGGAATCCTTTCTGTCTTAAGAATCAGAAACATCACATTACAGGCAGTTAGGTCTCTGTTTAGTGTTGCTACAGATGACTTACAAACGGAAAAATTAAATGAAGTGACTAACACTTTAGCTGGTACTGACATAATGTTGATTTTAATTATCAGTTTGGTAATTCACATGTCATCCTTAATAAAGTGGTTTGAGAACTGTGCCAAATATGGTAATTTAGAAAACAACTGTAATTTATCCAGTTACAATACAAATATGACCACCCAAGGCTATGGAGAAGTTAACTGGGATCCTGCAGAAATATTAGATTTGGAGAGATTTAAGGAAGCAGTTGTTTCATTGGTATGTATTTACCCTTTGTGAAGCAAATGTTAAATTCATGGGCAACTTGGAACAGAATTATTCCACAAGACTAGGAAGATTTTGCTATACAAGTACACGATAGAGAAAATTCGCTTTTACAATGACTACTTATAATAATTCTCAGCCTGTTAAAAATATCAGTGGAAAATACTTCCACAGGGATGTTAAACAGTCCCACCTTATGTCAATATTTCATGCAATAGCCACCAGAAATAATTCATAAACATTCCCTTAATTTGTAATTTACAATTATATGGATAATATCTTACTAGTTCTTTCAGACAGATGCCTTAGAAAAAATCTTTGAAGAAGTAAAGAAAATTTTGCCTTGTTGAGGATTACAAATTGCTCCTGAAAAATTACAAAAAGGAGACTCTATTAATAAAATTATAAGATAGGTTTATGAAAAATTTAGCCAGCAGAAAGTTTGAATCAGAAGAGATCAATTTGAACTCTTAATAATTTTTTAAAAAAATCCTGGGAGATGTATATTAACTGTCTATGGCCCAAAATTGAATTAACAACTTAATAACAAGTAATATATTCCAAACTTTACATGGTGATAAAGACTTAAATGGTCCAAGAAAATTATCAGCTGAGACTGAGAGAGAATTGGCTTTGGTAGAAATGTCTCAATGTGTACATATGGATCATTTGGATTCAGAGCTAGATTGCATTTGGTTATTTTACCTTCTATGCACTCTCCCACAGAAACTCTCATGAAGAAAATAGATAATATCTTAGAATAGATATTCCTACCACACAAACAGAATAAAAAGTTAAAGAACTTTGTACAAAAGTTTTCTGAATTAATTCTGAAAGGAATATTGAAACCTCATCAATTATGAGGAATCGATCCAGCAGTAACTGTGCTGCCTTTTACTAATACTGAAATTGCCTCATTATGGGAAGAAAAAGAATATTGGCAAAGATCTTACAATAATTTTTTGGGAGAGATTAACAACAAATATCCCAAAGCAAGAGACTTCGGTTTATAAAAAGAACTAATTTGATTCTCCCTCATATAATAAAATGAACACCAATTTCTGGAGCCCCTAAATTCTATTCTGGTGGAAACAGATCAGGGAAGGCAGGTTATAAATCAGGAATATTAAGCAAAGTGGCTCAAAGCCTGTATGATTCAGTTCAAAAGTCAGAATTATATGTTATTCTCATAGTATTATTAAATTTTCTAGAACTTCTTAAAATAGTTACTGACTCAATATGCAGAAAGAGTTGTTTTACATATTGAAATGGCTGAACTTATTTCACATGGTTCAGAATTAGCTTTGTTATTTATGCAACTAGTACAAGTAATCAGAAATAGAAATAATACCAAGTATATAACACAGATCCTATATGGATCTACCAGGCCCTCTAGCACAAGGTAATAATGAAATGGATCAGCTATTGGTAGGAAATGTGCCAGAAGTAAATGCTTGAAGAAAGATTGTTCTATCACTTGGAAACAAACCAAAGAAATCATAAGGAAACGTCCTACTTCTTTGTATAATCAAACTCCATTCTTTGTAGGAAGCAATTCAAAATGTAGTCAAATAATTGAAATTAGGCAAGTGGGTGTGTTTCATTTTGCAGAGTTTGGAAGATTTAAATATATATATACCATACCATAGATACATATTCAGATTTCAATAGGCAGCTGATTTAAGTTCTGCTTTACGTGCTGATTCTGTAATTACACAGTTATTAGAAGTTGTAGACATCATGGGAATACCTGTACAGATTAAGACTGACAGTGCTTCACCATATATCTCTGGTAAAATGAAACAGTCTTTTGTATATTACAACAAAACATATTGCAGGCATACCACACAATCATACAGGACAAACAATTGCAGAAAGATCTGATGTGGGATTCCCCTCTGAATCCTGTGAATACCATTGGTTAATAAAAAAAAACTGTCTTGGGCCTGTGCAGGGATAGAGAGGTAGGTGGGGAAAACTAAGCTGAATGTTGGGAGAAAGGAGGTGGAGTCAAGGGAAAAGCCATTGAGCTGCCACTGGAGACAGAAGTGCTGAAGCTTTGCTGGTAGGCCATGACCTGGTGGTGATGCACAGATTAATTGAGATGGGTTAATTTAAGATGTAAGAGCTAGCAAATAAAAATCTAGAGCTAATGGGCCAAGCAGTGATTTAATTAATACAGTTTCTGTGTGATTATTTCAGTTTGGGGTGGCTGAGGAAAACAAGCAGCCTCCTTTCAAAAAAGATCTAATCACATATTAAAAGATATGCTTAATAAGCAAAAATGGGTAGTAAAGACTCCCAGAAATAGATTACACAATGCTTTATTAACTTTAAATTTTTGAAATGCTAATGAAAGAAGAACAACAGTTGTGGAGAGACATTGACTAATGGTAAAACACTGCTGAATTAAATCATCGTATATATCTTAAAGATGTGTTGACATCAGAGTAGAAATCAGGATATATATTACATTGGGGAAGAGGTTTTGCTCTTAGTTCCACAGGAGAAGTAAAGCTATATGGATACCATCAAGATTGATAGAGATTAGATTCGATCAGGAGAGATCTCTTGATTAGAAGAGGTGATAGACTATCAAACAGCTTGGTCATTCAAGACAAACCAATTAATAAAATTAACAAATGTCTTTGATTTGATCAAGTACAAAAATTGTTTTTATATAGATAATACTTTTTCTGTTGCCAAAAATATTTTATTTTAACAAGGATATAACCTGCCACAAAAAAGAACTTCTTAAAGTTAGGGTTGGAGCATAGTTTTATTTTTGTCTTTCCAGGAGAATCAAAACATCCATTTAAAGAATCTGAAGATCAATGGACAAATGAGACATCTGAAGAAGAAGGGAGAATCATCCTGAGAAAATGTCCCAGGAAAAAGACTAAATTGGCCTCAGGTATAGCACACTTTCAACAAGATAACATTTCACAAACCTTCCCAAATGTTTGTTTCTGTTGTTCTCTACAGAAATATATGGTGACTGGTCATTTTGTAGTCCCCATTGAATTAAAAATTAAAGCTGGTTTTGGAGTTGGAGCATGGCTTTCTCCTCTATTCCCCAGCATGCTTGTTAAAGGAAAATTCAAGTCTCTGTCTCATGTCAGAACAGCCACCTGATATGGGACAGAAGAAAATCAAAATTAAGGATACTCTATTGTTACTAACATCATAATCCATTGGATTTATTTTGACTCTTCAAAAAATTTTTTTAGATATAGATATTATCTTAAAATTTATAAGATTAGTGTATATATGTATACTTAAACTTCCTATTATGATATCAAAGGTCATAACTAACTAATTCTAGATCTTGGCTCCATCTAGCTTCCTATACATGATTTCAGGCTTGAGTCTGAAGCAAGTAATTAGGAATTAAGCTTATGTATACCAGGTGTATTTAATAGATTGTGGTCCTTTAAACTTTTTGAGATACGTTGCATATGACATTTAAAATGTTTAAGTTTCCCTAAGTGAAATGTTGGCCATTCCTAACAGCAATTTTTGAAGTCTCCAAAGGGATGATAGGTCCCCACAATGATGATCCCCCTGGAATTGTGCTAATGCCACTAAACTGACAAATACCACCCAAAGATCAGCTTTGGACTGCAAACTGCTCAGGACAATGTAAAGGTGGTTAGCTAAGATGATCCATCCTCATAGACTACTCTAGCCAGGATTTCAGATAATTTGTGATATTATTATATCACAACAAGATTGGACAACATTTAGTTCTCCCAGGAATTGATAATGATCTTCATTTTCTCAGAGTCCCCTGAAGATTCCATTTCCCAGACAACAGGAAGTAACTTTAAGAACACATCACACCTATTCCCAAGAGGTGGGATAGGTGGTTTTTGCTGGTCTGTGAGTTATAGATGTTTGTCATTGTTTAGGGAAGTTGGCTAAAAGTTGTTATTGGTCATGGTCAGGAAGGAAACTAAGCAAAGGAGATCAGATTCAAGGATTCCATTCTAAAAAGAAAAAAGGGGGTATAGAATTAATAAAAGGGTAGATTATTGAATCTACTTTTAAATTAAAAAGCAAATACTATTCTCAAATATTTTACATTGGTGTTGTGAAATAATATTTTAAGATGTGTTACATTCATTTATGCTGTGAAATATTTGTATAATGATGCAAAGACATGTTACATTTGTTTGATTAAATAAAATTAACCTGGGGTCGGGAGGCTGAGTCAGCAGCTACCTGACAGGAAGTGGTGGGGAGGAACCAGGTGTAGTTAGAAATCTTAAGTGGGGTCCTTAAGCACAAAGGTGCTTTGTTTTAGTAGAGATGCAAGCTAGGAGAGAAGATTAACTATTTGCTATTCAGTCCCTCTGAGCAAGCAGAATTTCACTTTAACCTTTGAATCCTGAGTTCTATAGAGGGATAAAGATCTAGAAAAATTTTCCTTTAGCGGCCTTGATAAAGCCAGAGCTTAAGGGAACAGAATTTCTGCTTAGCTATGGCCACTGTGGCCAAACTGCTACTGGTAGCTGTGTAGTTGCAATTGCTGATGAGGACAACAGTTTTTTAAGAGGAAGCTACTGAATTTAATGAAAAAGAATATTATGTAACACATTAGTATAGATTTTTGTATATTGATACAACTTTAAGGTTGTGTTTGTTATATTGTATATATGTTTCTACTCTTCTTTAAGGTATTATACCTATGCAGCTCATTTAACAGTCTAATATAAATTTCTAGTCCTAGGAGGCTTTTATTACATTTATATAGAAGTACAGGTTGATATTTAGTCATCTAATAATCAGATTTGTAGCCATGTGTGGCATATTTTCAAAGTCAGAGATATATTTGCAGAGAGTTAGATGGTCTACAAATAATATGGCATTTAAGATGTTTTCATAACATAAGGCCTTTTCTTGACAGTGAGCTACATCTGCTCTTGGCAGCACCAATTTACTTCAAAAAAGGATGATGGACATCTAAGAACCTCCATTTGGAGCTTGCTTTTGTTGGTGGCCAAGTTAACCACTGGGCAGAGAAACTGTCTTTGCCTCAACTTCTGACAGCATACTGTCCAAATTTGATAAGCAGGACAAAAAAGAACATGACATCAAACTTTGTCAGGACAAGTTAAGACAGTCTTTCAAAATTTCCTGCTTTACAAAAAGATCTGTAGATATTATAGGCCTGTAGGCTAAAGATGGATGCCCCAACATTGCAGAGGAATCTTGGGGTGACTGTTCAAGCAGCCAGTTGTCTATGTCATTTCTATAGCTTTGAAGTTGTTTGCTCTACACTTCCTGTTTACTTAGATTATATTATATCATTCTTGGGTCTCTGATGGGTTTGAAGATTAGATAGTTATAGTTACAGTTTTCCTCAGTTATGATAGAAAGTAAGTTAGGTATAAAACTTTGGACTCAGCAAGAAAGAATATATAATTGAGGATTTTCTCTAGGTTGCCAAATACAAATAGACTAGACATTGTGAATATGATTCTTACTTGAAAATTGTTCTTATTATATATAGTTTTACTTAGCTAAAGTTAATACCTTTCCCTTTTATTTAGATAATGCCTAATAATCGTTCTTATTGTTTATAGTCTTATTATGTTAGTGCTAATTTTTCCTTTGTATTCAGACAAAAAGAGGGAAATGTTGAGGGAGATTTATTTGTTCACAATGTTCCTTGAAGCTTTCAATAACTGAACATTGATTCAGAGAATGGAGTCAGTTCATGCTCTGCTGACCAGAATAAATCTTAGAGGTTTTTTTTTGTTTTGTTTTGTTTTTTTTTTTTTTTTTGCAAACTCCTATGGGGAGAGAGGGACACAGGCAGGAAAGAGAGCCTTAGGAGTTTTGCTGGCTTTTGGGATCCTGAAAAAGCAAACAGGAGGGGCAGCTGGAATTTTCTCCATTGCTATTTGGATTTACTAAGTTCATGCCTTACTATCTGACTCTGGAGTTTTTATTAATAATAGAATAATTTAGATAATCATTACATATTTGTGTTATTGAAATTTTTGAAACAGACAAAACTCCCATAGGAGAGAAGACATGATAGGATTCAAAGCATTGATAAAAAAAAATCCACTATGAAGACCATGTCCCTACATTTTAATCAATGACATTACAGACAGGGACTAGCATAACACCTGAAATTTTCTTGCATATGTGTAGTGTTGTAACCATTCCAGTGTTTCAGAATTAAAACATTCGTGACCATCATAAAAGATTAAAGTGCTCATCGAGTGTTTTAGTTTTTGCACAAGTTATTGAATATGGTTGCAATTCTCCACATTCCATGAGCTGAGTATGAGGACACTCCTCTGTATTAGAGTGAGGGCCAGGGACATGCTTAAAGCTGTGGCAATCTGATGTGGAAAAATTGTAATTTAATGACTCAATATCACCTTATACTCTAAATATCTGTTTGGTGAACAGTCCAATAACAGGGAGCTTATTACATCTGCCCTTGGGTACTGAGAAATAAACTATCCCAATTATTTCAATGTGTGCATGGAGGTAATGAACACGAGTGTGCAGTTACTAGTAGAGGTCAGAAAAAGAGCTTCAGATACCTTCCCGTGTCACTCTGTTCCTCTTGAGACAAGGTCTCTCACTTCAGCAGAAGCTCATTGCTTTGGCTGACTGGCTAGAGAATAGTAGGGCTCTACCTGTCTCTTCCCCACAGGACTTGTGTAACAGACACTCACAGCCATGCTCAATTCCCCCCTCTCTCTCGCTTTCTCTCCTCTCTCTCTCTCTCTCCTTTCTCTCTTTCTCTCTCTCTCTCTCCTCTCTCTCTCTCTCTCTCTCTCTCTCTCTCTCTCTCTCTCTCTCTCTCTCTCTCTCTCTCTCTCTTGTAGCATGAGGGCCAGGTTGGTTTCTGTCCTCCCACCAGGTCCCACAGTCATTAGGTCCAAAAAAAAAAAATAACAGAGAGTCTAGGTTAGGTTATAAACTGATTGGCCCATTAGCTCAGGCTTCTTATTAGCTCTTGTAACTTATATTAACCCATTATCCCTATCTATGTTAGCCATATGGCTCAGTACCTTTTTCAGCAGAGCAGGTCACATCCTGCTTCTTCAGTGGTCCAGGCAGGTCTGCCAAGAGAGCTTCCTGCTTCCCAGAATTCTCCTATTCTCCTTGCTCCGCCTCTACTTCCTGTCTGGTTGTCCTACCTATACATCCTGGCTAATGGCCAATCAGCGTTTATTTAAATCATGATTGACAGAATACAGACAATTCTCCCACCTCTCTCTCTCTCTCTCTCTCTCTCTCTCTCTCTCTCTCTCTCTCCCTCTCTTTCTTTTTAGAGGGGGATGCTAGAATTTGAAATTAAGTCTTCATGGTTTAATAGCAAGTGCCATCTCCCCAGCATCCAATGTCACTTTTAAAGCACATTTTTTTATTGACTTTTATTGAGCTCTACCTTTTTCTTTGATCCCCTCCCTGCCTCTCCCCTCCCTTTCCGCCCTCCCCCAAGGTCCCCACGCTTGCAATGTACTCAGGAGAGCTTGTCTTAAAGCACAGTTTTAATGTTTGGCTTGCTTGAATCTTTATGTTTTCAAGTTTAGTTTAATCATTCTCTTTGGCTTTAAGAAATTTATAATTCTTTATTTTTATAGCTTTTTATAACTATCAGGAAATTAATTAATGTATGTGAGGAATACTTAGTAAATTATATTATGCAGCTGATAATCAGTTGCAAGACTCCTGTTTAGCAATTTTTTGCTACTATTTTATTTAACATTATATCTCCTATATGCATACATACATACATACATTAAAACATAATACATATTTATTTATTAGCACTAATTGAAGTTTCTGACACTGATTTTAAATCTTGCTGTTTTTCAATGTAATATTATTTGGATGCAATGATATTTCACTACAACATACGGCAGAATTTAAGGGAGGGGGCAGGTGAAACTAAGGGCCATGTGAGGGGTCCGATGAAATCATAATAGAGTGGAAGCTTCATAGAATATATACATATACTAAGGCTATCTAGACGAATAACACCAGATTTGTAAACAATCTAAATAGCCAAATAATGAAGGAGACAGATCCCCAGCTGCATATCTTTCACGACCAAATGAGATATAACCAGGAATAGGTTACATCTAATCAAGTTGTTGATCAGTGGGTTCCCATTGGAACCCCCCTCCAAAACAAAACAAAACAACAAAACACCATTGGTGACTCTCCACAACTGAGGGTTTGGCCCTATGGCTGAAGACGACATCTGCATAACTCATTGAAAAAGGAGAAATTGAGCCAATGCCCGCCTGGAGCCTTTGTCCTGGACTAGTATTTATATACTGTGAGATAAGAGCAGGAACCCAGCTACAAACCTGTTGTCTACAGGAGAAACCTGTCTGTAAGACGAACTAGGGCAGTAATGGTGCAAAGTTTACGGGAGTAAACAACCAATATCTGATTTGATTTGAGGCCCACTCAATGAGATAGAACCCAACCCAATACTGCTTGGGTGGCCAGGAACCTGAGACTAGACAGGCCAGGGACTTACAGGAAAATCAAATATTATTGTTCTGCTAAAGAACATAGCAATAAAATGACTCCTAATGACATTCTTCTATATCCATAGAAGCTTCCTTCAGTAGTTAATGGAAACACATGCAGAGAGCTAGGACTCAATGCTATCTTTGGAGGTTCTTCTCTCATAATCTTCAAACAGAACATTTTAAAAATATTTTTTCCTACATTACAGTTCCTTTGCATTTATTTTATGGCTCTGGGCTTTGTGTTTTTATGGGATCCCTGTGAGTGTGAGTGTGAGGAGTGTGAGTGTGAGTGTGAGTGTGTGTGTGAGTGTGAGTGTGTGTGTGAGTGTGAATGTGAGTGTGAGTGTGTGTGAGAGTGTGAGTGTGTGTGTGAGTGTGAGTGTGTGTGAGAGTGTGAGTGTGAGTGTGTGTGTGAGTGTGAGTGTGTGTCTCTGCACTTACATGCATTTCTTGTGCTTTTTCTTTGGCTCTTTTTCTAGTTCTGTTGTTTTGTCCTATTTGATTTGTTTTCATTTTATCTTTTTTTTATTATTTCTTAGGTGCTTGTTTTTTATTTTGTTGGTGGTGTTGTTTTGTTTTGTTTTGTTTTTGTTTTTTCCTGAGGAGAGACAGAAAGAGTGTGGATCTAGATGGAGGGTAGGGCAGTAAGAACTGGGAGGATTAGGGGGAGGGGAAACTGTGAACATAATATTTTATATAAAAAAAACAATTTTCAGTAAAGGAGGTCAAGGCACCACCAGGATGTGGCAGAGTTTGAATTGTGTACTGAAATGCAGCAGGTAATGGAGTTAGAAGGTGTGCTGGGAGATGGATATTTAGGTAATCAAATGCGAGAGTGTGTGTGATCTGGAGAGCCTCTGTAACTTGGGAAGGCTTGAGTAAAAAGTGTACTTTCATTGTTGGGGCATGAATGAGGGGTTGTCAGGTTATGTTTAAACAGAGGGTGGATCCTAATGGCGATCATATGCTCTTTTAAGGCACTTAGATAGGCAATGGAGAGGCACTGGGAATTTTTAAACAGAAAAAAAGTATGTAATTAGAGGTAAATTTTAGAAAAATAAGCATGGAGGATAAGTTGAAGGGGTAAATAAAGTCAGGAAATCAGTTGGAAGCTGTTTAAGTCATTCAGACAAAAGTTACAGGAAGGAACATTCAACCTCTGAACCTGGGAAGATAAAGGGTAGCTAATGGGTGGATTTGCCATAGTTCAAGCATTTAATTATTCTAAAGTTTATAGTTTGGGCGAGTTGGCATCTCTCACTAGGTCCTCAGATGAAAATATCAAAGGTAAATAGGCTGAGAAATGTATACCAGTTATTGTCCTGGCATGTTAAATGTAACATACATTCAAGATATCTCTATATGATTATTTGATGAAAATTCAAAATTTGATAAGAGATATGAAATCATGGATTTTAATAAAACCGGACAGGTTAAGAATTTTGTCTGAGACAAATGAGAGAACCAAAGATGATAATCTGCAAACATCAACCTGTACCACAGGCTGGGCAGAGAGCATAAGCAGGCCTAGGAGTGCAGGGAGAAAGTGAGAACGCAGGAATCCATTGGAGTGTGTGGGGGAGGTGCAGTACAGTGATAGAGTGCATTGAGTTGGCAACGAGCAGAGAAGAGGTCCTTAAAGGACATTTCAGAAGAAAGGTAGAACTGACATTTTAGGAGATAGAAAACAAGTGGAAGAGAAACAAACAGATCTGAAAGTTGGCCGCAAAAGGAGCCAAGAACACAGGTGATGGAACAATATTTTTCTTTTCTTTTCTTTTTTTAGTTTAAATAAAGAAACGTGTACAGATGGACACAAACAAAGGACATGTTTCTTCCCTAATCCCAAAACGTCAGTTGAGGTCAGCTGACCTCTCAGAGTCCATGTCGCCGTCTGGTTTGACATGACTTCACCGTAGTCTCTACTCCAGATGTCTACTTGTTTCTGACACTTGATGCCGACACCCAGGGCAGGCTGCGTTCCCACATACCTTTCCCAGCCCAGCCGCAAGCTCAGGTGCTGGCCGCCAATCCTTTGCTCCAGGCTGTTTTGTGGCACAGTTCATTTCGGCAAGAGTAATAATATTCTGACTTACTCGGGTTATTCTTTTGTCTTTTTTTCTTTTCGAGACAGGGTTTCCCTATGTGACAACTCAGACTGTCTTGGAACTCGCTTTGTAGACCAAGGTGGCCCCGAATTCTTACAGATTTTCCTGCCTCTGTCTCCCGAGTGCAGGGACTCAAGGCATGTGCCACCACTACTGAGCTGCTCAGGATTTTCAAAGAAACATTCTTCCTGTATATTCCTGGTGTTAAGTTGTGTTTCCCAGCATCGTGACCCCACTCTTACATTCAGACAATACTTAAGTATTAAGAATTTTCTTTTTCTTTCCTTTCTTACTTTATTTTTAACTTTTGTTCTTCTCTCATACATTACATTCTGACCTCAGATCCCCCTCCCTCTATTCCTCCTTTCCCCAACTTCCCCTCTCCTGAAAGATCAACTCCTCTGTTTCCCTTTGTGGGGTGGTGAAAACAGCAGGCCTCCCAGAGATATGCACTGAGAATACCTAACAAGATATAATAGATGGGCACAAACCCTCTTATCACAGCGGTACGTGGCATCCCAGTAGGAGGAAAGAGGGTACCAAGCACAGGCAAAAGGAGTTAGAGACAGACCTTGCTTCCGTTGCTGGAAGCCCCACAAGAGCACCAAGCTACACAAACATAAGGTATATGCAGAGGACCTACCTCAGAACCATGTAGGCTCCGTGTTTGTCGCTTCCGTCTCTGTGAGCCTCTACGAGCCCTGCTTAGTTGCTACTGTGGGTTGTGTGTGGTCTTGTGGCGACCTCGACCCCTTTGACTCCTACAATCTTTAGGAATTTTCTTGATGCCAGTTTCTTCAAGTCCTGAAATCAGCAGCAGCAGAGTGATGTTCCGAGGTAAGAAGTAAGACCTGAGCAACTCCTAGGGCATGTTATCATCATTTATCATATGCAGATCCTGAGTGAATAGAATAACCACACAAAGATGAGGCAGGCATCATCACATGTCCTTGTTGGGAATTTAGGATGTGTTTTCCTGCTCTCTGGCACCAAAGCCTGGAATTACTACTTAGTATATGGTTTCTATTGCTATCATCAGATTTTCTTGAGGCCCTATGGATTGAGATGGGCAGTCAGTCTGAACTGTTTACTTTTGAGTGAGTCTTTAGGGATTTTGATTAGCTTTCTCTTTTATTAAGAAACAGGCATTACTTGATTCAATAGACCTATAAAGGAACGAGATTTTCAAGTAATATCACTTCCTGACTTTATTCTAACTTTCACTATCTTTTATCATGAGAGTAAATCTTGCTGGCAAGCTTATTTATAGAAATTTGTGGTTCAACTGCCTGAGTTATTTGATATTATTTGACTGAAATGGGAACAGAATGTCCTATGAAAGCAATTGTCTCAGCTGTGGTCCTGATTGTTACCCACAATAACTGAGCTGTTTAGTGATTATGAGCTGTGTGTAGTTTTATAATCTGTATGAAAAGAGAAAACAATGAAACAATAAAGTACAGCACTCAATGGGATTGCAATTTTTATCATTTGTTGAAAATGTATTTAAAAGATGCTTTTTAAAACTGAACCAACAGCCAGCATCCATATGGGGTTTCATAAAGGGAAAACCAGAAACAACTTACATCTGAATTGTTCTAGAGTATACTGCCAGGTAATGGGTCCCTGACTGTATGAGACATCTAAGATTCTGAATTTTAATGGAACCTAGGCATCAGTATTTAAAACAATAAATTGAAGAGCATCTTCAGTGGGGCTTCCCATATCCAGTGCATGCTGACAGTCACTCTATCAGACTCATGTATTCGTGGGAAGCAGAGTCACATGTTTGTCTCATCTTTGTATCTTCACGTCATATCATGTATCATTCACAGTCTTTCTGATGTGCAACCTCTTTTTTTATTTTAATGTGACCCCCAAGCATTACTCCCTACCCCAGTCACCTCCCGCCCGTATTTGCTAACTTGGAGAATTGCACAATAACCCGGTAGCAAACCTCAGACTCTAGAAAGTGTTTTATTCTTCAATAAGAAAGCTCGTAAATAGTTTTTCTCTTTTCCTATTCTCTTCTCCTTCTGTTGTTGCTGTACTCTGAGGTTTGTGTGTTCCTTACCCTCCTTATGCCAGCAAACAACATTCTCCGTATATGGCAATCTCCTAACTGGTTTCCATTTTTATGTAGGTGTTCCTTTAGCAACCCATATTTCACAGTGATGTGTTGAATTGCAAATCTAACCTTGCTGTTCTCTTCCTAAATACCTTCAGTCATTGTCAAATGCACAAGCAATGTGTGTAATCCAGAACAAAATCCTGTCTCATCTTTGACTTCTTCCCTCCAGCCACACTGGCTCACATTCAGCTACTTTGGTGCTTTCTATGTGTTTCTTGACTTTCAAAGATTCTTCTGTGTGTGACAATATCTCTCTCAAGTTAAAACCATGGAAATCTTCTCTGAGAAGTTTAGTCTGGATGGGTTACCCTTTTGTTAGGTCCTATTTATTTCCTAGGTCACTATACTTACTTGACTCTATTGTAAATTCTTACTAACTTTTTAATATTCCCAATGACAGTTTCATAAATTAGGTTAGTATAGTATAGTAATAACCCTAACCCTAACCCTATTACTTTCATTTTGTGTCTCTACTTCTAGCATTTCAGTTAGACTACATGAATGCTTTAAATGAAAATCAATGGTGTCAATGGATAGGCTCATTAGAACTACAGCCCCAAATGATGATTATGAAATCATCATTTCATAATGATGATAAATACCCATAAGTTTAATGGATAGCCTTGTTTGCTTACCTAGTGCTGGGCCCTATACTAAGAACTTTATATTAATTATAACCACTCATTTACCATGACAATTCTGTAATTTTTTTACCATAATCATGTCTATTTTGAGGTTGAGAAAGTTGAGGTTTAGAGACTTTATGAAACTTGACCATGCGATGTAACTGGTAAGCGGTGAAGCCAGGATTGCAAGATAAGTCATGACTTTCACTGACCATTTGGCTAGATAGCATCAACAATGAGCAGTTACCGGCTTAAGAACTTCATGTACCAACTTAATCATAGATATAAGGAGGAGGGAGGAGGGATACAGTAACAACTCATACATTTGCTAGCACTTTATTTTGCTGACTGAAAAGTTAGCACCAATCACCCCATAGCTTCACAAAGGAGTGTCTTAATTTTTCTTAAACTAAACAGGAGGAAGATTATCTTGTAAAGGGAAGTTCGTTAAATATAAGAAATTGGGATGAGAACCTGGGCCCAACTTAGTCCCTCCTTTACATTTTTATGTCAATGAGTTGTTGTGATGGTGTTATCAGTATAACCAATAAAAACATCTATTTCAGGTAAGACAAAAAGAGAAGTTAAGAATATTGGAAAAGGAAGGGTTCCTCATAGATGCTGCACATAATGAAAGATCGTTTCACTGTTGTGGTCTGCATCTTAGAATCCAGTTTTTTATTTTCTTACTGGGGTAAGGAGGCTTGAGTTTTTTGTCCTGGAAAGTTTACTATATAACATAATACAAAAGTTCTTTTAAGTCATTTCCCTTCCCACATGATGTTGTGAACTTGTTCTCTGATGTATTTTTAAAGATACTAAACAATGTTTCAAGTGAGCCAAATGCTATTATGACCTTTTTAATACAATGTTTTTATTAATTCTTTGAGAAATGTCATATAATGTATTTTCATCATATTTGTCTTCACTGTTCTGCTCCCTCTAAATTCCTTAACCCCTCCCAATTCCCTTTCTCGTGTTTTCTTCTTTTTTTAATAACCTACCCAATCCAATTTGTTTTCCCATATACTCAGGAGTATGGAACCATCTATTGGAGTGCAGTTGATCTACAAGAGGCAGTACCCTTAGAGAAAACTGACTCTCCTTGAGCTAGAAGCCATCAAGTTCCAGGAGTTCCCCACTTGGGTGTGGAGGCTTGGGCATCTCCTCCCTCCATGCTAGAATGCGGATTGGTTTGATCTTGTGCAGGTTTTATGTAGGCAACCAAAGCAGCTTTGGGTTCATGAGTACAGTTGCTCTGTCATGTCCAGAAGATACTGTTTAACACTAAGGCTATTTTAAAAAACAAAGGAAGATATTTCATAACCTACATGTATGTATGCATATGAATATATATGTATATATATATATCATATAAAATAGTTCAATAGGAGATAGGAGTTGCTCTGCACAGGGGATAATGCTTTTCTCAGAAGCTAGAGGTTGACAAATAAAATCCTAGTACCAGGTGTGAGATACCTTTCCTTGACTTGTTGGTAAGGGGTGTCCCTGAAACCATCCCAAATGTATTGCCATTTTTCTTGCTTGTATACCTAAACTCAACAGTAAGGGTCTATTGGTGAAGATAGTATACAGTTTGACAGGACATGAAGAAACCAAGTTGATACTGAACAGGAAGCTTCTTCACCATTAGCTACCTTTCATTGGAAAGCGGTTGGGGGGAAGTCCTTAGCAATCTTACTCAGCTGTGAACTCTGGGAATTACAATGATGGGCGCTGCAAGATATGTCTATGGGTGCCATAGTGGCATGAATGTCATGGATGCAACCAATTGACTTGGTTTGCACTTATGGCCCACTCTTCAGGAGGAAATGGCATGCTCTGGTGCTGCAAATCTGGCCAGCATGCTCTGGTGCTGCAAATCCGGCCAGCATGCCCTGGTGCTGCAAATCTGGCCTAGTGCCAATGATTTCAAAGATAATGGTCATTATCGATAAACCTACTACTATTGTTTTGGTAAAGGGACTATAGACATAGTATAAAACTATACTCTAAATTCATATCTCTAGGCCCATGGGTTAACATAGATCTCATTTCTAATTAGAGAAATTTCTTTGTGAAGTGGATGATGGTTTAAACAAAACCTTACAACTGCTCAAAGTATAGAAGATAAGTATCAGTGGAGTGCTGAGCCACAAATGCATAGCTGTTAAGATTTGACAAAATATTTTGGATAGAAGTTACACACGTGCAGCAAATCAAACTTTCAAAATGTTTAAAAGTACATATCATATTAATTGTAATTTATAAACAGATGTTTGAGTAAAGATACTTGAAAACTTCATTACTGGCATGGTAGAATAGGCTCTTCTCAGTAAGTACATTGCAGAAGTGTTTGACATGTGTAACTGCTGAAAATTGCCATTTGCTTTGATCAACTTCACTGGAATTACTAGGGACCTACTTTAAGGAAACAAACTAATTATGATAGGAATATTAAATTTCCTTCTTAAGTAATTATGTGAAGCATACAGTTAACTGACACAATATTGAATAATCATCACTGAGTTCTAGTCTAGTTTATAGAAATGTGTAGGAGCTGCGTGGGGAGGGGTAACAATTGCAAAAAGCAAAACTTTCCAGTTAAAAACACTCAAGACCTTGCATTTATTAGGTTCTCATACCAATGTAGTCTCAGATTTTCAGCAGTTATATAAAAGCATGTCCAAAGATCAATTGTCTAACAGATGTAAGATTCCAGGACCCAATTAAATACAGTGCCAAACAAGGAGATAAATGGCGGACCGCATAGTGATAGACAGTGGTAGGTTAATGAGCAGTGGTGAGGCCGCTGTGCGTGTTTGAGAGCTCTTCTAAACACAGTTCACAGAGCCTGTAGAGAAAAGAAATTGGAAGAGCTTTGTAAAAGAGAATTGATGGAGCCAGTTTCCTACTTGAGAAGATGGAAAGGGCTCAAGATGACTGATGAAGGAAACGAGAATCTCTGGGGAAAACAAGGATTGACTGAGGAGATAAATTGGTGTTGAATGAAGCCAGATGTTAACAAAAAAAAAATGTTATCTACTTTATACTTTTAAGTCGGCTTATTTTCCTGTTAATATCAGACATGGAGAGATTTTCCAGTAATCATTCCCATATATAACAGACTCTAATGTAGTACATATTTTGCTTTATTTTATGAAATACTTCAGTGCAGAGAAGTAGGAAAATAAGAAAGCGTGTACAGCAGTGGCTGCCATACACCATCAGGCCTTTGCTTCATGATGTGAGCAGACGTGAGGCAACTGTCCATTGACCTTATACCTTACATGGTGTTTTAATCCTCTGCCATTTACTGCCAGTACCTTGGAGAAATATTTATATGTAAGGTATATCAACTATATGCACATGTCAGGTGAGTTATTTCTTCCATGATCTTTAAAGAAACCCAGAAGCACTATTTTCCCACTAGGAAATTTTCTTATTTAATGTATTAAACTCCTCAAGGTCTTGGTGGAGAATTCACAGATAAGGACGGTCAGAGTTACATGAAGACTCATCCTATATATTCACTTGTGTGTTGAGATCTGCAACTGGAAAAGCACACGCTTAAAACCAAATTTTATTTCTCCAATCTAGAATCCTCTCCATCCAGACAGAGGCCTGTCTTTCTTTTACAAACATATTTAAGATGGACTATTGTCTCTTTCAACTAGATCTTTAAAAAACGGCAAAAACCCAAACTGTATGGTGACTTTCAATGATAAACTTTTATTCTGAATATACTGTTTCTGCACAAGATTTAACACAAGGTTTTTCTGGGATTATAAATATTTTTTATAACAGTATTATACAAATTTTTACAAAATGTTTTCATCCTGCTAGTTAATTTCCACAAAAGTGTCAAGAGAACATAATAAGGGAAGGGAAGATCTGTTGTTCACAAAAGCCACCTGGCCTTAAGCATGATGCACAATGAGCATTTCATGAAGGGAACCCCAAAAGCATGATTCCACAGTTATACCGCACAAGGAAAGGACAGCTTTGCCAAGTCACATTGGAAACTCAGTTGGCATCTTCACAAGACAGTATCCCAAGAGTCTCAGTGGAATTTCCATGGTTCTTTTATGTGAACTAGAAACAAGGTAGATGAAACCATTGGTAAGGGCTATCTAATTCTGCAAAATTCTGGAAGTGTTCAGCACTTGGTAGTTCTGTTTTAGTGATTTGTTCTTTACAGAAATGTACAGTGAATATTAACAATATTAACATTCTGCTATGGAAAACAATGCAAGTTCCAGCTAATGATAAAATATTTGGAGATTGGGGCAAGTGGGAAACAAAATCAAAAATTCATTGTGTCTTGCTAAGTTAGACTCTATGCCTTTAGACTTAGGAGTTTTAAATTAAGACGTAGAATTTCAGCTTTGGTGACTTGAAGACAGGCATTTAAATGAGATTTAACGTACAAGAGAGCATCAAATAAGCAAGTAACACTTGGGTTGCAAAGGTCACTTAAAGGGGATACTGCCTATTTGAACCCCATAAGGCCAGCTTTACAATTAGTAAAAGGAATATTATATATAAGAAAGCTTACAAATGGCGGCAACACTGTGTTTCCCAAGGTAAGCAATAATGCTTCAAGCATTAGAAACATGAAAAAAGAGGCCCAGGACCTAAAAATCTCTTCAATCAAACTTGCTAACTATGTCATGTTAAAAACCTGTTACAAATATGGACCACGATTGGCATTTGGCAGTAATGCTGGTTGTTCAAATGAAGAAAAGATGAAACCATTTATGCAGAAATTCTTTCCTGCTACTCAACACCAATGCAAGACTTGTTTTAACTTTGTTTATGTGACAAAGGACACTGAGCTATGTGAGTATAGCAACAATTAACTAATAAAAACAGTTTAAATGCTTTTTAAAATGATCTCTTATTTAGTTTTGTTTCTGTAAATAACACACTATACTTACTCTTGCTAATAGAATTTGCAGAAAAATGTTAAATGTAATATTGTAATTTTGGTAGGATGGGTGTTACTGTCACTTAGAATGTTTACAAAAACATAAACATTAGTATATGTCATGAAAGGGAGTTTTAGTCAGTGGACATGTTTTTGCCCAATTTCTTACCATATTTGTGGTTGTGGTGACATAGAACTCGAACCAAATGAGGCCTTGCCAAGAGGTGCCAAGTTCAGTGGTGACTAAGACAACAATAGTGTCACTGATGGTCATACACTTTGTGAGTGACATTAGCCATGAAAGTATAACCAATGCAATTTAAACATAATTTAAGGTCGGCTGTTGTTTGCCAGAAGCAATTCAGTGGTTTTAATGTGCATCGCTCTTATGTATGAAGTAGCAATTCCCTTTCCCAACATGTCCAGGATTTAAAATGTCCAGCAAAAGGTAATAATAAGTTTGAAACAACTGACACACAGCATGACTTAAACATAGTTTCCCTCCCTTTGCACCACCTTTCCGTTTTCTAAGGTCAACAGCAGTTATGAATAGACTAAAAATGACAACGGATTAGAAGTGGTGGCCGATGTCACTTCAAAAGTCAATAGTTGGCAAAGTAATTTCAATTGCCCCTTCCCCCTTTGAATTGAAACAAAATCTTAACTTATAAAATGTATACAAATGGTACTCAGGATAGCATGGTGTTAGAAACAGATAACAATCTATGCAAAGCTATAAACAAAACAATAAACTAGGTTAAAGACTTGGCTACAACTTTGATATGTGGAGCATACTACAGTATGCTGGAGAATGTAAATAATTCTGACCGTAAATGATATATATGAAAATTTCCAGCATATGCACACACCAATACTTGGCATGTTTAACTAAAAAGAAAAAAACTTCATTTATCATAAAAATATATGCATACTTTCAGCTTACAGTAAAATTATTCTTCTTAGACACATTCATTGTTTTTACCCTTTCTTCAAATACTGTTTACTCCTGAAAATAATTTCTCAAAGCAGAATAAAGTTTAGCTACCATATTAATCTCTAATGATATTTCTGACCTACTACACTAATGCTTTTCACCAAGAAAGCTGTATAAAATCAAATTTTATTATTCACAATCAAGTGTTCATGTGCATACAGATAGATTCAAGGTTTCCCGTTTGTTCAGATTAATGTAAAACCCCTCAGGAAGTGGCATGGGAATTTTGATCATATGATCATACCAAAATGGAGAGACAGAAGCAGCGAGAGCAGCAATTTCTGGATTGTACATGCTACTATTGAAACGAACAAAGAGGAAACCTAGGCTGAATCTCCATTGAGAACATATATGTACTTTTCAAAAAATAAATGTGTTAAATCTGATTTATGTACTTAAAATATCTGTACATAGGTTTTCAGGCAGAAGCATGAATCTGTATAAAATCCATGAATTCTCATGTTCCCCTTTTGCCTAACCCGGTCATTCAGCATGTCCATTGCACAGTATATTCAGAGTAGTTCAACAACATGTTAAAAGATGACGTAAGTGCATTTACACTGCAAGGTTCAGATTCTTACATGACAACCATGTCACCCACTTAACTCTTCAGTGGACTATACTCTACAGTAAGAAGGAAAACAAACCAGAAAGTTAAAATAGCAGCAGCATCATGCAAAATACCCTTGGCAACCCAAGTTCATCACCCACAGGAAAACACTTTCCCTCCCCCCACAAGCTTCTCTTAGAGTGAGCTAAATATCTGGCTAGCACTACATGACTGTACTTTGAACATAAGGGACATGACGTCACACGTTAAAGGGCTTCCGTTTATGAGGAAATGTGTCATGAATTCCAATTTCACCCGCAAGCACCTGCAACCTCGTCACCCCTTCCTCATTTTCAAACCAATGCTTCACACCTAACCCGAATTCAACTGGTCACAGTTGCGTTTTGTTTTTGGCAGAGAAATCATTCTTTTATAAGGCATTTGATTCATGGCAATTTTTTTGGTAGAAAATTAGCCATTAGTTTATATTTCAACAGTTTAGACCAATGGATTGTCTCCCTCCCTCTCTCTATATTTAATAACTACTCACATCAGGAATTACTTTTTAACAGAAAATAAGTGAAGGCAAAAATGTCATTGCCCCCCACCCTAGGGCTTTCTCTTTTTTCTTTTTTTTCTTCTTGGTAAAACTGCAGCAGATTGAAATTGTAGATCAGTCAAGATGCTGCTTCTTTTCGCAATGCCTGCATGGGGGAGCCTCCTACATGTAATCACCAGTGGCGCGACAGTGAACCCCCAAATTTCCCACAGAGCACAGACAGAGTTTTGCTTTGATGTTGGACATAGATGACGCAGCATTCACACAAGCTCCAGGTTCCGACACCCTGACATGCAGCCAGTGACATAAAGCCTTAGATTTATGCCATGGTAGAGGCCCGGCTAATGTTCTGGATAGCTTCTTCAACTGACTCTAATAATGTAACTGAGGGCTCGTGTGTTGGGAGGGTCTGGATTGTAGTTGCAGAGATGGGGTCAGATGGTCACCATAGGTAGTGTCTGCTGCCAGATACGAGCCACAGGAGGAGAAATTGGAGTCCAGTGATAGACCACAAGGAAGGGTTTAATCCAGAAGCACCACCACAGTCGGTATAATCCTCCTGTTGGAAATGCATCCAAATAAATAACATTACCATCTTGAAGAAACATGTAACAAAGCAACTTTTAGGTTAACTCACATTTATTCCACTTTCGAACTTCCTGGTAAAACATATCTAAGACATAAAATGTAATAATATTTTAATAATTACCAACAATTATGATTTTAAATCTGTTATCCATAAGCAGAAATAAACTAGAGAAATAAAAATCCATTTCCCATATTTCTGATGTCTAAGGTGAACTTATATAGGCTACAGGCACCCTGACTTTAGGTCTCAGAGTAAGGTGAGAAATAACGTATTTGAACCTGAAGCAATACGAGAACATCCTGAAAACACAGTGTCCAAATGAAGAACTAAGGTGGAAACAGAAGCCAGGCTCATCCACTGAGCCACGCCGTGACGCAGCATGTGCGGTGGCCACACCCACCGGCGCTCTTCACAGAGCCAGCAGAGGCTCAGGTAGACGCCCAGAAGTACAGCTCTTCTTGACCTTTCTTCCATGGTTCCATATTTTGCGACACTTCCCACAGTTTAGAGTTCCTCGCATTGTCGTGAATTTCATAAACGAAAGTCATGTCCACTCATTCTCATAAACACACTTTTAAGAATTCATCTTCCATGGATCGAAATAGGTTACACAAATAAATGCGAGCAAGGGTTCTTTGTAGAGTAATTTTGCGGAGTCTAAACTATCAAAGGCTGGGAGCTTCTGATTTACTTCCCCGCCAGAGATTAAAGCACTGCTTGAAGCTAAGTAAATGAATGGTATTTCTTCTTTGATTTGTGTTTGGAGGTAGCATAGCTGTTTTCTATTCAAGAAAATGCTGAGAAAATAATACACCAAGGAAAAAAATTTTAATTTTGAAATGCTGCCTCTTAAATTCTGTGGTGGTTTGAATGTAACTGGTTCTCATAAGCTCATAGGGAGCGGCATTATTAGGAAGTGTGGCTCTGTTGGAGTGGGTGTGGCTTTGTTGGAGGAAGTGAGTCACCGTGAGGGGGGAGGGACCTTGAGCTTTCCTATTCTCAAGATACCACCAGTGTCTCAGTCAACTTCCTGTTGTCTGTAAGATGCAGTACTCTCAGCTTCAGCACCACATCTTCCTGTGCACCGCCATGCTCCCCGTCATGATAATAGGGGACTGGACCTCAAAAACTGTAAGCAAGCTACTGTAATTAAATTTCCCTTATAAAAGATGTCATGGTGTCTCTTCACAGCAATAGAAACCTTAACTAAGACAAATGTAAAGAGTTAGATGGGTCTAATCTGACTAGCTAATGGAGTAGACAATCAGTTCTCATCTTACTGACAGCTCAGGAGAGCTCAGTGCTGTATAATATTCCTTTTTCACACCCTGTTATCCGGTGTTCCTGGCTATCACTCCAGGTAGTCTAGAAATTTGTCTGGGATTCTCTTGCTGTCACTGAGCTGGCCTCACTCCATCAGGATCTCTGAATGGAGAGCTTTTCTACAGTTTAGTTTTCTGTCCTCTTTTTTCCCTCCATGTTTGGTTTATTTAAGTTTATTAAGTTACCTGCCTACAAAATTCACCTACTGTACTTGGAAATTACTCTTCCTGTTAGAGCCCCAGCCCAGCTCTCCTCTTGTCTATATTGTGAGGTTTAAAGCTTAACTACCAAGCTTGCTGACTCCTCCCAGTGTCCCTAAATGGTACTTCTAGCCTAGATCAGGCCAAGACTCCAAGGTAATTTGAGAGTCCTTTCTTTCTCAAGTCAAATCCGTCAGCAAGTCCTCTTAACTGTGGCTTCAACATTCGCCTCCAACTTTACCGCACTACTCTGGGGGCCCTAAGCAGCTCTTTGAGAAATGATTAACATGAACAGGCCACTAGAAAACATGACAGATGGAAGGTATGGTGGAGATAATGGCAGGAGTCTTTATATTTGTGTGTTCCAAAAGCCTTCCTTGCTAAATTTGTAAAACGTAATTTTAATTTGGAATCACTTTTCAAGACAATATATCAATTCTTCTTAAATAGATCTGGCTGCCACATCATATATATATATAAAATTACTTTTTTAAAAGATTTTATTTTTTATTAAGTATACAGTATTCTGCCTGCATGTATGCCTTCATGCCAAAAGAGGGCACCAGATCCCATTATAGATTGTTGTGAGTCACCATGTGGTTGGTGGGAATTGAACTCAGGACCTCTGGAAGAGCAGCCTATGCTCTTAACCTCCGAGCCATCTCTCCAGCCCAAAATATTTATTTATTATGTATACAGTGTTCTGTCTGCATGTATGCCTGAAAGCCAGAAGAGGGCACCAGATCTCATTACAGATGGTTGTGAGCCACCATGTGGTTGCTGGGAATTGAACTCAGGACCTTTGGAAGAGCAGACAATGCTCTTAACCACTGATAGGTCTGTTCCCACCAACAATTTGGTTTGTTTAACTTACTGTGTGAATGTGCCATGCATGTGATGAGGGGGCCAGAAAAGAAGATCCTCTGTCCATCTGATTGCCTCGAGACAGTGACTGCCACTGAAGCCGAAAGTTCACCATGTTGGCAAGGGCAGATGGCCAGTACGTCTGCCCTCTCTCTATCTTCATTCCCTAATGTTGGGGTTCCAATTACTGGCAGTCATATCTGGCTTTTTACATGGGTTCAGAGAATTAAAATTCAGCTCCTCTGCTTGTTTTAAATTCACATATCAATTTGTGTAACATATTCCTGTGAAAATGAGTTACTACTTATGATGCTGATATTGCTGTACTTTAGGGAAAACACCTTTAAAAATACACATTAATTCCTGTATGCCTATACAAGTTTTTAAGAAACCAGTTCACAAGAAGACAATGCTCTGTTCTGTTTGAATATTCTTTGGGGTATGTAAGCCAGTGAGCGAAAAGGAAACAGAAAAAATTAAAGACTTGGGTAATATTACATTGACAATAGTAAAAGTATATAGACAGTGATCTATTACAGACATCTTTGTGAACAAAGCTGCTTAATTTTAGAAGCAAAGACATTGAAGATATATATAAGAATATATGTGTATATATAAATTAATAAACATTTGATCTAGCTGAATATATGTGTACTGACTGACTATAATAGGATGTCAAAGCAGTAGGAGGTAGAAAGCGCTAAATTTTAGGAAAAGTTGTAATCATCATTAAACAATATATATTAGGTATGGGTTATATAATATTTTGTGAGCTTAACCCTCTATTTTGTCTAAGATAAAATGAAAATAAATTAGTATAATTGAGGGAGCGATAGAACTAAAAATGATACAGTAGAAAGGAGAAGAAAATAATCAAATAATAACTCAAAGAGACTGTAGCAACGTGTACAAGACCTGCATAGGTCTGTACATAGTGGGGTCCTAGAGCTAAAAACCAAGTAGACACAGCCCCCATCCCTAATCCAGAAGCTATCTCCAATTAATAGTCAATTGCAAATGAAAAACTAGTTTTTTCCAAGGGAGTTTTACTGGGGAAGCAAACAAACCACTGTTAAGGGCAGGCCCCATGCCCAGCTGTAGATGGCCAACATAAAATGCATTAAGGGAATCTTTGGAGGCTCTTTGTCTCATAAAGTTGTACTTTTGCTTTATATTTGGTTTTGTTTTATTTTTAACCTTCCAGGTCCTTTCTGTATGTATTATGGCTTCTTAATGTGAGATTCCCCCTCTGTATGCTGTATCATTGGTTAATGAAGAAGCTGCTTTTGGCCATTGGCTTAGCAGAGTAAAGCCAGGCTGGAAGAGATATATAGAGAGAGAGTAGAAGGATTCAGGTAGAAGCCATGTAGCCACTGCCAGAGAAAGACATGGCAGAACCTTGCCGGTAAACCACAAACACGAGGTGATACACAGATTAATAGAAATGGGTTAATTTAAGATATAACAGTTATCCAGAAATACACTTAAGCTATTAGCCAAATATTATTGCAAAGAATATAGTTTCTTTGTGATTATTTCGGGTATTTGGGTGGCTGGGAAATAAACAAGCAGCCCCACTATAAATTGGTGTGCCAACGTGGTTGACTATATCCATGTAAAATCCTGAGAAAGCTTATAAAGGAATTCCAGACTTACAAAAGAACAGAGTTAAGCATGGCTTTTTGGTAGCAGCATTTTCTAGGGTGGGCTCTGTTTGTTAGTAGCAAGCACAGGCATGATTCCTTTAAGAGAGGTCTTCCTGATTCAGCATAGGAAAAAAACAAAAACAAAAAAACAGGCTGCTTTCTGGGCCTTGCTCCTAGCATGGACTCTGGCTCTTTCAGGAGGCCCAGCACTTGAATGGGGTTTGTGAGCAGCGTGCTGCAAGTCACTGGTGGCAGCAAAGGACAACTGGTTATCAGAGTTGAGGTGGTGAACATGGCTCCCACCCAGCAGTCTCAGAGGCAGTGAACGGGCCTCCACCATGTTGGACAGGGTGGAGCCAAAAGGCAAAGCAGCCTTAGTCCTAGCCGTGCTGCTTTGCATTTTAAGAAGCGGTCCTGGTCAGAAAAGGATTATAGATAACCAATAAAGACAGATTCAGATAAAAAAAAGATCTCTGAATGGGTCACAGTGTTAGATAAATGCATGTAGGCTTAGGAGAGAGAAGAAAAAGAGTATAGAGAGTTATAAAAAAATTAATGTTTTTTGAAAATAAAGTCTTTAAAAAGACAGAGTAAACTTGTAGAAAAAGTAATAGAGTAAGAAAAATAAGTTACTTAAAGATGGAATATACACAGAGAGTCTGGATTATATATATTATTATGTTTTCTCTGATTTTTTTTTGACTGTGAAGGAGCTAAGTACATAGAGACATTTCATTGTATGGACTGCTAAGCTAAACTAACATATATGTTTTAAAGGTTTCTTGACTTCAAAATTTGGGTCTAAGGATATGTTGCTTTGGAAAAGAAGTTCTTCTTTTGTTTCCATAGATGATGAGATCCTGTAGATTTCTTCCAAAATAATGTGGTTTGATGGATCAAGACCTCCCAAAAGGTTGCTGTGAATACCTCCAAAAATTACTTTGCCCAACAAAAAGCAGGAATCAGTTTGGAGAGAACTATACCCAAATTCCCAAATATTGTTTATAATGTTTGTTTACATTGAAAGGGGATATGCTATAGAGATTTGCATGGGTATGGATCTGGGTTTATTGATACAAATTTAATGTCAATTTTATTATATATATATTTATTTATGCTCTTGATTAAGATATTGTGTTTGTGCAGCTCATTTAAAAATGTAATGCATAATTAAGAAACAAAGGTTAATAGATATTAATCTATAATAGTTAAGTTTGCAGTCATGTTAGGTTTTCTAGATGTACAGAGATATGTTTCAGAAGAATAGGGATTCTTCAAAGACATTCAGAATATGGCATTTAAAATGTTTAAGAAGATAGGACTTTTCATGTCAATGAGACATAGATGCTCCTGGCAGTACCAATCTACTTCAAGAGGATGATGGGTATCAAAGAAGCTCCTTATGGAGTTTGTTAGTCATTTGGGGAAGAAACTGCTCTTGCCTAGACTGATGTATATTAGGCTGTAGGAACTGGATGTGGAGGACCCACAGAAAAATGACTGCTGAACTTGCCTCAAGGTGAAACAGTCCTTCGGGGTTCCTGCTTCATGAAACAGTCTGCCAGACATTCGGCAGGACACAGAAGAAAGCAACTGATGGACTTTGCCATTACAAGGCAGAACAGATCTTTGGATTTCCTGCTTCATGGAAAAGTCTGCTAGTTACTATGGGCTTGTAGGTTAAAGATTGGATGCCCCACATTACAGAAGAACTTTGGTGACTTTCCAGGCAGTGAGATGTCTCTGTCAATTCTTGAGTTTTAGAAGTTGCTTACAATACACTTCCTGTTATCCTAGGTAATATTATATCCTTCTGGGGTCTTTAATGGATTTGAAAAATAGTCATAGTTTTCCTTAGTTATGAAAAAAGATAAAGTAGATATAAATGTTGTAACTGTAAGTCTTACATGATACCTGTTTTGTTATATGTAATCTTGCTATCTTAAAACCTTTTTTTTTATTTAGACAGAAAAGGGGAGGTGATGTGGGATTCCCCTCTGTATGCTGTGATTACCATTGGTTAATAAAGAAGCTGCTCTCAGTCAATGGCTTAACAGAGTAAAGCCAAGCTGGAAGAGATATAGAGAGAGTAGGCGAAATCAGGGAGAAGCCATGTAGCTGTTGCTGGTGAAAGATGTGCCAGAACCTTGCCGGTAAGCCATAGTCACGTGGCAATACACAGAGTAACAGAAATGAGTTAATTTAAGATATAAGAGTTAGCCAGAAATATGCTTAAGCTATTGGCCAAATGGCATTGCAAATAATACAGTTTCTGTGTGGTTATTTTGGTTTTGGGCAGCTGGGAACGAACAAGTGGTTTCCACCAACAGCTTCTGGTTTTGTGTTTTTATGGGATCCTGTGTGTACAAAAGTATGTCTACATGCAATTTTTGTGCTTTTTGCGGCTCTTTTCCTTGTTTGTTGTTTTATCCTACTCTAGTTTGTTTTATTTCATCCTTATTTCTTAGATTCAGTGTTTTCTAATTAAAGACAGAAAGGGTGTGGATCTGGATGAGAAGGTAGGGAGGGGAGGGGAGGAGGAACTGGGAGTGGTTGCGATAGTAAGGGGAGAGTAATAAGAATATATTGTATGAAAAAAAACTATTTCAAATGAAAGGAAAAGAAACGTGTGCTCCAAGTCTGTGGTACTCTGTCAATACCAGGTCTTCAAATAACAGCTCTTGCTAGTGTGTGCCCTGCTAGTGTTGTATGCTCATGCTTTCGGAGAGCCAGTCCACCATCCCAATGGTTAGGTGGTCTGCCAGCATCCATGTTCCCCTGTGGTCTTGGGATGTCTCACAGGCAGTCCTGGTAATACAGTAGGGCTGTAGTACATTATAGATCCTCTGAAAGAAAAAGCCTAACCAATTGTTCTGAAATGACTCTCAGTCATTTTTCCCTAAATGCTTTACTTAACAATTGCTAAGTAAATTTTATATAAATATAGCTTAAGAATTATAGTTTGTGTGAATGGAGAATTGGCATAGTGGTTAAGGCTGATCTTTCAGAGAATCTGGTACTCATGTAATGGCAGACAACTAGCTATAACTCTAGTCCCAGAGGCTGTGGTGGCCTCTTTAGGCCACCTTGGGCATGAGGGACAAATGTGGTGCACAGATTATATATGCAGACAAAACATCCATATACATAAAATAATTTTCTTAAAAAACTGACATAGGAGAAAATAGAACAAAATAATTAGATAATAACTATCCAAACAAGTTTTTAATTGGATGATGACTAAACACATCCTAATTAAAATCAAAATAACACCTTTAGGATTGGAATATAAATCAAGGTAGGTGACATATTTCCCGTGATTAACATTTTCTACAGGTTATTATTATTCATTATTATGTCTTTAAAATAATTGCATAGACTATTAAAAAGGTTATTGAAGTTTTGATTGAAAGTAAGATAGTGGAAAAGGCAGAAGAACTCCTAACTTTATGCTAACCATATAAAACTAATGAAATGAAATTTTAGTTTACTAAGAAGTATATCAAGTTCAAGAGAAAAACTATGGTAAAGACATAACGATGAGTTAAAAATGAAAACACATCTCTTTAACTCCTGTGGAAAGTGACTATTAATTTCTATTATTGTAACTCATGGAAACCCTTACCAGGACATTGTTGTCAAAGCAGACATCAGGCCCTTTTCGGTATCTGGGTTGCTTCACCATGTCGCAAGGATCTGGACCGTCAGCTAGAGAGGCTTGTCAAGGAACGGGGTGGATGGAACTTCTTCCCCATATGGCCAAAAGAGGCAATGAGATACATGGATTTCCCAAATCAGTCATGACCAACCTATGCCAGGGCTCTCAGCCAACAGAACCAATTCAAGTATTCAGAATGGTGAGAAACCGTATGTTCAGTGAATGGTTCTCACTGGTCCTGAGTACTGTGATCAGTTCTGACCTTCCAACCAAAGTTTTGGTACTGAAGTATTTTTCCTCTATAGGATAATAAACAGGGTGACAAACTTAAATATTCATTGCTTTATGATGATCTCCTCCAGACATCCCTTGCACCAAAGGATACAAGTCTGCTCGGCTTGCATGAGCAGCCGCGTGTCACAGGGACACGTTCCTTTGCTCTCCACCATTATGAATACTAAGTTGGTGTTCATCAGCTTTTCTACATGAAAGATTCTGCAAAATATATTGTAGAAAAGATCACTAAATGAAAACCATCTTTTGGAAAAAAAGAATGGAAATCATTCCAAGATCCTTTCTTAATGAAAAGAGAGATAAAACAATGTATTAAAACCAAAACAAAGATCACCATCTGGGATAACACACACACACACACAAATGAGTATGACTGGAAGAGCACTATGTTTTTACTTACTAACACGAACACATTCCCTCTCTCAAAAATAGAAAATCTTTAAGGTCACATTAAAAACATCTTTGATTGAAATCTTTAAAGTTGTCAGTCCTAATTACAAAATAAGTACTATTTAGTTAATGTCCAAAATCCTAAAAAGCTTGATTTTAAACATACAGGAAATGGCAGAATTTATAATTGGCAATAAACCAACAATACTTTATTTTGAAGACAGGCAAAGCAGGAAACAAAGAGCAGCTAAGCACACTGTCAAACTGAGGTCGGAAGAGGGTGCAGAGCGATGAGCCTCACTAGCTTGCCGCAAGAGCACAAACGTTTACTATCCAATACGTTAAGCAAGGCTCTTGAAATGGGACATAAAATTTGCATTATTGCATTTAACTTTAATGATAATGCAGACAGATGACTGTAGTCAGCAACTGTTACATTGCAGAGCTCAGACTGTAGTCAGCAACTGTTAGATTGCACAGCTCAGAGACAGAATCAGGCTGTAAGCTCCGTGCCCAGTGTCAGTTGCTTAGTTTTCCTTTGTAACCAACATGTGAGCAAGATCTAATTTCTTTATGTTTTTTTTAAAGATGAATTTTACTAGCTTTTCCTTTTACTGGGGAAAAACATAGACTACCTTAAGTGAGAGTGCTTTCAAGTGATGCGTTAGATCAGACTCTACCCTCTCAGTTTTTCAAGTACGCATTGCTGTTACAGGACCACAATTAGTGCACAGCCAGAGTGCTGTGCACATACCCCAACTGCAGCCACTCCAGGCTGCTTTTCTAGTTTCTAAACTTGAAAGTTCTGGTACACTCACTTTTAAATAAATTGATCTTTACCCAGAGTTCATGTCTGACTTCTCACTTTACCTTCTTCCTCATAAACTATACATCCTTGAAGAAGTAGCTTACAAAACCAAGTCATAAAAAATACTGACTATGCCTATTGGTTATTCCTTGGAATAAACATAGTTATTATTAATGTTGTAGACTAACTTTGTCAGCCCCCAGCAATGATTCCAATGCTTTCCTATGTTACCTTACCTCGACCCCTTTCTTTTTGCTGTTCATGTTATTCTGGAAAACTTACCCTCTGTCTCTTTTTAAAAAGCCCCTTCCACACTTGATACACTGCAGCCCAGAGACCCCATAGCATGGATTATCACTTTCCTTTCAGGCCTTCCAAAGCCCCATCTTGCCTTCGTCCTCTATTCTATTACAGTCAAGTGCTATGGGACAATGCTTTTGTACACTGTAAAGATTTGTCACTTGTATTACTTTAATAAAATACTGATTGGCCAGTAGCCAGGCAGGAAACCAGACTAAGAGAATTCTGGGAAGAGGAAAGGCTAGGTGCAGTCTTCAGTCAGATGCAGAGGAAGCAAGATAAGAATGCTGCACTGAGCAAAGATATCAAGCCACGTGGCTAAACATAGATAAGAATCACAGGCTAGTTTACGTTGTAAGAGCTAGTTAATAAGACTGAGATAATAGGCCAAACAGTTTATAATTAATATAAGCCTCTGTATGTTTCTTTGGGACTGAACGGCAGCAGGGCCAGGAAGGACAGTAACTTCTGTCTACAGCCAAGTGTATTTTCTTTGTATTACAAAACATTTAAAAAATGTTTTTGAATGGTAAGATTAACAATGATCTTAGGAGATATTTTTCTCAGAGCCTTTAATTTCACATCAAAGTTGTTACATAATTTTTCATGTTAGAGAAGGGTAGAGGTAGACAAAGAACACCCCAACATTTTACAACCCTTCTTATTTATCATTGATGAAAAGAACTCATATTTGATTGAAATTATCATAACTAAACTTTGTTACAAAGTTTTCAATATTGACTTTGTTTATGAAAATGCATTCAAGTTTCTCCATTCTGTCTAAAATCAGAAGCAGTTATCTTTATCATGCAACTGTAGCTAAAACAATTATAAGTTATCAAGACTTTATCAGACCTATAACAAAACCAAGTATTTCTGACATTTTCAGCTTAAAACAGCTATTATCTCAAAGATCACTGAGAATTTCTGTTATTCTCTGTGATTAAGACAGGTCTGAATGCTGCCCTTGGTAAACAAGGACTGCTCCACACTGAGGAACAGAGTACCTGGAACAATTTCCACAGTCCAGGACACCGCCGAATGATTTACTGTCGTTATCAAAGAAGTACTGGGTTTGTTCCGTGATGCAGCTCTGCTTTGACAGGGAGGCGGTGAAGTCATCCTCCTCCATCTCAACTGTGGGAGGCAAAGAGAAGATCATCACCACCGGAGAAGCCGCATTTCTTAGAATCACTGCTAACAGACACAATTAACGATTAATGACAAGTGTCTGGTTGGTTGGTTCACTGTTGAGTAATTGCCTGACAGTCATTAAACAGTGTTTGGTAAGTTTCTATTTTATAAATTAATACTTAAGCTACAAAATGCAGACCAATGCAGACTATAACAGTTTATAAACCATTGGAAAATAAGTTTCCGTATATCAAAAGTATCAGTTTGATGATCTCATTCTTTTGCTCACACACATGCATGTACACACACATACACACATGTGTATACACACAGATACACAAATATGCACACATGCATGCATACACATACATACATGTACACAATACATACATGTATCTACACACATACATACCCACATGCACACACATACACATGTATATACACACATACATACCCACAAACATACATAGACATACATACATGCACACACATGTGTATACACTCATATACATATGCACACATACAAACATGCAAATTCTCTCTCTGAATTTACTGGACTGACGGCACACTCCACAGGAAAAATGGACTTCTGCGTTGGTGACCACATCAGCACATTGACATACCTGCCTCAAGGAGCCGTGGAAATGTCAAACTCAAGAGCAACTGCTGGAGAATAGACCTGGAGTTTTAAAATGAATAACTGAGAAACATCTAGACGTTGTCCTTTATAAGGTTTTACATGAACACTAGCACACGAGTGAAGGCCTACTACACGACTACATGAGTGAAGGACCCTACTTAGGGCCTGCACAAGACTGGACCACGAGGAGCTAGTCGTTGCTAAGGGAGAGAGCTTCGGGTCCCACCCCTCCATACTATTGGTTACCGATGGATTATGGGAGAAGGGGTGCCATTATTTTCAAACCCCTTAACTATCTTATCGATTGTATACCCACTGGTGAGCCCAAGGGGCCCTACTTGATAGTGCCGTGTTCATGATCACTCCGCTGGCCCTTGTGAGCTCAGGGGACCACAAAACAAAAGATGATAAGATAGTTAAGGGATGTATAGGGGAGGACAGGGTAAGTGGGAGGGAGATAAAAGAGGGGGGAATCAAGTGCATTATATACATATAAGAAATCACTAAGAACAAATATTGCTTAAAATAAAAATCTCTGAAGAGGGTGAATTTTTTGAATCTATCAGTATTTTCATATAGAAAATTGAAAAGTATCTTTCCTATGATCATTGAAAAATAACTACTAATATTTCTAACATGTTCATAGGAGAGAATAATACCCATAATACAACTCCCTTGTGTATTTTAATGACATTTTTCTTTCATTTATAATAAAACCAAACACTTGACTTACCAAGCAGCAGCCGTGGCCCACCAGCCAATCTGCAGTATGTCTGCAATTGATGGCTATAAAATATAAAATAAAAGTATCAAGAATTCATTACATTGGTCTGTACTGGCATGACTGTCCCCAGGAGAGGAACTAGCTCAACCACAGGTTTTACTGACCACGTATGCTGAACGATGTCCTGCCCCTTGCTTCGGTGCAGCACCTGGATCACACACGGACTGATAGTCATATGATTTATTGAATGCATAAACTGATATATTAACCAGGTGTCTCATCAAGCTTGGGTCAATCTCTCCAAAGAAACGTCCAATCTGGAAAAGAAAGAGATATTTGGTAGTTTCGAATCAAAATATCAACATCTGATTTAATACAGTGGAAAAAAAATTCTTTCTAAGGATCTGAACTAAAAAAACAGTTTGTAAATTTGAGTAAATGAGAACCTGACTCAGGCAATGTGGAAGAATCAAAATGAAATTAGGAACTCTGATTATTCAGGGGTTCTTTGTGGTCTTATATTTGTCGGAGGAATGAACATCCAACCCACTTCTAAGCATAATAAGGTTACAATTAGGTGTCCCTGGTAAGAAGAATGGTTTTTGGGTTAAGATTTCAAGAGAGACCAGAGTTAATAATGTTTAACTGTATACCAGAAATGAACAAAGGGTAAATTTTGGTTCTCTTACCACATAAGAGAAGGCAATTGAGGTGACAGATACTTTAACTAGCTTGACTGGAGTTGGATATTACCAACTGATTGTAGCAATTTTCTGATTGTTGAAAGACTAAAGGCACATTCATATCATTTTTAAAATCTTTAGCTACCTGCATTAGTGAGGACTACTATTATCTAAAAGTAAAATCAATTACAAAAGGAGAGCTAAATTTACTATTTAGAGTGCACTGGTCTACATTATAGTAATCTTTGGGAGATCTATTTTGTGACAAAAACTAAACAATTCATCAATTTCTAAAAACTTAAAGGGGTTTTCGGTTTAATCATAGAAAACACTTTGGAAACTGAACTTCTCTCTCACTCTAGGCTTGTACCTGGTTAGTGTACTCATCATGGTTGGCCATCAGAAGAAATCCGCCGTCATCCAGGATCACACAGTCCATCACCTAGGAACAGAAATCAACAGTGCTCAGGAAGGCTAGCACGCTGTTCCATCATTGTTGCAGAGGATACAAGTAAGTGGAGCAAGAGACAGAAGAGAAATTTAGATAACTGTATCTTCTCCAGATGAAATGTATTCTGGAGACACTAACCTTGTATGTGTAGGGCACACCGGTGCGCATATCAAGCCTCTAGGTTTAATAATCTATCACCAGCTATCCACCTCCCAGTGTCAAGTGTCTGAACAAATCTGAAAGGAGACTCAGCCAGGTCTTTCTAGAACTGCAAGGTCATCTAAAATTCTGGGATGCTAGATAGACCAGCATATGTATTAACACATAAAATTTTGTTATTTTAAACATAATACTAGCAAGAAGCCATTTATATTTTTTATTTACTATATTTGAAGGAGTAAATATGAAAAACTATTTTACATTACCTTATTAAAAATATTTAGATGGATAACGGGAGGTTTATACAAGAAGGCAAAAACGAACATGTTCAGAAATGAGAACTTTCTACCTGGTTTAAATGTGTGAAAATTTAATAGCTTGTGTTGAACAAAATCATGATTAAAGAATTGTCTTCCTAGTGGGCAACACAATATGCAATGTTCCCAATATGAAAACAGTTTGCTTTAAAGCGACTATAAGGCCTATGGGAAAGTAAATAAACTCTAAAGTAATAAAAAGTGTGTCTTATAGGTTCCCAGAGGTAGGAGTCATCAGAAAGACAGAAGCCTGCTCTTCCTGTGGCGGTCTCAGACAGACACAAAGGGACAGGTAGTCACCAGTGTCATCTTCTCCCAATTCCTGGACCAGTTTCCCTAGCATGCTACTTAGAGCACCTTCAGGACCTTGACTAATGTGGCTGCCATTCTCGTTTCCAGCTTTGCAAAGAGAGATGACACAAGATGACACCTAATCCTTGAAAGTGTATCATCAAGTATTTCACCTCAAGATTGTGAAAATTCCCAGAGAGAACAGAAGTTGAGGGCAGACTCCATTTGAAACCAGTGCTCTGCTTAGAAACTTCTTGAAAAAATGAAGTTGCAGGTAGTCCAAAGAATCTACCTTCACCAGTACTGAACAAGACATGGTCCACGTGGACATGACTCTTCCCCTTCCCTTAAGGTTAAATATTTTTTGAAGAAGCATTTAAAATGCCTGCATGAATCAGTTATCTACAGAATTTGTTAGCATTAGATCAAAAAAATCCCTGGATCTTTTAAATTATTGACATAATTCCTTGGTGAGGGACAGTGGTCTGTAGTCTGTCAATTATATTTTAAATAAACACTGATTGTCCAGTAGCCAGGCAGGAAGTCTAGGCAGGACAACCAGACAGGAAGTAGAGGTGTATCAATTAGAACAGGAGTATTCTGGGAAGAAGGAAGCTCTTTCTGCAGTCCTGTCCCATCCACAGAAGAAACAAGATGTGACTGCCTCACTGAAGAAGGTACTGAGCCACGTGGCTAGCATAGATAAGAATATAAGTTATATGAGTTAATAAGAAGCCTGAGCTAATGGGCCAATCAGTCTATAATTAATATAGACCTCTGTGTGATTTCTTTGGAACTTAACAATTGTGGGAACCAGGCAGACAGAAACTCGGACAACAATTACTATTTGGTAAGTAGGAGAAACAGACACAGTCCAGTCAAATTGATTTTCGAGAATTTGCTTACATCACTATTTCTTTTGCAGTCGCAAACAGGACCAGCACACTAGAATTAAAAAAAAAAAGAAAAGAAAAAAAGAATTAATTAAAATCACCTTTTCACAGTTTTAAATCAGTTTAATTTAATAACTACCTTCTTATAATAAGATACCCTGGAATATTTTTGTCTAATCTAGATGAGAGTAAACAATTAGACTTTATAAGGAAAAAGATACTAGTTTCATCTTTAAAGCCAGAAAATATCAATCAATATTAATCTGTATGAGTATTTCAAGTTGTCAGCCTGAAACAGTTTTCATTTCACAGCCTAGCAAAACAGAAACTTTGAAAACGGGAATTCTTCTTTCTATTGAAGGGGAGTAACCCTGGAAGTTTACTTTGCTGGAAGTTTACTTTGCCACTACATAAGGATCATTTCAGTAGGTGAACTTTAAAGCTATTAATCATAGTTTAATAATTAAAAAAAACTTACCGGATCCCTGATTGAAGTTTTGGTAAAATTTTCTATCCAGGAATTTACATCAATTTTAATCCCCACAACTGAAAAAAATAATATAAATTAATTTGAAGTAATGATTGCTATAATACCATCTTTGCAATGTAACAACTTAGACAATTTATAAACTAACTAATAAACTTGATTTTCAATTAGGAGTTTTACAAAGATACAGTTTCTGGAGTCATTAAGATACAGTTTTTATAGTCTTATACTATTCCATAATAATGGAATAATAAGCTAGAGGGAGCAACCAGGACACTAAGCGATAAGTAGTAAGTAAATTAGCGACTGAGTGAACGGCGAAGGAGCGAGTCAATAATGGGGTGAAGCCTAGAAGGAGAACCGTAGATAGGGTAACACAGTTCCCAGGAGCAGAAAGTGCTGCTCCCCCTTTCTATCGAGTCTCTCTAAATATAACTGTGAACAATATTGGGTCATCTAATGACAAACTCCACTGGGCTAGATCTTATTTTATTGTATGCACTGACTGCAGCCCACTCCTAGTTCCCGTGTGTACTATCCTGTTTGGGTTGCCTGGTTGATTTAATGTTTTTCCAAATAGCTGAACAATTTTAGACAGACCCAGCCCTGTTTTCAACAGCTACATAGTAGTCTAGTATACAGGTATGTAAGCATAATTTTATGTTTAAATGATTATAAATATGTACGACCATGGCACAAGTCTTTCGTGCATTTGAAAATAGGAGTTACTGACAGAGTAGCATTGCAAGGTCTATCCCAGATTTAAAATTTTAATCTTCCAAATAAATGTTTCCCGTTTATGATGAAATGTAATATCTTATTTAACTTTGGTCACCTGTATACATAATGCATGCTTACCTGCAGGCTTAAGAAGTTTTCCTTGGATATACAGTTCTACAGCTTTGCTTACCATAATGCCAGATTCATATGCACCGGGTCCACTTTCTAAAAGAAAAGCAAACAGACTAATCTAGATGAATCATAGTTCTGAGCCTTTGGATGGTCATTCTACATATAAAGAGGTTTGGCTTTCTCTTTTCTTTCTGCATATACCAAAGAAATTTGAAGAATCCTGAGATGGTTTTTATTTATTCATTTATTGTTACAAATTACTCAACTTCATTTCATCTGCTTCCATAATATAATGGATGCATGTCAAGTCACAGTCGTGGAATATTTTAAAATGTTGGAGAAGCTTTTGGAGGGAAATGCAAAGAATATCTTGGAGTCACAAAGCAGGCTTTGCCTTATGCAGGACGTATGTCTGTGTATACAACTCTGAAAACTCATGGGTTTCAGTTTCCTCATTTTGGAAATGAGAAGAAGAAAGTAGCTACGTACACAGAGATTGAAGGGTGAACTGAAGAGTTTTTTGTGATAGGGCAGCAAAGAATCATATAAATTATATTAAAAGATGGATTACTATTCATTATAGATAGCAAATTATACCATTAACACAGATAAGATACAATTCGTCATGATTCACCAACTTATTTCATTAGCCATGTCTGAACATAGTAGTTGAAATACATGGGATTAGCTCCATATGTTCCTACTTACTGTGCATGCCTGCACAGATGCCAGCCCTGCATTGCTGGATGACTTCTTGATGTGTATGCATTCTATTTCTTCAACCAAATGCATGTTTCTTGTCTATTTTCCCAATCTCTTGTATATATTAAATGCTAAATAATGACTATTCTAGGCAGGTTAACAAAATATATTGATTTGAAAGGAGAGGGAACAGGCAAAATATTTGGTTTACGATTGAAAAGGAACTGAGAAATCTGGATTCCAAAGAATACTCACTGTTGAAGTACGGTGCGGTGAAAACATAGTTATCATTATCTAGGCTCCGCTTGTAGAAGCTGTCCTCATATGTCTCTGGGTTTTCTTGCCAATTCTCTCCAGCCCTAGGGAGGAAATGGCTCTTCTCATTTATATTCCTTAAGCACATGATAATCTGAGTTCTCTTTGTGAAAATATATTTCTAAAGACATATCTACTATTCAGGTATGCCTAAGGAAGTCAAGTATGGATAGGATAACTGATACTCATTACTAAGCAATATATCAGCATAATCAGAATGAGAAAAAGCTGACTCTCAGTTGAGAAATTACAGATAAGTCAGTTAATTAGTATTAATAAGCCTGGTATCTATTCAGCCCACTGCAGGAACTGTTCTTAAGATAACAAGAGACACGAGGCATGAAAAACCAATGCAAGTAAGGATGTGCTAAGCTAATTCTGCTCTAGGGCCCCGGTATGGTCATAAAGCCCATTTGGACTATATCTACACAGAGAAACATCTCTTTCAACCTCTCTTAAATTTTGTAATGAATATATACAAATATGACTAGCAACTGCCATTGCAATACCCTATAATAATATTGTTCAGGGAAATGGAATATTTTATTAATATAAACACCTTAAACAATGCTGCAATTTAATCTACTAACGATGATCAGTTTTCCCAAAGAACGGCTTCCTTACATGGCAACAACCAGACCCTTGGCACAGGCTGTTGCGATGAACTTATTTTTACAGATGTTATTTGAACTTACTCTTTGGGATAAACTCTTGTAATCCCACCATCAGTCACCACAAAGCGTGCTTTCACTCCTTTGCTAAAATAGAAGATAAAAGGAGGACACGTGAAAAAGTACACTTTAAGACGTCAAGCTAGGTGTTCATAATACAAAGTGCAATAAAGAAAAGCACGTTACACCTATCAACATACACACGGAATGGCAGGATAATAATCTATGACATTAAGTGCTCAGGGTTAGTATACTTAAGAGTCACCACAGAAGAAAGAAGGATGGAGTTGTTCTTTGACGACCGATGAGCAGGGAATACAGAGGACATCAGTGTATAGAGAAAAGGGAAAGCTAGGCAAGGTGCCTGGTGTTCATGAGAGTGGCGTAAGATACAGGGAGGGAAGTCCATTCACCGGGATGGGTTCCTTAAAGGGACAGCCTATGAGTGGTTTTGAAATTCATGCTTAAGGGCTGTCCCTCCCCAGCTCTCTGAGACAGAATTTGGTCTATGCCAAGGCTGGCCTTACACCTGTGCTGCCCCGGCCTCAGTTCCTAAGTGCTGAGATTGGCATGGTCCAGCATTCCTGTCTGTCTTCAAGCCCCATCTTTATCCTTACACTAAAGCGCTTTAGAAACAGGACTGCGGCAGGAAACCCGTGTAGGGAAATGGACTTGAAACTGGGAACAGGAAAGGAAAGCATGAAAGGCACAAAACTTGGCTGCTGCAATTGCTGGAAAATGATATTTTAGGATCTTGATTATGAAGAAGAGGTAAGCACGGTGACTGACTGGAAACGAGCAGGGATGAGAGAACCACGCTGCAATGTCTCAATTATTGAGGAAGAGAGCAGCGTGTGTCAGTAGCAAGTCAACTAAACATTCACTAGAAACACTAATTCGCCACACACACACATACACAACCATGTCTATTTAATGTGTTTTAGTCATATTAACATGTAATGCTCACAAATGGCCAATATTATTTACACTCACAACTGAACATACAAATTATGGACAATTATAAAATGATTTCCTGAGAAATCTCTTCTAAAGTTACATAACTAACTGAATTAATGAGGTGCATTATCTAAAAATCTCCCAGAGATGTAAAACTGAAATACAACATATACACATACACACACACAACACACACACACACACACACACACACACACACACACACATATATATTTCTATCGAAAAGAACAAATACTTACATATTTTTCTGCTTACTCCAGTAATTTTGGACAAGTTCATTTGTAAAACCGGCATCCAGCAAGATTCTATTAATCAAATCTGTATTACCTACCACAGAAAAATGGTATCTTTGATTAAACTCACATAGTTTTTCAACTCAAATAACAGTGAAACAAATATATTTACCACTTTCAAAACCAGTTGAGTAGCTATGCAAGAATATTCCATATAAGTTATGCATTTTCTGCATCATCAATCTTATCTGCTACACTGGGGCCGTGAATAAATTAGTATCTTGAAAGCCACTTACTAACAAGAGAAAGTGCATTATCAAAAGACAGCTGCTACTAGACATGACAAGGAAATGGCATGCATGAAAACAAACAACAACGTGGCTCAACCAGGAACTGCACAAAGACAGCGATGGTTGCTATGCCAACATGCATGGGGAAGCTTTATAAGGCCCCACTGATGAAGAACTATAGGCAGTTCAGACTGCTGAGAGACGCAGACTCAGACTTCTCCAGGGACAAGCCCCTGATAGAATCTCCAATTCCTAGTGCTCAGTCTTAAAAATACATACATAGGAGCAACACAGTAACTGGACACAAGAGGTTGTACACGTGATTTGTATTTGCATATATATTATATGTGCATATATACGAAGATATCTTAAGTATTTACATACACAAATATGTAGATATGTATACTTACATATATACAAATGAATATGTACTTAACATATATCTGCATTCATACATATATGACACTAGTGACTGAATAAGAGGTCATGAACTTGAGAGGGAGTAGCAGTGGGAGGGATCGGAAGGAGGTAAGGCAGGGGAGGAAAGGATTTGAATACAGTGCTCTTGTATGTAACTCTCAAGAAGAAGCTTAAGTAAAAATAAATGGATAGATGAAAATTCAAGAAGACATCTGCATCATGACGTTTTAGGGAACAGTGAGGAAATGTCCTTTTTTATGTTTTGTTTGGTTATGTGGCTTAATATGGTGGCTTCACATACATACAGGTATGTATATATATGTAATATATACTCACTCATGTGTAGATAGAATTATTAAATGAAATTATCAAATAAAACATGAGACAAATGTCATGTCTACTTTCACCTTTTTTAAATAAGGAAAAGGTACTTTAACTCATCCACATTCCACAGTGGGACATAGTATCAGACCGTGAATTTGACTTCTTGAAAACTCCTATAAATGTCCCATTTTCGTGTTTGTTTTGGTGTAGGGGAAAGGGTTAGAATTATCCTATACTAGCACTATTCCAAAACTGGATTTTTGCATGTAGCAATATCAGTTCAAGAGCACAGCTGTCAGCCGTTATTTCTGTAATAACCGAGGAGCATGCCTGCCCAGGTTCAAAGGTAACAGAAAGAATAGAAAATGAGGCCCAGGATCAAAGAGCATGGCTCATTCCCTTTGCCTCTTGTGGCCTGTCTGCTCTCAGGGCATGAAACTTTGAGAAAATCTGCAGGCACTTTCTTCACACATTCATGACAAAAATTTCATCTCAAAAATAAGGTATGTATAGTCTTCACTGATAGCTGTTTATATAATGGGGGGGGGGCTGGACAACTCAGTTTTCCAAAATAACGATTCGAGTTGGAGAGGCAGCTTTGAGAAGGATGCTTCCTAACTTTTGATAACTGATAGACATGCTTTTTTAACCTTTAATAATAGAAATACAGAAATAATTACTTTTGAAAAGGGAAAAAGAAGAGAAATAAAAAGAGGAAATGGATGTTTTACCTATTTGTTCTTTTTTTTCCAAATTCTATTTATTGGGGTAAATTTAGATGTATCTTTGCTTTCCCTCACTTATCTCTCACTTGAATTGTTCCAGGTAGTAGCCTTCTAAGTCATTTTTATGGTGAAAACCTTTGGATTATCAGATGTTTAAAGCTTAGAAACTATGCATCTGAGCAACATCCTAAAGGTTTAATGAGGTAGATTTATCAGAGAGACAACTATGATAGCTAAAATTAAATATTACAACTGTCTCTGTCTCTTTCCCCCAGATTTGTCTTAGGAGGTATGCAACCACAGAAGTTTATTTTTAGACAAAGTGGCTTGTGATCAAACTAAGTCATAAGGAGAGAAAACGATTAAGTGATTGTTCTTTGTACTCTATCCATATGAAAACATATACATTTGAAGACATAATATATTCAAAGAGCATACCCTATGTTTTTCTCTACATAGCAAGTGCATTGTAATGAAAATCTTCAATAGATGACTCAAACCAAACTTTCAAAATATAAGAGGAACTAGAGTAAGCATACTATTTAACTGCTTTCAAGTACTGACTATCTTGCTTTGAAAACTTGATTTCACTTAATAATGAAATGATTTGCCTTCATATAAAAAGTAAAGGAACAAAGTGCTGCATGTTACCATTAAAATTCATGTAGTAAATAAAACAGTCCACCAATAAGCTGTCATGATTATCCTGATATTTGATTATATAAACCAAACTGACTGCTCTGGACACAAGCATGAGGCATGTACTATAAATTCATATGTACTTACAGGAAGGGTTATTTGGAGTTTTTCTATCAATAAATTCATTGAAATTTAAAAGAAATTCAGTATTATTATCGGAGAGTTTAAGGTCATTGCAGTATTCTCTGAAAAACAAGATTTGAATATTTAAGATATTAAAATCAAAACCTTACAACTTTACAGCTTGCACAAACAATTGAGCTTATTACCCCCATTTTCTTATCTCTAAAATGAAACAGGTCCCTGCTAGCGAGTGGTGAGACCATGGACAGTACCTATTCACTGCACAGTCTCTGGAGAGTGGGGTGCTCAACACAAATGTATTTTCAGAAATAGCATGGTAAATTGTGACTTTTATATATTTCATACTAAGACAAATTTAAAATATTTATTCATGATAACATTAATAAGATCATCATATATTAACATACCTTTTCATAGTAATCTATATGTTAAGATTAAAAGTGCATGGCAATACTTTTACATATTTACAAATATCTTAAATTCTTGATTTATTTTGAGGGACATTAAGAAAATATGTCCTCCAAAATAGACAGAAAAAAAGGGATCTTGACTTGCTTGTTTAATTGTTGGTGTTCTTGAGATGGGGTCTTACTATGTGGCCCTGAAATATGCTATGTAGTGGAGGCTGGCCCCCAATGTTGAGTAATCCCTGAAATGTGCTATGCAGTGGAGGCTGGCCCCCAATGTTGAGTAATCCCTGAAATGTGCTATGCAGTGGAGGCTGGCCCCCAATGTTGAGTAATCCCTGAAATGTGCTATGCAGTGGAGGCTGGCCTCCAATGTTGAGTAACCCTCCTTCTTCTGTCTTCCCACATCCTGGGATTTCAGGCCTACACCACTACCACGCTTTGTAAAATAGGATTATTGTAATAGTCTTTTCTAATCATGTATGCTATATTTTTTGATAACCAAAACTTATTAGCAATTTTTGGATTAGAAGTAAGTGAATTTAAAATGTCAATAAATTTTTATATTCTATTAAAGGCCAATATTTACCTTGTATTTTGGATAAATTTATAATATCACGAATTGATTACTTAGAAAAGTATGATAATTTTTAGGCATAATTTCTGAATCATCATTAATCAAACCCAAATCATTCGTATCACCATAGAGCTCACCAAATAACGCAAATCTGTACCAGGATGCTGTTATACTCACAGTAGTGATATAAGTTTCTTCAAATCTGACATTTGCTTACTAGCTTATATATGGCGCAACAGAGGTTTCAGGTAAGGGGCTCATTCCACCCATTTCTGAAAAATATCTGCTCAGTGTCTTACCATGAGTGGGTGTGGTTTATCTGGCCTCTCTCACATGAAATAGCAATTTTTTTTAAAAGCAAACGAGAAGAGGGCACCTGCTCAGGCCCCTTACTCTGCTGCAGAATGCTTTCCTTGAACTGGGTTACTCTAGAACGCGGTAGAACTGACTCCTTCATCGTGGAAGACCAAGCGTCTTCCCTTTTCGAGATGAGCATTGAGAAAGTTAGTGGTTTGTATTGCTTCGGTCATGGATATTTTTAAAGCAAATTTGTTGTGGAATATTACTTTATGTAAAGATGTATAACATTTGCTTCGGCTGTGAAATGCTGCTTTCACTATGTAAAGGCGTGCTGCATTTGATTAGGCTGCATTTCTTCAACTTTGCTTAAGGGCACCTGATTGGTCTAACAAAAACATAACTGATCAATAGCTACGCAGAGGAGTAGTCCACATTGAAAAGAGAGAACAAGGGAGAGAGAGGGAGATGCCACGGGCCGCTCAGCCAGACAGCCATAAGCCAGCTAGACAGAGGAAGCAGGCAAGTAGGACATACAGAATGAAAGAAAGATAAAAACCAAAACGTAGATGAAGAGACACAGCCTGAAATCAGTGCTAAGAGCTACTGGGAAAAGCCTGTACTAAGGCCATGCATTCAAAACTAATATTAAGTCTCTGTGTCATGATTCGGGGGCTGGCGGTTCAAGAAAGCCTGCTAGAGAAACTGTCTTGCCCTTCTGTAAGCACCTTACAATAGCAACGGTTGCTACTCTACAAAGCATCGGCTTGCACTGCTTCTGCAAGGAGCCAAAGGGAGCAAACAGCATTTATTTTCCACTAAGAATATAGCTGGACTCTGCAGATACTGTGGGAAGGATTGTGGAGCAAACAAGTTTTGCAAATCATAAAGACAACAAAAGTACATGAAGCTCACAATTCAATCAAGCAAGCTCATCCAGCCAATAGAAACAACCAACATTCAAGATAAGGGAGAAGTGGTAAATATCTCAAGAAGAAAAGCAAACACCTCAGCACAGAGCCCTTAACAACAGACCAGGACAGAGTCAGAACTTCAAAAACAAAATTAAAAAATTTGGTTTATAACAAATTTTAGTAGAAAAAAAATCTATAGTAATTTTGGTGAGACCAATCTAACACATTTTTTAAATTATGCTTAATATTTTAGATATAATAATCTTGCTATGAAAAACTTAGTTTAGAGGCAAAGTTTAGAAAGTTTTCATAATGTAAATGCATTCGGTTGTCAAGAAAGCTAAGTCTGACTTGCCCAAAAGGCTTTGCTGTTTCAGAAGTAAGAGTAGCCCTGAAGTCTAAAACCTCTATATTAAATTTGAATTATTAGCTCACAAGCGAGAAGCTGAAAGCAAGATTTTAGAAGGAATAGATACAAAAACCCTGCAAATTATTATTCAAATCATATCTGAACTGCCATTTTATTATTTAAAATCATGTCTGATTTGATATTATCCTTCTAATTAAAAAATGCTTTAAACAAAGGCACTTAAAATGTTAAAGGGTAGACATTCAGAGATGTCACAGGAGCTCCCCAGGGGCATCTGACTAGTGAAGGGCTAACCTCAAGACAGTGTGTCTTCAGATAACTAATTTGTGTCTTTTCTAACATTAGACAGAAAAGGACCAGAGAGATTCTGGAGCTGAGGCTCTAAAAGTGAAGAGTTCTCACTCTTCTCTTTGGCCAGTAGTTGGAAATGTCTTTTATTCTGTTGTGGCCACTGGCCAGGAATGCCAGAAAACTCTGGTTTCTCCTTAATTCACCCTTTCTCTAGGTGAACACCCTGCCTGTCACCTCTTACTGTCACCGAACTCTAAGTTGAGAGCAATTTTGACTTGTATCGGCAAACAGAAAGGTTTTATTGTTCAGACCAATCAATTAGACCCCGCCCTCCCTAGGCATAGCTCACTTATGAAGTTGTTATGTAATTTTTGCTGTATGTTAATAACAAAAGATATTGTGTTATAGTGTGAACATTGAGTGAGACTAGAAACAGAGGAGATCGTTTCAACAATACATTCCTGAGGAACGCTGAGGGAGTCTTTGTTGAGGAGTCAGTTGTCAGATAATAAGAACGTACAGGTGACAACTGAAAACCACACAGCATACTGTGCCAGAAGCAAACGCACCATGAGTGTGTGGCTTGCCAGGACCTGAGTCTAAAGATTAAGATCTGATGGCTTCTGATGGGGGTAGGGGTGGAGAAGAACTCAGTCTTCTTTAAGAGGCTGGCCATGTTACAATGAGTATATGGGCAACACAAATTGAACTTTTCTTCTTCTCCTCCTCTTCCTCCTCCTCCTTTTTCTTTTTTTTTGGGGGGGTGGGGAGAATACCAAGGGTGGAGGAATCGATTTAGGAGGACTTGGAAATGAATGTGCTTGGATTCATGATGTGAAATTCCCAAATAATCAATAAAAATATTATGAAAAAATTATAGCTATGCATGGTGGTACAGGGCTTTTTAATTTACATTTATTCTTCTCTCATGCTTTACATCCTGACTTGAGTTTTCCCCTTCTTCTGCTACTCCCAGTTCCCCTCCCTTCTCCCCCTTTCCCCCAAATCCACTCCTCTTCTGTTCCCATTCAGAAAAGAACAGGTCTCCCAGGGATATCAACCAACAAGGCATAATCAGTCATGAGATGGCACAGGACTTTAACCCCAGCATGTAGCAGGGGTGGGAGTGTGTGTAGGGTGGGGAGAGTGTGGGATGAAGAGGGATGAGTAAGTGTGATCAGAGGTGAGTTCAAGGCCTGCTCGGTTAACATAGTGAGTTTCAGGATAACTAGGGCTACACAGAGAGAACAGTTCTAAAACGATCAAACAATGCACACATACACACAGGCACACACACAAAGAATTTATGGAAGGGGCCTAGAGAGATCACTCACTACTTGAGTAATTGTGGTGGTTTAAATAAGAATGCCTCCAATGGGCTTATATATTTAAAATTCTAATTACTAGAGAATAGCACTGTTTGAGAAGGATTAGGAGGTGTGTCCTTATTAAAGTAGGTGTGGCTTTGTTGGGAAAAATATGTCACTGGGAGTGGGCTGGGAGGTTTTAAAAACTGACACCAGATCCAGGATATCTATGCCATCTCTATCTGTCTCAAGGGAACTTCTCAAGTTGCGTATAGATCAAAATGTAGCTCTCAGTTGCTACTCTAGGCCATGCACGTCACCATGCTCCCTGCCATGTTGATAATGGACTAAAACCCTGAAATTGTAAAAAAAAAAAAAATCCCCAATTAAAAGTTTTCTTTCATAAGAGTTTTTTAAAACAAAAGAGACCATGCCCCAGTGGGCTGGTCTCTTAAAGGCTATTGGCTGAAGGAGTGGAAGTAGCTCCTGCAGCACCTCCCCCTTTTGTTTAAGTAAGAGAGTTCCAAACCCAATACAAAACAATATACACTAGGAACAGATATTAAATATAAGATTAAAATTGCAATCAGCATAAACAATATTAAGCAAGGAACATATGCTAAATGTTTTAATAAGCATTCTATCCTAAGGAGTCTAAGTCTTGTATTGGAGATGGCTTGGCTAGATCATAAGAGGACGGTAACTATGATTATCTAATCTTCAACCCTACCGAAGGCCTGAGAAGGGAGATGATATTACTTGAGCAGGCAGGAAGTACAATCAAGTAGCTTCCAAAGCGCGCAATATATGACAGAGACAATTAGCTACGTGAGCAATCACCCAGAGTCTCATTTTGCAACCAACTTTGGCTATGGCCTAGAATAACTGACAGACCATTTTCAAAGGCAAGAAATTTTTCAAAACCATCTAACCCTGTCTTGGCAAGATTTGACAGTCCTGTTTATCCATTTCTGGATACTATATCTTGTCAGTGGTTGAGGCATGGGCATTTCTTTGCCCAAAGGCCAGTTTTTGCCAAGAAGAAAACAGGCTCCAAGCAGAGTGTCTTTGGTGCTCAATATTCTCTCAGAAATAGATCGGTGCTGCCAGGAGCAACTATGTCTCATGTCAACAAAACCCTGTTATTTAAATGCCATGTTCCACAGATCCTGGAAGTGGTTGAAATTATCTATCTATACAGAATATTATCTCTATGTATCTAAAGAACCTGATTAGTCTAACTATAAGTATGACAAACATAGATGACTATTGATCTATAATTCTTAATACCTATCTAACTTAAAGACTAAGACAATAAACAACTGTGCAATAAATGAGGACAATGACCTCTAAATGTAAACAATGTATAAGTATCCTGATCAGAGGTAGAAATGTACACTGTAATATGGTAAATATATATATATATAAAATCAATACATAAAAAATGTTTCAAACAGAGGTAGAAGCATGCATGCATACAATATTCAATATAATTTAACTTTGTATCAATATACAAGAATCTATACCAATGTAATTGTCTGTAAACAATAACTCACAAATACCAATCTATTATCCCATCATCCAATTTTCCCTCTTTTTTTTTCCCAAAAAGATCCCCAAGCTTATAAAATTCCTTCCCCAACCCTCAACCGTATACCAATTATAATCAACCCCTAAATGATGTCCCTAAGCCTGAGGGCAAACTTTGCTGGGAGAGGGGACATCGTCCTCTAACTGCTGGGGGACCGGGCAGGACAAAAACCCCAACAAGCGCCCTCTCATGTTACAGAATGGTGTTCACATGGATAACTGCATCCACAGAAAGCCTGAGAAAGCTTGGGAAAGAATAGAGTAAAGCATGTTTCCTTGGTAGCAGCAATTTCTCAGGTCTGCTCTGCTTGCTAGGGGCAAGCAAGCACTCTCATCTAAGAGAGACTTCCTGACTCAGCTTTAGCTGTAAAACCTTGCAGCTCTTTAAGAGGTCCTGCCACGAAACACTTAAATAGTGTTGATAAAAAGATGACTGCATGCTTTTCAGTTTCCAGCCGCAGCAGTAAAAAAAGCTGTGCCATTTTAAAATGCCAGCTTTCTGGGCCATTCTGCCAGTGCAAACTCTGACTCTTTGAGACAAGAGGTCCTGCTACAGAGTGTTGTTTGTGGACACACTGCTGCAGCTTGCTTGCTGGCAAGGACCTTGAAATGCCATAGAGTTGTGGTAATAAACATGGCTCCAGCTGGTACCTTGGCCATGAGGCTGGAATCACAGAAAGCTAAGGAATGGGCTGGATTCAGCCATCAAAGTCATGGCTTTAATCCTACCCATATTGCTTGGTAAATTAAAAGACTCATGTGGTCAGAAAAAGAGAGATATACAGTAAAGTGAGATTCAAAGATGAAGAAATCCTCTAAATGGTTTACAGTGTGTTAAAAATATATGCAGGCTAAAGGTTAAAGTCATTAAAATAAAAAAGAAAGAAAGAGAGTAGTTGGGTGTGGTGGTACACACCTTTAATCCCAACACTTGGTAGACAGAGGCAGGCAGACCTCTGTAAATTCAAAGTGTGGTAGCACACGCCTTTAATCCCAATGCCTGGGAGGCAGAGGCAGACAGATCTGTGTGAGCTCAAGGTGTGGTAGCACATGCCTTTAATCCCAAACTTTGGGAGGCAGAGGTAGACAGACCTCTGTGAATTCAAGGTGTGGTGGCAGACACCTTTAATCCCAGCACTTGGGAGGCAGAGGCAAGTGGATCTCTGTGAGTTCAAGGACAGCCTGGTCTACAGAGTGAGATCCAGGACAAAGATACACAGAAACCCTGTCTCAAAAAGCCAAAAAATTAAAAATAAAAGAAATAGAGTTTAAAATAAAGCCGCATAAAGATGGAAAACACACAGAGAATCTGGATACTGTAGGTTATTATCCTCTCTTTGAAATGTTTGAATGCTGAGGAAGGAGCAACAGCTGCTAAAAGATATTTGCTTATAATTACTGCTAAGTTAATCCAAGATAGGTATTTTGAAAATACCTTGAGTTCAAAATTGAAGTCAAAGGTATGTTACTTTGGAGAAGAGATTTTGCTTTTCTTTCCACAGGAAATGAGAGGCTGTGGATTCATTCTGAGTTAAGAAAAATCAGTTTTGATCAAGGAAGACCACCTGAGAAATGTCCGGCAGGAACAGATGGCCCGGATGTCTGAGTTCTACATCCAGAACAGATCAAGACTGCTGTCTGAGATGATCAAGACTCACAGGATACTCCAGTCAGGACTGGATCATAATTCTAAATTTTCTTTAGGGCCCCATAAGATTATCAGCGCCCCCAACCAGCCATAAGTAGCCTAGAATACTATGCCCACATTCCCCAAAAATGGACTATGGGTATTTTTCTTGGTTTAAAAAAAAAAAAGAGGGGGAAGTGGTGCAGGAGAATTATCTGTATTCTGTCAATCATGATTTAAATAAAAGCTGATTGGCCGATAGCCAGGCAGGAAGTATAGGCAGGAAAACCAGACGGGAAGTAGAGGTGGGGCAATGAGAACAGGAGAATTCTGGGAAGCAGGAAGCTCCTTTCCTCACTCCTTCCCAGACCACTGAAGAAGCAGGATGTGACCTGCCCCACTGAACAAGGTACTGAGCCATGTGGTTAACATAGATAAGGATAATGGGTTAATATAATCTACAAGAGTTAATACGAAGCCTGAGCTAATGGGCCAATCAGTTTATAATCTTCTAGAGACCTCTGTGTGATTTTCTTTGGGACCTAATGACTGTGGGACCTGGTGGGAGGACAGAAACCAACCAGGCCCTCATGTTACAAGAGTTGACTTCCTTGGTCATGGTGTCATAACAATAGAAGTAACTAAAACAGAACACTTACTGCTCTTGAGAAGGACCTGGACTCAGCTCCAGCACCCACATAACAGATTAAAACCATCTGTAACTCTAGTTCCAGGGGATCCGGCACCCTCTTCTGGCTATTTAGGACATCAGGCATGTACAGTGTGCACATGACTACATGCAGACAAAACACTCATTTACATAAATGAAAATAAGTCTTAAAACAAAAATCCCTGGAAGAGAAACCTTTGGTTTATTGGTATAGTTGATGCTAAGAATAGAGAATTATCTGTTGTTATTAAGAGACTAGCATCCCTGAAGCAAATTTTCCCAAGAAATATGTCCTTAGGGACAGTATACAGAAGCTGTGGTCCAGCAGGGGCAAGGCCATATCTCAAGTTGGTAAACAGATGTGGTAATTGACATGAGTTTCCCTCACAGTAATGGTTTAGCAGGCACAAAGGGATCATGGGGAGAAGTTGATGCTTGGCACTATGAATCAGGGTTAGAGTCTCCCAGAACAAGGACCAGAAGAAGGCATTGGTGAAGGTAGAGACTCAGTTGAATTAAACTAAAAAATCTGGAGGATCATGGAAAAAAACCTGAGCCTTGACAACATGTGATAGGGTAGGAACCCCTGCAGATTCAAGGAAAGACCGCCAATGAAGGTACAACCATGGTTACAGTAGCGAATACAGTATATCGGAGAGGTCATGATAATAGTATGACCACTAAGGTTAGTGGAAGGTGTGGAGTGGAGCTGACCTGAGCCTACCAGAGAAGATGTATGTGCTGAGGATGGAAGAGCCAGAGAAGTGGGGCTGTTCAAGTCCTTTGGCTCCCAGAAGATCTTGAGTGAGTCCCAGGTGATGAGCATTGGGTACCAGGGTTGGATTTGAACTTATAGATGTTTTTCATTTCATCTTTCATTCATTTTTACTTGTGTACAGAATCTTCTATCTTAGAAATAAGGAAGTATTTAATTTGGGTTTTGATTTTACAAAGGTCCACAGGAGATTTTCAGATTTTATAGAGATCTTGGACTTTTACGTGCTGAGAAATTTAAAGACAGTATAAGATTTGAAGTTAAACATTTAAAGGGTTCTTCTTGAACTCTTGTTCTGACTTCCTTCAGTAATGGACTATGATGTGGAAGTATAGTCAATATAACTCCCTTCTTGTTCTAAGTTGCTTTTGGGCAAGGTGTTTTGAGAACAACAGAAAACAAATTAGGAGAGTAAATAATGCAGGCGTCAAGATCTGAATTAGCCTTCCAGAGCTCACGCACAGGTGGGCCCTGAGGCTTACTGGCCTACAAGCCTGGCCTAATTGGCTAGCTTCCAAACCAATGTTTCTCTGCCTTAGAAAACCAAGGTGGATGACTTTCAAGGAGAAACATTGTCTAAGGCTGACTTGTAGTCTCTGCATGTATACATATACACATACACATATATGAACACAGTTATTATTGATAATCACACAGTCTTTAAAAATGATATTCACAAGTTCTTTGATTCTCCAGTTACCAAGTATTTACTCAGCTCTCCAGTGACCAGGACAAGAGATGCAATACTGAATGTCAAAGAGTAATTCAAATGGCCACATAGTGGGTCTGTGAAGTAAACTGAGTAAATGAAAAGTGAGTAAATCTTTGGTAATGAGAATTGTATACATAATGAGCAGGATGCATACTAGTGGGATGGCTGGAATTTTCCAAGCTGATGTCGAGGGTTAGGATTTAGAGGGGTTTGTATATACATAATGAAAGTGGAAGAAAGACCAGGCATGGGGAAACCTTTTAAAATAGAGCAAAACAGCAAGTGATTCAGACTCTGAAGTCCATGATGTCTGTGCTAGAACTAGTTAAATCTATTGCTGTAGTAGCCCTTAGACTGTGTCCTACAAGCATTAACTGTCAACTTGACACAGACTAGAGTCACTTAAGAATGGAATCTCAGTTGAGGGATTGCATAGACCAGATTGACCTGTGGGCATGTCTGTGGATTTCTGTGTTGACTTTTAACTGATGCAGGAAGGTTCATCCCACCCTGGGAAAGGGTTCTTGTGCTATATAAAAAAGGGAGAAAAAGCAAGCCCTTGTGAGCGGGCCGTCAAGCAGTGTTCTTCTGTGGTTTCTCAGTCAAGTTCCAGCTTGAATTCCTGACCATTCTTCTCTCCATAGAAGACTTTAACTTGGAATGGAAATGTAAATAAACCCATTCCTCTCATAAATTGCTTTTGGGCAGAGTGCTTTATGACAGCAACAGAAATCAAACTAGAATAGATATTATAGCCACCAGAAACAGTACATGAGAAAATGAGACTTTCTCTACTTCAGTGAACAGGCAGCCAGTTTGCAGTCTGCCAGTTTCTCTTCAAGGGGACCACAACAGAGCCCTGAACCCTGGTGACACAGCACTTGAAAGCCGCAGGACACAACCCAGATTAGCCCTGTCACAATGCAGAGCCACAGTTAGGAAGCAGCAATTGAAAAAGATGCCTTCAACATTTAAAAACTCTCTCTGGTCACAGAATAGAAACAGGATTGGAAAGCAGGGGCAAAGGGGGGATGTGTGAGATCCACTCAGATCCAGCTATAAGCACCAAAAGGCCTTGGCCTTCACTAGGGAAAAAGAGCGAGAGATTGACAGAATTATACAGAGGTCTGAAGATAGGCCTGGCAAGACTCAGGGATCAAGTAGTGTAAGACAGCAGCAAATGGGAGCAAATCAGGACAGCAGCCATGTCTCAAGACTGCACATTGGAAGAACAGTATTTTCTTCATGAAAACAACACAAAAAGAGATTTCCAAGCGGGACAAATATTTACACGACACTGAATTGGAAGCACATTGGAGAAGCATCCCTGCTAGGATTTCATGACACATGAATGTCTTATGTGGAAATCCGAGGGTGGACAAAGCCTGGAAAGAGGTCTGCTTGAGTCTCTGCTGCAGTGTCAACAGGCCACTTGCATCTGTTGCTTCTTGCAGGTAGAACTGTCAGTCCTATTAGATTTGGGAGACATCATCCCAACTTGGAGGTGGGAAGTAGCTCGTGGCCTGAAGACGGAGTCGCAGAAGGAGAGAGCCCAGGTAGGCACAGTTCTCAACAACTTCTCTGTGTGGGAATTAACGAAGCTCACGGGAGAATCCTACATCTGCAACCAGTGAGGCCTAAGAAAATTGGAAGAGCAGAGCATCCAGGGAGAGATGGCGAGGAGGACGGAGGAGATGATCTACTCCAACCCCGGTGCCATGAAGGAGGGGCTCGCTCAAAGTCAAGGATCAGCTTTGCTAACTGTGGTTTTCCAAAATGTTGCAAATACTACCACTTCTCAAATAGAGGCAGAACTGAGTGATTTTCACGTGCAAAAATAAAGGATAACTCTGAATAACTATAGGAACGCTTTTTAGTTTTTCAAAATTTTCCTGGATAAAGTGCACCTTAAAATAATAGAAACTTCTGTCTTTATTTTTCTTAGACAATTTAGGCTACGTTAGTAGGATTTTGATACCTTATACTATCTACTAAAGACAGGACCCCAAAATAAGAAATAAGAGTAAAACTAAAGAATGAATAGCTTCAAGTAGAGGTGGGATAAAACTATGCACTATAGATAGTGATTACATGAGAGAAATCAAATTGACTGGTAAGATGTTCATATGAAAATTATGGGATAAGGTTGGGCATCACTAAGCATACTTGGGGTGTCAGAGCTGGAAGGAGGTGACAGGCAGACTCTAGGAGTCTAGCCAGTCTAGCTGAATTTGAAAGTTTCAGAATCAATGAGAGATCCTGTTTCTAGGGAACAAGCTAGAAGTCTAGAGTAAAAAAAGATGTTTAGCTTCATGGGTGCGTATACTTACACACTCACATGCAAACACACACATACATGACCCACAAATTATATAAGGTAATATTACTACATACATCTCTGTCTCTCTGTCTCTGTCTCTGTCTCTCTCACACACATACACACTATGTTAGGTAATGCATTTTTCTCCCCTACAGCTGGACAATACACAAAAATGAATACAAATCAAGAGGAAGAAGGTGATTCTGACTCCTACTATCCTGAAGAAGCAGGACCAAATGGTGGTGAATTCTTTGTTCAAGAAAAGGCATTGGACATCCAGCACCAAAGAGACCTGGCGTACTTTGTCAATGCCATTCCAAAGGCCTGAATACAATAGACTGCCATTCTAAAGGCCCGTCCTCTATAAGCAGTTTAATTCCCTGAATTCACCAAGGCCCTCGACCATCACCTTCCCAGCTGCTTATGGTTGCCCAAGCACAGGCCAGAGACAAAGTGGCAGATTTAACGGAGGCTGTGGACTCCCACTGAGAAGAAAGTTTCTGGCAAAGGGGATGCCCCTGCAGAGACCACCTGTTCTTCCATCAGAGGTCAGTATTGCCATGACTTTGTGGAGAACAAACAAGTCTAGTTGGCATTGGTTACACATTATGTGAACCCCATAAAGCTGGTGGGTTTGCTGCCTGCTGTGTTGCAAGGAAAGGGTCCCCCACCGCATCTTCAAGGACAGGTTGGGGTAGCTGGTCCACAGGAAGACAGGCAGCACTATTGCCTCACACAGGAGAGCTCAGAAGACAAGGGTGCTGTGGTTACACCAGTGCAAGCAATCAGGACCAAGAACACTGACATACACAACAATCTGGGGAGGGAATTTCCTGGGTCAAAAATCAATGGGTGACATTGTCAACCTTGAAAAGGCAAAGGCCAAAAACTTACAGCCAAACTAGGTGGCACGTTACATGCATACTGCTGAGTATATAAATATAATAAAAATATTCTTCAATAAAAATCTACCATCCAGAATTCTGTATTGAGTATATAAAAACACAGTAATGAGCTTAAAGCATTCCATATTTAAGTGTGTGGGCATATATATATATATGTGTGTGTGTGTGTGTGTGTGTTAATTATATGTATATGTGGAGTACCTTTGTGCTTACATGTACTTATATGCATATGCTATACAACCTCCAGAAGACAATCCTTCCTTGCTGGATGTACTGTTTATTCCAGAAGACCAAAGCCCCTCTCTCCTATCTGCCATTATGCATCTGAGTTAGCACACTGCTCCATCTATAGCAATTGCTCCACTAGTAGCTGTTATCTGAATGAATAAAATGATATTGGAAGCTTAAAAGTCATTGTCCCCTTGGCTCCGTAACATAACACAGAACGAACCCTGAGTAATCTTGATCCCAATTAAGGACATTTTGGAAGGACTTAGCCAACAATGAGAAGAAATCAGAACAACAAAACCAACCTTGGTGCAATGAAGGTGTAGCCAGATTCTTCAAAATTGTCTGGCTTCAGGGTTTCTGAATCTGAAAATTTAATGATATAAGATTAGATAAACAATACAGAGCACATGCTTTCAGGGTCGGAGACAACACGAAGGCATTGTAAGAAATACGTTGTAAGGAAAGTTTCAACAGACTATTTATATCTTAACTTGAAACAAATTAATTGTGAAGATTCTCAGTGTTTCCCAGCGTAATAAGATTATAACAAGGGTGAGCTTCACTAGACAGTTACAGCAGTATTTACCTAGGAAATGCTATTTATACTCTTCATCTAATATACTTAAATATCTTAAGACAGTAAGTATGTTTTATAATAAGTGTCTCACTTAAAATATCAGTGAAGTAGTTTATTAACAGGATAAAAATGCTTTGAATGAACTCATTCATGCATTTGATGAGGTAATAAGAATCTTATATTAAGTATGAATTAGCAGGTGGAAAGGTGTAAAAAGAAACACGCTATTAAGTCTAAAAAAAAATTAAAACCAACTTAAGTGTGAGAGGTTGCATGAGCACACACAGGTACACCCGCCCTGTTCTGCTGCCAACTTTCAGGTCGTCATGGAGAAAAGTCTAGCAAATGGGAAGCACAGAGGAGAATATCCAGCAGGAATGAAAATAGCAGTGAAAATGTTGTGTACTAAACATAAAGAAATTGAGCAACAAGAAAATACTTGCCCTTCATTTTTCCCTTTTTTGCTGTAAATCCATCAGAAAGAGAAAGCAGGGAAACAAAAAAAGAGGGTAAAGTAAAGGGGTCACAAGCAATATTTTATTCAATGACTGTGAATAAAAATATTGTGCATAGATCAAAGGTCCATTTATGTACAGTTGTAGTTTGGAAAAAACACATATTTTTGAAGGCTGGAAGTTCTGTTCCATCAACTTTACGCTTTCCCCCTCTCTGTACTGTGGCTATTTCAAGGGTCTGTTTTGGCAAAGTGGTTGATGCAGATGCAGTCCCCATGATGCCAGCTCTGGACAGAAGCACTTACCAATGAGCAAGGACTCACTAGTCATCCCCTCCTTTATCACATAAAAAACTAGCTCATGCAAAACTGCTGGCTGTTAAAAGACCATCATACCTATTAAGCGACCGTACAAACGTGCCCTCTAATCTCCCACAATGCAGAAGTGCCTACCACTGCAAACAGCAAAAGGACAGGCATGGAAAAGATGAAAACTAGTAAAAGATATATGTATTTTTTTTTCTTGAAGCCTAACAGAAAAAAATTTAGATTGCTAGTTAACTATGGAGTGGTGAACCAAGGATATGATGGTCATTTTGCTTAACTAAATCTAGCCATCAGAAACAAAATAAAACTTAAAAATGACTTGAAATAGTTACTGATGATATTTACTCCACATTCCAAAGGATGCTTAAAAGTGAATTTATCTGAGTTACTGAGACATTAATTTGGATTATAAAAAGCAAGCTAACTGCCAAGCACAACATTATTCTGGCCAAAGGCAAAAAAAGAAAAAGAAAGAAAAGGAGAGATAAGCAAAGGAAAAGCCTTGCCAGCACAGTGCCATGAGCGGAGACCATGTTGGCATTAGCATGTGAAACGGTGCACACCAGCTCACAGACCCTTAAAACGACAGGCACAGAGGACACGGCACTGCAATGATTCTCAGCACATAGCAAGGCAGGGGCGGGCGGCGGGACTGCCAGTGCGACTGGAGTACCTGCTCATATTCTATCCACGTAGAATATTTCTTGTTCCTTGCATGTTTGGAATGGGTTAGAATCATTGCTGGAGATTGGATAACAGTACCCACTAAGATGTCTAAGCCTTGGGCATTCCCAAATCTAGGCATATGCATCTGACACTACAAGATAGCGAGTAGATCCTGAAGTTGCCCCACAGTACTTACATCTGGCCTGAGTTATTGTCTCTTCTAGTTTGGCTTTTATATAGTAAAAACTGTAGGTTGGCAACACCAAGGCCAAACTGCAATAGAAACAAGAGAAGCATAAACACAAACAAACAAAAATGAAACGTAACAAAAAAAACAAAAAGACATCAAGTTCATGGGAAAATCCGAAGATCTTCCTCATGCCAAAGGAGAGGACATGTTTCTTTGACAAGAAAATGCATTCAGCAAATAGAATCCTTCATCGCCCCCTTCCTAAACAGTGTCACCCGGTTCTCTCTAGGGCAGGGAATTAAGAGGCAGGGACAAGACAAGCTACCTAATATAGTCACAAAATAGCTGAGGAGGGATGTACTCCAGACTGACAATTAAAGAAGGAAAATGGGGTTTAAATTTAAACAAAGTAAATGTCATACCAGTTGGACGCACCCTCTTTATTATACATAATGGTCAATGCTTTAAAACTGAAAGAATAACCATTCCTACCACTGTACAACACACAAGGATATCAGAAACAAATCCTACTGTCTGAAAGCTGTGGTCCTACAGCAAGAACCCCAGTGTCTGCATGTGGACGGCTCCGGCCCATTATAGACATGGTTTGATTCATTCAGACCCATTTACTGTGACATGTCACATGCTATTAAAGAGGAAGGACTTTTTGAGTTTAGTCGTTTTTCAAAGTCTTGAGGTTCACTGTAATCTTAGGCCAACTTCAGGGTGTTTTCATTACCAAGAGTGTCAGGTAAGCCTGTCACCCACCTTGTTTGAATGGTGGCTCACAAGAAGCTGTCAGAGAGGCAACCTTACAGTTTTAGAGGTTTCTAATTCCCAGGCCACCTGATGAACATATTAGAGCTTTTCATCAGATTAGACAGTGGTCAGAAGGAACCTTCTTTTCTTCCTTCAGTAATACACACATGTTAGACCTAGAAATGATTGCTAATCCACCTTTGCCAAAGCCAATGACCTTTGCTATGCCTTGAATGTAAAGGGAAGCCAGTGAGTCCTGGGTGCAAGAAATGGTTGTGTTTCTAAGGTGGTCTATGAAACCATACACAAAGAGAATTCTTGGTTAACATGCTTTTAACGGTACCCAAATACCAGTAAAACACCAGAAAGTGTGTTCCTTTCTAGGAATTTGAATGTTGTTAAGCATTTGTAGATGCTTTAAGTCATCCTCACCTCCCCCACTCCATATCCTCAGATATGGGGGGGGGAAGAAACCCAAATTATAATCCTATAATGCACGTTATTGATAGACAATATATAACAAAACAAAAAAATTCACTTCTTATGAATAGAAATGTTAAAATTCCCCTGTACAAGTGTTCAAGTATAAGGGTTTACTTTCTAAAATTTAATTTTGTAATAAAGATGGCAAAAATAGTGAGTGCTTGTCACCCTCATTTGCCAAACTTCCACCACTGCTAAGTAAATCATAGACTTTGCTTATGGGAAAAGGTCAGGGAAATAAAGTGTTATGTAGAGTTAATGAATATTTCTCCATTCATTTTATAGGTAACTTCAGAGGAGGCAGGGATTAAAATTAAAATAAGCAACACAATCATTCTGAAAGCAAGACAATCTTTCGTGATTCACTTGTCATTAATAAAAGGGCAGAATTACTGTGTATTTGAAAATGGCCCTCCTACAAATTTCTCTCAAGGGGAATTAGGACGTTTTTATTGCTCCATCAGCATTTATCATCATCAGAACCTTCTAATTAAAACCGATGATAACTGATATCATACAACTGCTACAGTATCTGTCAGCTTGAGTTACATGTTATACATCGCCAAAAGTGGTGCAGCAACCTACAGGACTCCCAATGACAGCTTTGGAATTGGCACGCTAAATATATGATGTGTTGGCCTTCAGGACCATGATATTATCACTTAAGTAACAAATCACCCTGTAGCAAAATAGTTCTATCTGTTTCCAAGTCAATCCAACAGTTGTTTCTTCCACATACTGCAGAAAAGATTTTTCCCAACATTCGAAGGCCATGATGCTTTCCTAGGCAAGGACTGCTGGATCTCTTCATATGAACCCAATACAACAAGGCTTCTTGATTTCCTTGCAGAGATTAGAGTTTAATAAAGCAAATGACACTAGGTGGCTGATAGAGCCCAGGTAATAGTTTTGGGATTCACATAAACCTAATAAACAGAATTATATGGGCTACTAACACAGTTTTCAACTCAAATTATTTATCCCCATCAGAGCCGATAACTTTAGGAAATAGAATATTCCAGTAAAAGATGTCATTACTTACATTTTAAAATGTGTTACCTAAGTTGGATGGAAGTTTAAGAAAACAGAAACTATCTGTGTCTGAAATTGGTATTTCACTCATTTAGTCAAATTATGCATTTTTAGGCAGAATAGGATACCTATTAGTTATTTGTGAACTAATTTGCCCAGACATCAGGACATGTATGTAATTGAGGCCCAAGGCAGAGGCTTGGGAATGGGCTGTTTGGAAAGCAAGCAATGTAAAGCAGCCATGGCTTCTCCAGAGCCCAGTGTGGTGACAGAGGCAGTAAAATGGCAGCAGACAGACTGTGGTAGAAATGGGTGACATCGCTGTCATCCATAACAGTTCTATGTTGTGAGCGGTAAAGGGTGGCACTGAGCTTGAGGAGGGACATTACTCACACTGTGCAATGCTTCTGGGGAGTCAAGAGTCTGAGTGAGGCCATTTGCGAGACAATTAAGGCTCATATCTACTTATGAGCACTGCAAGCTACAGCAATGATTGCCCTAGCAAGATAGGCTTCTTTGTGTGCTGGTGGCATGAACAACCCAGAACTACTTTCTGATTGGGTATAAGGCTAACACCACAAGATGAAATCTATATCTGGCACCACTGGGGCCAAGAACCTATAAATAAACAGATCAGAGGCCCCGGGAAGAGACAACTACTATTGCTCTGTTAACACAAAACATTAAAGCAGCTACAGGATTTGTCATTATACTTGTAGATTAATGCGTCTCTCAACCCTAATCAGTGAAGCCTCTATTTCATTAGATAGTGATTAACACAGAGACCCACAACTGGCTGAGATGGAGAAAATCAGAGACCAGAATGCCCAGCTGTAAATGGGACATCTATATTACATCTTTTTTTAATGTAACATTTTTTATTTGAATAACATATTTTTTACTTAGTTTACATACCAGTTTCCCCTCCCTGCTCTCCTCCCATTCCCTCCAATTTTCTACCTACCCCTCCCCACTTACACCCCATTCACTTCTGACAGAGAATTGCCCACCTCTGCCTCCTGAGTGCTTGGATTAAAGGTGTGCACTACCACCACCTACCAATACTTTGTTTTACAATGATGCTATTTTTAAGACAGAGTTTCCCAGTGTTCTGTATCTTCGTGAGCTATTATAGGGTTCTTCAAAAACTGAAAGATGGTAATAATCAAGATAAATGAGGGAAGTCATTACTTGAAATTGTTCATGAACATTATACAAATGTAAAGAGATGCCTGGAAGAAAGCTAGATATTACAATCTACTCCGTATATAGAAATGATTAAAATAATAAGAATCATAATTCTGGTATTTTTCAGTACCCTAAAATGTAACTAAGATAGACAGAGAAGGACTTGGATGCAATATCTCAAGACATTAGCATTGTGTTTTCTTCTTCTATATTCTATGCGTCATCCCAAGAACAAAAGGAGACAGGTTCCTATGGCAGCAACATTGTAGCTTTCAGACATCTCTGGCACTCAAAGCTCCCTTAAGAGATTATGTGTGTGATGTTTATGAACTGAGGCATTGCAAGAAAAGACAACAACAGCGGCAATAATGAAAAGATATAGCTGGGCATGACTCTGTCACAGCAAATTAATTAGGATTCTCATTGATTGGTGATAAACGCATAGTCAAAGGCCACATGAGAAAATTATGACAGAGAACGTGGGGTATAACTTTCTGAATTTGACAAGGTGAAACAGATTCCAAGTTTGTACAAGTTAAAAGCTACTTTTTCACACTGAAGACTCTTCAACTTTATATTCATTTCGAAAGTACCTACAATGTGCCTCTGTGTTATGAGTGTGGGATTCAGAGATAAATGTAGCATCACCTCTCTGCCCTCTTAGAACTTAAGGAAATGATCACCAATAGAGTTAAATATCTTTCTATAAGCCTCATGTATACAAGTTCATGTGAAAACCCACATGGAGTTTTTGTTGAGCTAACAGGTGGTAACACCCGATTTAAAACAGATATAAAAGTGTGCTCTGCAGAGTAGGGAAAGGCATAAAGTAGATGCAGAATACGTAGGAGGCTCAGTCTTGGGAAGTAATCTTAATTTAAAGTGACCAGAACAAAGGCCATGAAGCAGAGTGCTGGTCGTATCTTTGAGGAGAAGTAAGGGTTAACCAGAAGGTGTTTAATTATGTATTGGAGCAGCAGATTCAGAAGGCCAGTGCTGAAGGAGCACAGAAGGGTTAGAGAACTGGTTCCATGACAGACTTTGACAGTTTTAGTAAATGAGATTCCAAATTATTAGGAGAGTTGAGTGGAGTTGTAATGAATTACTGAAATCAAATATCTTTTTCTGTATTGAGGTTAAAACTAAAGAGAAAAGAATAGAATTACACATTTAAGCCGTTGTGTACTTTGGTGAGAGTTTCCCCTGACCACAGCATTTTTCAACAGAATGGAACAAAATAAAATCACACCCGAGAGAAAATGCACAGGGAACTTATGGGCTTGAGGAGAAAAAGAAAGCCATGAAAAGACGTATATAAGCATCCTAAATTTTTTGTGCTGTTGAGCTCTCCAGGCCTTCATAAAGGCTGCCTGAGGTTAGCTGGCATGCTAGGCTATCGATACTGCGCTGCAGTCGTGTCTGCTCAAGTGTAGTGCTGGAAATGACTTGGAGAATATAAAGCTTTGGCTGGTAGTTGTACAAGTGGCAAAAGATGACTTTGAAGTTGGCGACTGAGTGAGAAGTGATGAGCTGATTAGAGAACTGGAGACAGAGAAAAGGAGAGTCATTTTTCTCAGTACTGTATAAGTGTGGGCTATAGACCTGGGCTGTTTGCCAAATGCCTACTATTAGTCCGTGAAACTCAGGCTAAGTTTTTAGCAAATGACTTGACAGATTAACTCTAAGTCCATGGAATATAATGATATAAAATTGACCTGCTGTCTTTAGTTGCATTTTAAGATTTATTTTAGCAAATACATCCTGTTTGACTCTACCCATATAGATATATCTTAAGTAATGGACACAGAATGTGGATCTCTGTGAATGTAGGAGAGTGAAAATCAGTTTGTCTTGGAAGAATGAGGAGAGACTATTAAAGAGAAGGAAGTTGGAGGGTAGGTGTGGGTTGATGAAATTCCAAAGTTGGAATTTCCAGGAAGAAGAGGTAATGAGTAGCAAGAAGAAACATTTTACTATTTCAAGGATGTGGGACGCAGGAACAAAGAGAAAGCAGAAGCTCTGAGAAGATTTAAGGCAACAGAACAGAATGCCTGGGTGTGGTGGTACACGTAGTTAATCGCAGCTTTCAGGAGGCAGAGGCAGGCAGATCTCTGAGTGTGAGGCCACACTGATCTACAAAGTTAGTTCCAGGACAGCCAGAGCTACACAGAGAAACCCTGTCTTGACAAAGCAAAGAGAGAGAGAGAGAAAGAGAGAAAGAGAGAGAGAGAGAGAGAGAGAGAGAGAGAATGAGAATAGTTGTCACTGAGTTTGAAGAAAGATGGGATCATCCAATGGATTATTGAATATTGGGTTTTTTAGGTTCCACTATATAGAAGAAGGGAGGGATACAGACATCATTGAACTGTTCAGTGGGGCTAAGATTATTTTATATCACATATAACACACTATTATTTTATTTTTAAGCTAAGCCCCAACATTAATGAAAATAACTAGATTAAATAGAAATAAAAGAGAAAGTCAATAGAAGTTATAACTATAAATTATTATGGTTATTACATCAGTCTTTACCACTTGTCATTAAGGAAAGTTATCGTTTCTAAATATTATATTGTTAGCTACATTCCACCTTTCACATTTTGAAAACCAGGCTCTAAATCATTTTTATGTTGAAGGGAGTAATTTGTAATTAAAATTAGGATTTCATACTAGTCTATTGAAAACCGGCTAGCAAGTATTAGAAAATGAACAGTCCTTTATACAAGACAGCTATACGTGTAGTTCCTGTAATTCAGTACCTGTAATCTGTGCCATTGACAGGTGTCCATGTGTAGGTTCTATTTCCTTTGTCAATGTATCTCTAGAAACAAAGTTAAACATGGTTATTACAAACCCCCATCCATATATATGAATTTATAGAAAGAGTAGAAATTCTGTGGTCATTCAACATCCTTTTTTCATAAGTAAATGGCATGCTTCTATCATACAGCTTTAATATTTTGATGGGTGTGCTTATCAAATAAAAGTTTGGAACAGAACTAAATACTCAAATAATAAAGGTTATGGATTTATAATCATAAAATCTTAGTGTTTGATAACAGAGTACTTTCTTCAATACTCCGAAAGATTTAATTAAAACCAAATTTAATGATGAAATGGGACTGCAGAATATTAGACAAGGGTCAAATACCAACCATAGTAGAGCATGTATAAGAATGAGAGCTGGTGTGAGGAGGAAAATACATTAGCATTTCTACATCTGTAAGTACAACTGCCATCTCGCAAATCCTTTTTACGGAGCTATCATGTTGTTCTAAGTAGATAATCACTCCATCATTGAAGGTTAAAAAAACACCTATTTTCACCAGGCAAAGTGCAGAGTCAAATAAATAGCTCATGGGTGTACAAATCTCCTGTGCCAAGAACTACAGTAAACACAACTCATTCTTTCCTCTACTAAGTATATTATTTGCATACATGCAATTTTAATTTCTTACTTACTCTGAACATTTGCCTTATTAAAGAATTAACTGTATTCCTGATGGAGAGGACTATGAAAAAAATCTCTACAAACCAATTTGGAGAAGGTCTTGTGAAAAGTACTCAGTAAGTCCCGTGTGAAGAGATGCTCTGTGGGAAATGTGCACACACTGGGAAGTAAGATGACCTTTCACCAGTGATGAAACGTGTTAATAGTCAACTTTCCTATCTCACAGGTGTGAAATGGAGCAAAGGAAAGTTCAATGATTTCTTACAAGAAATAACGGGCTTTACTATCATCTGACTTCTATCTGTGGAGCTATGATACTTTGAGGAAAATTAAACTAAAACATTTGAATATAGAAGGAACTGTCAAAACTTCATTATTCCTGCCAAAATCCACATAAAGTAAGCACAGATCTAATGCTCTCAATGATGTCATCTGAAAGTCAGTTTTTGTTTGACCTTATTGTATTATATTTAATTATTTTATTATTATTCCTCATAAACATGTTTATCTTTTAATGGAAGAAAGAAAAGTGGTAGATCCAGATGGGATGGGAGGTGGTGGGGTTCTGGGAAGAGTAGAGGGAGGAGAAACCATAATCAGGATATACTATGTAAGAAAAAAATTATTTTCAATAAAAGGAAAATTAAATAATGGAAAATTCAGAATAATGCATATGTTAAAATTGTTTAGATAATTTTTTGAACCTGACAATATCAAAAAGTTATGTTCATTCAAAGTAAATAATAAGGTTTCTTTGAAGTGTAAACACAGATGGGAAGAGAGTAACCTTGTTTGAGTCGATGACTGGCAAATGTGTTTGTCTACAAAAGTACACTTAGGAGAAAAACTAACATTTCTAAGACAGACAATGTCTGCCTTCACGGGTGAATACTGCTCAGAGACTGACTGGACAGCAAATGGAGAGGGAAACAGCAACACGAAAAGGAGTTATGAGCTGCATAAAGAATGCAAGGTCAGAGCCCTTGGAACAACTCGCAGGAGTTGGCAGAAGTGACTACTTTACGTCCTTGCTGTAGGGAGCAAGGAGTCAAGGCCACGGCTACAGTGAACACTGGAGTCGATAGTTCACTAAAAATGAAAATTTAATACCTCCTTCTTCTGTTCTGATAATAGCCACTCATGATTACATCAAAATAAGGAATGATGTGTGCTATAAAAGTATTTAAATTGCCTGTCCCTTCTAGGGGAAGAGCTGCCAAGCAGTTAGGGAGAAAACACGGTCCTAAAACATATAGGATTTTGAGTAAGAACACAAGTGGCAAGTGAAAGCTGCAATTAAAGTCACAGGCAGAAAACATCCTAATCCTACGTAATTCTGAATATTCAAATATGTGATATATATACATCAGTGAATAATGACGATAGCTCTGCTACCACAGGACATGTCTTCAGACTTAGAGGTAGAAAAATCATAAAGGGTATAGAGAAGTGGTTCTCAGCCTGTAGATCTTGACCCCCATGGGGTTACCTATCAGATAATCCACATTTCAGATATTTATATTACAGATCATAATTGTACCATAATTACAGTTATGAAACAGCAATAAAATAGTTTTATGGTTGGCAGTCACCACGACGTGAGGTATTAACTGTATTAAAGGGTTGCAGCATTAGGAAGGTTGAGAACCACTGGTAGAGAGAGTTTAAATAGTAAAACTAGATAAAACACACAGAACACAATCTCTACAACATCTATGCACACAAATAATGCAATATGGTATGTAATATTACCTTAATTTAAATATTACCACATCTCTGGTTCAAAGAGATCTATTTCTTAAATTAAATCATTCAGACACAAAGGGTAATTTTGAGAATACAGTTTTTACAAATTTTGGTTGATTTATTTATTTACTTGTTTATTTATTTATTTGTGTGTGCGTGTGTCTCTGTGTGAGTGTATGTGCACATGAGTGTGCAGGTGCCTGCAGAGTTCAGAAGAGGGCACCAGATATCTTCTAACTGGAGTAACAGGCACCACAGAGCCATCCAACAAGGTGGCTGGGATCTGAACTCCATATCTCAGAATTAAACAGCAAGTACTCTCAAGTTGCTGAGCCATTCTACTGAAAGAATATAGGGTTTGGTTTTTTTTTTCGTTAAAAAAAAAAAAACGGTTCAGTAGAGTTATCTCTGTTCCAGAAACACACCCTGGAAGGACTGCTGAGTTACCACCATCACTGCTCTTAGTGCACGCTGCTTTCCCTCATGAACAAGCCTCCCTTAACTCTTACCTCATCCTGAGATTTGACCAGCGTTCTGAACGTTTTCTCTCCACTCTCTCCATCTATCATTTTATTTCGAATCTAAGAGAAAATGAAACAATTGCTGTATTCCAGGAAACAAACTGGCCCTCAGACGATTATAAAAACACTCATTTTAAAGGTTTTACCTTATTTCAAGGGAACTGAATGAGAGTGACAAAGCAGGTGCGCTACTAGATGACGTTATTTGGAATTTTTATGCTGCCACATTGCAACCATTTTACATAAGAAAAACATGCTTATTGGATTTTTTTTGTTAATAGGTCCAGGAATTTTGAAACATAATAGTAACAGAGTCAGTTTCCGTCAAGGTTCTGGTATTCCAGGGGGAAGTAGATACTGTGAAGTAAGAATGTATGGGTATTCACAGAATTGACATGGGACGTGGAGTATTGCAAATTCTTACCTCACCTACATAATCGATTCTGGGAGGAAGGGTTCAGGATGGCCCTTTACGGGTCCTTGTGGTTTTTTGTTTGTTTTCCAGAACAGGTCTCACTGCAACCCCGAGACTCACTTCCCAGACCAGGCTGTCCCAATTTTGGAGGATCCTTATGCTCTGACTCCAGAATCCTGGGATTACAGAGCCCTCACATAGGGCTTGCCCTTTGTAATTTATTTTTTCTTTGTCATACGGAGCAGACCTATTAGGATTTCTCAACACACAGTGAAGCCTCCTTACAGCTTCTTAACTCCATAGCAGCAAAGCCAAGCCAAACCTACAGGACAAATCTTCCAGTCTACCGGAAACTCCCAGAATTCCTTTCAACTTGATTTTCATTTTATATATTCCTAGCATGTCACATTTGGGCTTTAGTTAACTGTTAGTGACTGAGCAAACTTGGTGTGACTAGGCAGACCGATCTGAAAACTAGGAGATGAATCAAACTTACTGAAGATATTTTCAGTTTGAAGGCAAAAAGTAAGAAGCGATTTAAAAAAAAAACCAAGCTTAACCATGTACCCCATCCCTCGCTCAGCTTTTCTTCGTATAGCCTGAAACTCAGCCGCTACACTGAGGGGAAGCAGATGTTGAGAGACTAATGGGGGCGTTGTTACGAGTCAGTGGGGTCTGACTCAACCTCACCGCCATCATCCCCATAAAACTGGGGTACCAAACGCTTCAAAGAAATGACCAAAAATGTCCCAGAAGTCACTATGCCACCCTCTAGTGGAACTCTGAACTTGATCACTTCCACCTTTTCCATTAGGTAGCTGCCTTTACGATTGGGAAGCACCCTGGCTGAAGACATGCCCTGTGGCCTTGTTGTTGAAGGAAAATAGAAACATATCAAGGGTCTTCAGACAAACATGGCAGCTGTTTTCCTGACATGGCTCTTCACGCGGCTGGGTGGCTGGAATGCTTCCAACTTCTCTCTCGACTTCATAGCGTGTCTGTCTATAAACTTTATTAAAATTATTGCTATGTTTGTATGTTTGAAATAATTCTCCCTTTGGAGTGAGCAAGGCAATGAATAAAACAAGTAAGGCCATATCTAACCTGAAATATCTATTCTTTTCCAGTGTGAGTGATTGGAAGAAGACAGCTCAGACTGTATACCATTTTGATGACAAAGAACACATCAGTGTAAGCTAGGAGACATCCTGACCTAAACCATTGCTCAGATACTATTTGCGGGATGGGAACCCAGGTCCAGGCCATGTGTCTGCTCGGCTTAGTCCTGGGGCACACACTCACCTCCACTTTAATGTCATTCTCTAATTCTGCATCGAGGAAGTCCAGGGTGACGGGCTCCTGAGATTTGGGGTTCTACACAGAAGACAGTAAATAATGAAGGACTTACGTTATTAGAAGACAGCCTGCACCCAGAATAGCTTGAAGAGCATTCAGCATGAATTCACTCTCTGTAAGTTACTCACCTTCTGTTAAGAGCTAGGCATTGAGTTTTAGTGCAACAGATAATTGCTATCAGTTATCAACTGAAGGCAGCAAGAGACTAGAAATCAAACCTGTGGCCTCATTAGCACTATTCTTCACTTTAACACCCGCTGCCCTTTCTTGTGGTGTGTAAGGAAGCTCACTGTGGAACACGACAGAATATTTACTTATATCTCAGTTGATGTTATTAGCCTGCTAAATTCACCTCATTTGGCGTGATTTTAATTTTTCAAACATTCGAGGTCATTAGACTAGTGGATATATAAAATGTACCTGTTTCCTGATAATTCTTGCTACATCATATAACATGTCACACGAGAGTTCCAGCTTTTAGTAGAATAAAAGATTTCAAAATAATTGAAAACTTTGGAAGGTAGACCTTAAAATATTTATTAAAAAGTATCACCCAAATCTGGCCAGAATTAGATACTACTAATTAATGCAGTCTGTGTTTGGTTCCTTGCAGGTGTAACAGATATTTTACCATGCGCTTGCAAATGACATCTGTATTGCAACTGTCTCAAACACCAGGCATGCTTAAGGGGGAATATACTCCTAACATACTAGTAGCAGACAAAAATCTGCCCAATTAGTACAATTTGCTCAGATGAAAAATGAATGGTATAGCACGCATGGGATATATTTATTTATAATCATGCAAAATGCCTTATTTCAGGGGATATTCATAATTTTAAAAAGTCAGAATTTCAGATCTCCATGGTCCTTGATTAATGAGAATTCTTCAAGTAACAATTTTTAATATACTCTCCCTGTATCTTTGGTATGGGTGAGGGAGCAAGGGACCGAGTCCAGGACCTCATGTTTGCTCAGCACACACTCTACCAGAGACCCTGAACCAACCAGTGCCTTTTATATTGAGAAAACACTCACTGCTTAAGAACTCTGTAAAATCAGAGTTTTTATACTATTGAAATCAAGTATTGGGTTTTCCAGCACAATCACTATTGTTTGGATGGACAACTTTTGCTGCAGGAGCAAATATTCTTTTGAAATACACATGCAACACGGAAATAAATGTCAATATGGGGAATTTTTATTAAGTCCACGAAATTTGCAACCTCCCTAACAAAAAGACACAATGAATGTTCCACGAACACTACTGTATAAACATTCAAATTAAGATAAAAAATCAATGCAAAACAAACCCAAGACAATCAAATGGTAAAATGAAAATGAAATGTTTCTCTTACATGCAATGGATAATGCATAGCATGACAGGCCCCAAACAGCATGCAGGGAGCAGCCATGATCAGGAGGAATTGGCAATATGCAGATCATGTCCCAATCCAACATATAAGACAGAGAAGAAAATGAAATCATAAAAGAAATTGTCAATGCATCGCTTGTATTTGTAAATGGCAATCCAGCAGATCACTGTTTTAGAAAGAGCCATCCCTTCTGCAAGAACTAGAAAATTAAAGACAAACTAGAAAATTAAAGACAAAACAATCTGCTAATAAGAAAATAGCAACATGGGCTGAAGAAATCTATTTAGTGTCATGGTTTCTGAAAACCCACATGAAGAAAAATTTAGTATCTAATATTTCTAATCAGCATGGGAATAATTCATTCAGTTAGCATAATTATTAAGGGCAGTATATGATGCTAACAAAATTTAAAATTTGTAACAATTATGAGTAAATATTAATATAATAATATAATACCTCAGAATTTAAAATATTCCCCCAATTAAGAAGTTTATGTGGTTGCTAGTTTGCCATTTAGAGTTTGCGTAGAATTACAAAAAGATCATTATTAAGGTTGCTTATTTTTAATTTATTTAATAATCTTTGCATGCAATATTTGGAGTTGTGGTACAAATAAAATCACTGAAACGCAGTTGATGGCAAAAACTATAACTTAAGGTATTACCAAAGCCACATGCAAACAGAACAACAAAATCGTTTCCTAGCTGAGAAAGGCATACACATCACTGTAACCTCTACAGGGACCTAGAAAGCTCCTGAGCCTTACAGATGCAGGAACACAAGGCTCAGCTCCCCACAGGGTTCTAGCTCTGCACACAGGAGCAGATTAGCTCTCTGAGACAACCACAGCTCCACTCATTGCAATCATTATACTTTTGACAGATGGGGGAAGCCGGAATTTGGAGCCGGAATTCAATGAGAGCTTTCAAGGGTGGGACATGGCATCAACACGTATGTCGAATTTCCCACGTGGAGGGCAGAATGGAATTGGTGTAACTCCCCGCTCGACAGATGGAAACGGCGGTGCGCTGCTCTAAGGTCAAGTGCCGGCTATCAATAGGACTGGACTATAACTCAGTCCCATTGTGCGCACTTCCGGGCCACTAACACCGCGCTGCCTCGCCAGTAAAACACTACCAGGTGTTTTAAAGGAAATAATAGGCTTACACAGACATCGACAATGATGTTAAATGTTCTCTAACATCTTGGATCTCTTTGGCCTACATGTATCTGTAACCAATGTGTGGGTGAGGGCTAGGCGAGCACACTGCCCACAGAAACCAGAAGGGGTCACTGGGTCCAGTGTACTTGAGTTACGGATGGCTGCAAGCCACCATGCGGTGCTGGGAATCACACCCCGGTTTTCAGGAAGAGCAGCCAGAGCTCTCCACCACTGTGCCATGTCTCCAGCACCCAAAATTCCATTTTTAGAAAGTAAAAAACATAACCAAACAACTGGGCTAAAAATTCTAGTTTAAGGAAATCACAACATAGGTATCCTGACTTTATTTGCACTTAGAAATCAATTTCACAAGCGAACTGTTAGGAAAACGTAGATATGATATTAATTTTGCCAAACGTAATAACAATTTTATAGGCGCCATTTCATTCTGATTATTCCGATTAACGTTATTATTAGATCAATTTCCTTAGCCATCTTCCATTGTTAGCACGCTGCTCCAGCTCACTGAGAAGGGAAGCGCATGTCCGCCCCAAGCTCCGGCGGCAGGAAAGGCCAGGCTTCCAAGCCTTGAGAACAGAAGCTTGATCTCAACCTGATTTAGCAAATTGGGAAGCACGGCTGTCTACCTCATTCCGTTACCTGAACGTTGGGTCGCCTTTTTCTTAAATTAATTGTCGGTATGCCTACACCAATAGGCTGGAGCAACAGAGAAATGATAGGCTCATTATCCTACAGATCAACACCATAAGAATTCTACCCTGCAGTCAGTGTTCGTCAGCCATTTCCTTGACAAGAAGCAGAACAAATCGTGTATTCACAACTCAAAACACTCGTGTCGTTGAGTTCGTGACAACGAAACAAAACAAGATACCAACAAAACCCAAAACTGGGAATGGTAGTAAGAATCATTTTTTTCTTCCATTTTTTTTTTCTTAAAGAAACTGTTTATCTTTGTCCTGGATTTTCCTTAAGAATATAAAAATTGGAGAGTGGAAAGAGAGAGTTTGTCCCAGATAAATTTCCTTGGCTGAAACAAAACAAAGATTAAAAAATAAAAACCGTTGAAATGTACGTGACACAACGACACAGAATAAATACTGGAAATGGCCCGTGCAGAGTCCTCTCCGGCAACGCTGCCTTGGTCATAGGGTTGTAAAAGAAGGCTGGGTCTTTTAGAGGTTACTAGGCTGGAAGGCAATAGCTTACAAAGGGATTAAGGCTTACGTAAGGGAACAGAGACCCCTTTGCCTGCTTGGCCCCTCTCATGTGCAGTTAGGGGAAAGCTGGCTGCCAAGGAGGAACATACACTGATCGCTCATGCCTGAGTCTGCACTCCTTACCACAATAAAAACTGTGTGAAGTCAGTTTCATTGTTTACAAGCATACCAGGCTTTGCTTTAAGAAAACTGCCATAGCCTTCTGAACAGACTGGAATAAATATAATTGGATATTATGGAATCGTGAACATTTGAGATCTGATCCTTTGTTATCGGAAAGAAAGGGGGCAGTGGCATCTACTAATAAGCTAAAGGGGAACTCAACCACAGCACTAGATTCATTTGGAATATTGATTTCTGTGACATCAATTATATACAATTTTCTATATAATTAGTGTTTTTCAGAATTTATCAAAATAGCAAATCTAAAAAATTACTCTGGTTCTTTTAATGGGAGAAATAAAAGTCTATGGTAGAAAACTCAGGATAGTTACTTCACTATTTGTTAAAGTGTGGCCACGGAGTGACATACTTTGGAAAAACATGACAATTCCATAGCAAAAAAGGCACAAAATATTCGTGACTGGTTTGTTGATACTGCAGAGCTGTCTATAAATTACAAAATGATACATAAATATGTTGTAATAAACTTTAGTTTCAGGAAGAAATCGTATGACCTTGACTTAGTAACACTTGCTTGTAGCATTATGTCACCTTGTTCAATAATAATAGGCCTGGAGGTAGCACCTCCTTTCTTTCAGATCCACTGATGGGCTGTTGAGGAAAGAATGAAGGTTAACTTTGACAGTCCCAGACCTCCATCCCTATACTGGTCCTCTAGACTTGCCGCGTGTTCTCTGGAGCAAGTCCCTCCTAGAGCCTTACAGTTGCAAGTGAGATGCATGACAGTGAGATGTGAAAGGTGATGATGGCTGTGTGAGGGAAGGACAATAGTCAAACCAACTCGGTGAAAGAAAAGGAGGATGCTTTCAGATTTCCATATGTTGTCCCCACTGGCCTTGCTCTCTCTTAAGGGGGGCACAGGGTCTGCAATGTTACCAAGAGAATTCAAGTCACAATCCCATTAAAGTTAGTCAGTAATTGCACCAAACACAGTAACTATAATAAACAAATTATATACATACCTTTGGCTGAAGATTTGGATGCAATAAGACATAACCATTAGGATCGATTGCAAAATAGTAGCCATTGGGACACAGCTGGAAAACAGTAAAATAGCGTAGAGATTCTTAAGTCACATTTAGAAATCCACATTGATCATTTTTAGAAGTTATTCAGTACAAGTTTTGTAACACAGAAGAAACAAAACAGTGTCTTCATATTTTAAAAATGCTTTTTAACCTTAAACTCTTTCGCTAGATTAGCCACATGTGCTATTATGGACAAAATATATTGGTACATAATTTGAAAATGGGAAGTGTAGTCAAAGAATAAATTACATCTTACTGTAAAACGTGGTGTCAATCTCTTTATATCTTCCAGAGACACATCAACGCCCATCACACCAAGAATCAACTGGTTCTAAAAGAAGATGGTAAAGGTTGTGCATTTTATACCAGAAAAGCTTTCTACACAAATATATATTCATTCTTTTATTACGGTAAGGAATGATTTCCACATTGGTGCAAACACAACACACACACGCGCGCACACACACACACACACACACGGTACATTCGGTGTCAATTTACAAAGACTCTCAGCTTTATTATGGTAAGGAATGATTTCCACATTGGTGCAAACACAACACACACGCGCGTGCGCACACACACACACACACGCACACACACGCGCGCGCACACACACACACACACACACGCACACACACACGCACACACACACACGGTGTCAATTTACAAAGGCTCTCAGCTTTGGCTGTTTTCCACAGCTTCATCACTCCAATTATTTAACTTAGATGAAACATTAATGACTAAACCTAAATCATAAAAGGCATGAATATTTTAGTAAAGAAAATAGTTGGGTCAATAGTTATGGTCTGTTTCTATGAACCATTCCTGGATTGAATAGAGCCGGTAAATAAAAAACAATCTGACGGGTAGGCTATGTTAAGAACTTTAAAACATGACAAGAAAGAACATAGACGATTACACCATTATGAATTTAAATATTTAGGCCTTATAAATATTCAGTCTGTCAATGGACCTCAAAGTGAGAATCAAAACTTTGTAGAACTCCATTGCTAAAATGAAGCCCTTCACTGAAATTTATAAAAAATTAAGCCAACAATGCTTTAGTGCAACAGACCTCATTGAACTACAAACCAGAAATTAACATTCCCTTAAACTGCCGGTATCACCTGGATTATAAGCTATTCGTATTAAAAATAATTTCTATAATCTTACATTCATTCTTAACTATGTAATTCTATTTTAAATTCAAAGCATTTAATAGATAATAAACATAATAAGTATGAACCATATTCAATAATCAGTTATAACTTTTGAGTAGATAGCTCCTTATTGTACTTATATTACCAGAGCTAAAGAAATTATTTTTTATGAAACTAATTTTTCATTGAATTGTAAAACGTAGGAAGCAAGAGACCAATTAGATCCTCAGGTTATTTTAAAAAGCTATTACTTGGGAATTCTAAAACAAGAATTCAATAAACATGTGTCTGAACCTGATTCAAAGAGAACCATTGCTTTGGTTTTTCTGTTTTCCCCCTGAATTTCATGAATATCTCAAACACATTTAAAAAAGTGAGCAGTGGTGGCGCATGCCTTTAATCCCAGCACTCGGGAGGTAGAGGCAGGCAGATGTCTGTTCTCAGTTCGAGGCCAGCCTGGTCTGCAAGAACTAGTTCTAGGACAGCTAGGACTGTTTCACAGAGAAACCCTGTCTCAAAAAAAAAAAAAAAAAAGAAAAGAAAAGAAAAAAGAGAGAGAGAGAGAGAGAGAGAGAGAAAGAAAGTGGGTTCGTGATGACACTATTGTCTGCTTTTCATGTCATTACTTGTGGTCTGACTTTCTGAGTTTCTCATCAGGTCACAGACCAAGCAAAGCTGAATCCTGACTCTAGGGCCACAAGGATGTGACCTTCACTTCCCTTTTCCCAGGTGGTTATCACACGGTCAGCTGTCGCCAATGACCTCCAGCCTCGCAAGACAATCACATCTTATATATCTCCTTATAGAAATATCTTATCCACGTGCAGCTTCAACGTCATAGTTTATCGCTTATTGTTATTAATTTTATCAATTAACTTTTAACCTTCAAGTTTGTCTTATTTTCAGATTGCCCAGTGACATTGAAGACCGGCAGAGTTCCAGTAATGACAAGTCCCAGCTCCTAAAAATAGATGGAGAGAAAAGGCCGATGAAAGCAACATTTTGAACTTCGTACTACTGGATCAGCCTTTGAAACTGGAAACTTCACTTTGTAATTATCTTGAAAAGAGCCACAAAAATTTAATAACTAATTTTGAACTTCTTTAAAGAGAATTTTTCAAAACACCCAATGAAAACTTCTTAGATGAAATAAATACTTATTAAACAGTTGTGCAACGTCAAATAAGTATCGTGAATAAAATAAAGTAATTCCAACTGTGACATCCATGACTCTGCCCACATCTACTTCCCCACCTTCACCATCCTGTAAGGTCAGGCGCCTCCACAGGGGACTCTCATTGAATAGTATTTTAGATTGGCTGAAAGCTACTTTTATAGCTTCATTTACAATTTTTAAGCCCCAAGTCAAAGGTGTCGTGCCACATCACAAATGTCTAGCTCAATGTTGTGACACACAGAAGAAAAATGATATTGACAATATACTTGCAGAATATTCTAGGTGAGTACTGTGATGTTTAAATATTACTTTTAACTTGTAGAACATTCTAGGTGAGTACTGTGATGTTTAAATATTACGTTTAAACAGTCCTAATGAATACTACTTTAAGCAACTCGACTCCAAAGTGTGTTTTTTGTCCCAGGCACTGTGCCACAGAATAGAATGAAAAACTAAGTGTCCTGCCTCCTGGAATGTGACACTTATCTTAAACACAGCAACTCTTCCTATTTCCCTATACATAGAGAGCTTCCTGTCATCTTCCAAATGACACAATCTCTCCACGACATTGCACTAAGTCTTATTTCTCTCATATATTCAAGGCCTCTAAAGGTGTTGGTATCATTACTTGAATGAACCCAGTGCTCCTAAATTTGCAAATGTGCAGCTTTATCGGTTTCATCCTCCCCATGAATTATAGGCAGGACTCGCACTTACGCTCAGCTGAAATGCCTCCCCTTTTAACCACTCCCCGTTCCAGTCCCAATTAGACAGCATCTTTCTTTTAAAGAGCCACAACTCTCAGAATTCTTCATGTCACAGTCCTTGGTTATCACGTTTGTTCCTGAAATACGGTTATCAAGTTTGTTCTTGAAATACCGTATGTCCCCTTCCTAATAAACTGCTGATTTGACTGACGTACATTCAGACCCCTGCCCCCTGCGGTGATTCTAAGTAATGGGGCACCTATTTTTAAACCAGTACAAAGAATTCTGTGTCCTCTGGCCACCAACTTACGTCTCCCGTTTTGTTTGTTTTTTAAACATCTTGTTTCAGCTTGGAAAGTGGAACATTTACAATCAGCATTTCCGCCAAATGTTATTTGTGTTATCAGTGAGAACCTTGCCAGCAATGCAGACACTCTGGGCAATGAACTTCTGGTCGTAGGAAATGCAGCAAGGCCTAACTATTGACTCCTATCATGTGCAATCCTGTGATGGATTTGGAAAACCGAAACATCTTGGTCATGGCTGAGGATGACCATGTGACCTTAAGTAAATAAGTAACGTCAAGAAGGGACACTAGACAGTCATTTTCTGTGGCTTGAGGTAAGCAAGCTTCCCTTTATCTCTCTTAGCATGCGAGATGGCTGTTAATAGACCCTACTTTCCCTCTAACTTCCTGTATGTGTTTATTTTGTAAGTACCAAGTGATAAGTCATTCTAACAGGGTGCATCTTGCCCTTCGGTTCATCATCGCACTGAGAGAAGCAGCAAAGGCATTTAACTGCACTCCAAGTAGGGAAAAGGGCATCACTGATTCAGCATTAACTTTCTGCTTTGCATTTAGACTCTGTAGCATATTACTTTGGTAAACAGCTAAATAAATAATCCTTAAATTCAGATTTGGCATATGAAAAAAAACTTAGGTATTGTTAAGTTTTAATAACTTGTGTCATAAAGTAAAAATAAATTAAAACGCTATTTCTCAACTTATATTGACAATGTGGGCTAGATAATTCTGTGCTCTGTGGGAAACGGGGCCGATTTTATTATAGGATATCTAACACCAATCCCGGGTCCCGGCTATTCTATGCCAGTGGGAACCCTCTGCACTACTGTGTGCTTGACAAAAATGTTTTCATACAAGTCAAAGTGACAAAAATTGGGAAAATAACTCCCAGTTGGAAAATTACTCCTTAAAGCGCGATAACACGCTTGTGTTAACACAGCAGATGCATTATGAGACCTTGATATGCATACATTATCTCACAGCAGATTTAGTCACCTCATTGTGATATTTCCTTAAGAATGTCTAAGACTGCACTTAAAGCCAGAGATTCTATATTAAGATGCAGTTATGCCCATGCTGATTTAAATGCATTGCCAGAGTTCTGCGGATCTAACGAAATGTACGTTGGAGTTTGCACCAGTCCGGGTGCGATGCTGGAGTGTGTCGTACGTATAGTTAACACAGACACCCGCTTCAAAAATAGGTGTTTCAAAAACGTTTGTTCAAAATATGGAATTCCTAGTTCCTACTCGCATGATGTTCAGCATTAGTTTCTTATATTAAAATGTCAGAGTTATTGAAATCTCCATATATTCAACGTTCTAAGTTGGAAAGCCAGTATTTTCAGTAGAACAAGAGTAATCTACAATTTTACATGTATGATTTTAGACTAATGTAAATCTAGGATTTTCTGAGCACTTTCTAAAAACCTAGCTGAGAAGCTCGCAAAGGAGTAAATTTTAGGAAGGATCAGGGAAGAGGAAAGGGAAATGCCACCCGGAGAGAGGAAAAGTCAGCCGTGTGCTCTCCCAATGACAGCTTCCAGTGGAGACGCCCATTCTCTTACCAGCGCATCCAGATACACGTTGGTCCATTGCACCTGCTTTGCTTTGTCTCCTGCTAAAACCATGGGTCTTCCCAGGACATCCAAATATTCCTATTGATACAAAAGAAAAGTTGTAAAATATCAACAGAACAAACAAATTATATCAGAGATACAATGTTTCAAAGTAACCTTCAAAGAGAAAAATTGAAAATGAATATGGAACCAAATTATTGAGAGTATATCTGTCCTATTTGGGGCATTCTATAATTTTGATCTAGTTTATTCCTTAAATGGTATGTTTGTATACATTGGATCAATAGTACCTATTTATAGTATATATCTCCTCCAGGTTTGTTTTTAGCACCAATCAGAACATTGTTCCTCAAATGATACGTGAAATATATTCATTAGGAATCACTTCTTGTTGATCTAAACTATCTAAGGCTCTGTGATTTATGTATGAAATTGCACAAATTTGAAATGATAAAGCAGCCACATACTTGCTTTCACATAACAGATTGTTTGGACAGAATTCAAAACTGCATTTAAACATACCAAAAAGAATAACTGCAGTATTGTGCCAAATCCAGACACCAGGGTCACATTCTCTGCGGCTTCATTTCAACCCTCAGGGTGTTCAGCACGCACTTCCAGGAGGCCAAGCTATGGATGCTCAATTTTAACAGCTATTTTGTGCATTATTGCTGGTGTTTCAAATTGGGCCACAATCTCTAAATTGTAATTTATTAGTATTTCAAAATGAAAATATTTAAATAAAATTGCCGAATTCTAAAAAAATGTTGTGTAAACAGTATGCTCTTTCTCTCAAATCAACGGCTTTATAAAGTCATCTTACTGCAGCTTTATTTAAATAAATAGGTAACTAGACCTGGAGGAATCTGTGGGAAAAATCTAAGTCCTATGTAGGGTTTAGAACACTTGCCCAGAATAATTACTATTTAGTGTTCTATATGGCTGAGAAAGTTATATTTGACTTACAATTGAATAAAAATTACATGAGATTATTAATAAATTTCATATTATCCATTTTCTGACTTTTTAATAATTAAGAATAACAAACCACAATTATATATAATATGCATAATATATGTTTACCTAGGTTTTAGATATTTAAGGATATAAAATCAATAAATACCACATTAGCCAGTACTGAGTGAAAATATAAATTATGTAAATCTTTTTTTCTACTTTTAATTATTCTTACCAGACTGAACTAATAAAACCAGGACAATATCTTTTTATTTCCAAGAAAGTAATCTTAAACTTTGAAAAAAGAGTATAAGTATTTTTAGATAAACATACCTGAGTGTTGATTCTTATTGCACCAATGGAGGGAATTTCATAATAATAACCTAAGATTCACATACAAATTATAATTTGTAAATATCATACTTACAATAAATATCAATAAAAAAACTATGCTTTTCATATTAGGAAAACGTTATTTTCCTTCTAACTTGGGAAAGTAAATAAATAATATAAAAGATTTGCATTAAAATATAAATACAAATGTTAAATTCAGAAAAATATTGATTAGTGAATATTGTCAACAACTTTAGAGAATTTATGATAAATTTTACTATATTTCTTAGGTAGTATAAAATAACTTTAACTTCTACAAACCAGTAAGGAAACTGGAGCTATTAAACTCCTCCTCACTAGATAAACTATGAAAGGCACAGATAGACACATCATTATCATATGCACATGCTATCCTAAACACAAGTTTTGGGATGTGTTCAGGTTCTCTTTTCTGTTACAATATAACAGTTTATTCTTCAAAAGACTTTTTTTTTCTGAGTACAAAAAAATAGTTCACTCACTGCATGAAATTTGAATATTGAGGGAAAGCATGAGATTGTTTTCAAAAACAGCAATTCAGTTATTTAGAGAAGAAATATGCACAAATCTGCTATACATCATTAAGTATCTTGCATGCTTTCATCAGTTCGCAATATTAGGATCAGATGTCTGAATATGTTCTAATGCAGTGCTAATCTCAGAGTCTGGTGTATGTTTTTTTTCTCTAGAAAGCAAGTTCAGAATCTAATTCTTATTTCATACTGTTTAGTTACTACTTTACATTATTTTGAGTGCAAGTAAAGACCTAACAATAACTATCAAAGTCTTTTATATTACAATAAAACACGCTCAGGAGAAACAGATCTGTTACCTTTATTCTCACACGCCATCCACTGGATAGGTCCTCTGTCATAGTTATGTTGCCCAACAGAGAACGTAAACACACGGACCTAAGTAAATTGAAAATCGGTCGAGTAAAACTCAACTGAACGGCAAAACAAAATTGCTGATGCAAAAACTAATAAAAGCACATTCAGGCAGGAACGTTAATAAAGCCAGTCAAACATAAGGCCTGTAGAGGACTTGAGCAAGCACTAAGGGAAACCATCTAGCCTACCCTGAATGCCACAGTGGGATCAGCACCATGGCGTCCTGCACCAAATCTCCAAGCTCGGTGCAGTGACTGTGGTCTCCTTTATGAGAAGTGCTTCCTGCAGGAGCAACTCAGTTCCCCCTAGCTGCCTGATTAAAGAGCTCACCTACCTATCCAATCACAGCAAAGCCACTTCCCTAGCGCATAGGCAATGGGCGATGCAAATGGATGCAGGAGTTCATGGTGTCTGTTGTGATGGAGGCAACGACCTTTAGCGCAGGTTTTTCTACTTTCAGACTGTGGCAGTGTTCAAGATTGTGGCTTAGTGGCACTCATCCACTGGAAAGCATGGCTGGCTTTGCTAAATATTTAAGCTGCTAGCTGTTTTTTGTTAGTTAGTTTGTTTGCTTGTTCTTTCATTAATTCAATCGAAGGGGCCATTGTGGGTGCCTAGGGGCGCGGTGTACCACGCGCCTGTGTGAGCATGCGTGTGGAGGGAGGCCAGAGATTGGCATCCAGCATCTCCTCCAGTTCTCCACCTTAGTTTTGGGAACGGGGGTCTCCCTGAACCTGAAGCCCACTGTATGGCTAGACTGACTTGTACATCAAGTCCCCGAGAACTCCTTTCATTCCAGCCTCCCCATTCCTGGTATTACACACGTGTTCCTGCTGTGCCCTGCTTTTTAAGTAGATAGTAGCGATCTCAATTCAGATCCCCCTATTTGAGCTTGAGACTTCTCAAACCTAAGCCTTCTCCCCAGCTCCCATGACAGACAATTTCTCTGTTCTGTGTGGCACCTGAATCTTGAGCACAAATCTTAAAAAATAAATAAACAAATAAATAAAATTCACATTTCTTTCTTCTGTTGGTCTAGGCTACAAATACTATAACAGTCCGTGCTGTCAAATGCATGCTTGGAATGCTGCTAGTTCACTTGCGAGTTTTTATCTAGGCCACACTTTAAGTCACGCAGGTTTCCCTCAACTAGTAGTCTATGAGGTTCATGTGTGGACACATCTGTTTGCTGTGTGCGTTTGGAGAAAGGCTCATGCCATGTAATTGAGTCTGGCCTCATACTTGCCTTGGTCCTGCCTTGACGTCAAGTCTTTTATTGATACCTGGCTCACACCTGAATTTTAGTCACTTACAAACTGTACGAACAACGATGAAACCTAGAAGTGGCTTGTGCCCTCTCGCTCCTGCCTGATCTCACTCCCTTCGCTAGAACCAGTGCTTCATTTTCCTCTCCTTTTCAGCTGGGTCAGTTGGGAGTCTGTCTTCTACTTCCTCATGTTACCACTCAGAGTTGAGCTAACCCTAACAGAAATATTTTTACAAGGTTGACCACCCCGAGTAGTGATGTGGTTTAGCTGGGGTGCCCTAAGGAATCTGCACTCGGGCATGCCGGTCACCCTGCGAGAAGGCATACCTCGCAGATTCAATTAATGCGCAGCTGTATCCAGTTCTTCCTGTTACCACAACACTATTAAGGCAAAATACTTTCCATAAGATACTGCTCAGCGCGAAGAAGTGGAGGAATTAGGCCGAGTGAATTATATTTCTAATAACACAGAGACCATACTTAGACCCACGCTGTGTGATTATTTCGACTGATGTTATCTTTCAAGCAGTGCAAATAAACATTTCACTTAGAAAAAGGAACACAGCAGAATGACTTAGCGCCTTATTTGTTTGGCCAGGGTGACTTCACCTGACTTTCAAGGCTGCTTAGGTGGAGCCCACAGCTCAGAATGAAGGAAAGGGGCGTGTTCTGTCACAGTTCATCATTTTGAAACGGTCAAAGCTTCTCTTTCCCACACCATTCTTCATTTTACCTGGTGCTTGCTGATTTAAATCTAAGTTACATTAATAGTTGGGCCATTTGCCTGTTATAAATGTTAAGTTTCTGCACTATTTTTGCCTTGCTACAGACATGGATGACAGCGCCATTTTGTCCAGAATATTTCCTTCCAGCAATTACTAAAATGTTGAGAATTACAAATTCCAACTTTGCATAATGTATAAGAATATATAATTCTGACTTATCATCATAGTATTTAAAAAAATCTACCACAGTCAAGATGCTTATTTTGTACTTAGTTTTATGGAGATAGTACACAATATATGTTTACCAACTGCATATCAAAAGTCATCTTACAATGTTTGAAACTGTATACTGGAGAAGAACTTTGTGCTCAAAACTTAGCATCGTACACATTAATTACATTACGATGAAAAATGGATGTAAAAGTTATAAAAAGGTAAAACTATTTTCCATAAGAGACTGTTCGAATAAAATATCATTGCTGTATTTGTTTTTCTTTACTATGTTTCTTCCTAATTATGTATGGGGGATTCTGATTTTATGAACGTTAGTATCCACAGGTTGTGGAAAATGCGCATAATGGTGAGCTGTGTGCTCTGGCTTCTGTCTGGACTTCCTGGCTTCACGCTTCCCTTTCTACACTGTATTACTGCCACCCAGTGGAGCCCTCTAGGAACTAACTCCGAAATGCGGAGCCGGCAAAACTCCACATAAATTTGAGATTGGAAGAATTATACCTCGCCCCTCCTTTTCCTCCTTCCAAACTACCCCACATGCTCCCTCTGCTCTCCTTCAAATTCATGACGTCTTCAATTCATTGACTGTTATTACATCCATATATATATAACCTGCTCGACCAGCACAGTGTGACTGGGCTGAATTTTCAGTCTCATCCACATCTTCAAATTTAAGATTTTTGAGATATGGAGTGGTTACCTGAAAGTTGTACACTATTATATGATGTATTGTACATATATGATAATATGTACATATAAAATATGTATATATTATATTGTATAATGTGAGCTTCACAGCAAATTGCATTCACCAAGACCTGTGTATTTCCACAGTTAGTGTGCATTACATAAAACTATGTATGCATAAGATACAATGTATACGTACAGATACATATGTATACATACAGATACATAGAAAAAGCTTCAAATTGTAAAGATGTAGTCAGAGGAGCTAAATGCTTCAGTTGAACACTCAGGCAACTTCTTCACACTATACTGTGTCCATGTTGTGCCATCTCCGCTGTTGAGGAAGGTGAATTCTTTGACTCAGACCAGGAGAGTATTTCTAATCATATGGTCAATTCAGGCATTAACAGATGCACACTGTCAATTTTCAAAGTGAACCGTGCTTAGGAAAATCAGTTAAATTTTCCTCAACCAATCTTACTGAACTCTTCATCATCAGGACACATTTGAAACATATACAATCATAAATGGCTTCACAAAGATTGGCCAAAAATCGGAGTCCAAAAGCGATGTGAGAAAATAGCGCAGAATAAACTGCAGTTTCAACAGTTCCAAGTTTGTCCAAGTTCCCATCTATCGCAGTGTTCCGTGTGTGTCTGATGACTGGTTAAATCAGAAAAGAACGAAGGGTCAAGTGAGCGCTCTGCTCTCCGGAAGGACGGAAGACCAGCTCCGCTGTCAGGTTTCATACCAGTCAGTTGAGTATAATGTGGGAAGAATGGAGCTAAGGGACACTGGTATGCATTGTGTACTTTGTAATTTAGGTTGTTTTTATCGTGGCAAATTTATGTCCTTTTTATTTTGCATTACAGAGACATATTTTCTCTAGTTGAATAAAAATGCCAAGTAAACATAATATTTAATTTATTTGCCTCATTCTTGACTCGGCCATACATGATAATCAGAGTAGTATCAATGGGAGGGGCAGATTTAATGAAATTAAACAAACTCAAATGGGGCTTTATTATTTGTAAATTTGCATATTTTACCCTCAGTTGTTTAGGGATCTGTTTCTTTGGGCAGGCAGGATAGTCTAGCAGGTGGAGGGGTTTGCAATCCAAATCAACCATGCTGAGGAACGGAACTGCTGAGACTCATGGGAAGGCGGAAGAAGAGAAATGACGCCCTCCACACATATGCTAAAAGTTGTGACTCACACATCCACCCATAACAATGCATATATAAAATAAAAAATAAACACAATTTAAAAAATTTATTTCTCTCTGAGCAGAATATTATAATTCCAATAGCTCCGAGTTAATTACAAACCTAAACTATTTGCTTCAAGAAAACATCAAATTTTGCTTTTTAAAATATAACGATAAACCCAACAGCACAGCGTTTGCCTGGCTGTGTGAGACATTGGGTTCAATCATGAGTACCGTGAACAATAGATAAATACATAATAAAGTATATACTACAGATTTATAATTTTATCCCACAATTCTCACTTCTGCTAAACCATTTTGTGAAAATTTCTGCCTTGTTTGTTGAAATCTGAAATACTTTTCTTCAATTAAGAGCTTTCCAAACCCACAGGATTAGCTTTTTAAGGCCGTAAGAATTTTTCTTCCCAGAAGAATCCAGTTACTGGAAACTGTCACCTCAACAATTATCAGTTACCCAGAGTTCAAGTTTAATTTACAATAGGCAAGTCTCCAAGGAATAATGTAGATGAATCTATGAAGAAGGGAAGCCAGTAAAACTAAAATAAGAACTTTAGCTATTGAAACATGTGAGAAAAAAATGGTATCTGAGACGGATTTTATTAATCCACTCTGGGAACCCAAACTTTTGGTATTTAGCCTATCAAAATACTGGACTGGACTGAAAACCTTTAGGAAACTATGCTAGACTGCTTCCCCCAAACCACAAACGTGTTTAAACACAGAGCCCTTGAAGAGCCGGCATTTCTAGTTCTATAACATTAGGCAATAAAGCCCAAGTTCATGGCCACATGAATTTATTTCCTAAAACACAAGGATCTGAAAGGTATATGCGGCCTGCACAGATTCGATGATCCATCTTGACTATAAAGGCAAGGAGCGTCCTTGCTGATGATACTGTCAGGCTGAATGGCCAGGAGGAAGGCTCCCGTGTGGGCGAATGACTATCTTTGGCTGGCCAGAGGAGAGGCACTGATGGATGACCAGCCAGGAAGATTCTATATGAGGCTGTCAAATTTAGACTACAGATAATTTCAGTTCTTGACTCTACCACTTATCTGATTTTCAAAAAACTGTTTGATGTCTCTTATTTTGGCTTTCCTATCTCAACAATGTGGCAATGAATACGATGGTGACGATGCTTTCATCACGTGAGTACTCCAACTGGAAATAAAGTACTACGTGTGAAGTCTTTACGAACTCATGAGCTGTGGAAGTCTCAGCTGTAGGGATGAAGACGACGATAACTACACTATTGTCTTAGAAGGCTGCAGAGAGTCTAACTTCCACAGTTCACTCTCCAAAGTAGGTTGCATGCCTTTCCTACATCACGAACTCAAAAAGGCTAAAAAAGAGCATCTTCCTAGATGAGCATATTTGGACATCTTTATTCTACACAGCTGCAAACTCCAATGCTACGGGGCCAACACCATTTATACGGCACATGTCCGCATAAATTAAACCCATTTCGGTTCCAAAGGTCTGGCAGAAACATTTGATTAATGCCTGCTGAATATGATCGAGTAAATAGCATAACACGTGTTTCAACAGGAAAACAGCACGCAGTTGTCAGAGAGGGTCGACATCCACCATCTTAAACAGGCTGATGTTTCTCCCATGTACCATGCAGACACATGCACAGCACAGGTCCATGTGCTGGGATTAGACTGGCATCCTGCTGCCTGGTGTGATGAGTCACCCTCGCATTATTGGATTAGAAGGAAGACTTCTCAGTCCCTCTTTTGCTGTAGTAATTGTGGCTCTGCAGTTACTGGCCGGCTTCTCAGGCATGGCCAGACCCACCTCCTACCTCTGCCCACAAATGTAGCCTTTAACTAAATCTCTATCATCCTATTTATCTATAAGACTTGGAATCAGAGGCTGAGGTGAAAACCTCCTAGGCTCAGAGAGGTTGAGGTGTCTCAGAAAGAGAGCGTCTTTCCACTTCACCAATCCAAAAGTGACTGCCACACTCAAAGTCCCTCCCTACTACTTCCTGTGCATCTCTCTATCCATCTTCCAGGCTCCCTCTGATTCCCTCTGATTACTTTTTGTCCAGTAGTTGCTAGCTTCACCTCCTGACCCAAAGTTGGTTCTATTTAATTAATGCAAATGCAGTACTGGGGTTCACAGTGTGATTGAATTTCCCTCAACTCTCTTTTCTCTGAATACACTTACTGTACCTTACAATGTAGGACTAAGCTACAGCAACAATGGATTTCCAAGCCATCTGTCATCCTATTAAGACTATCACTAGCTGACTTCAGAAGGCAAGAGAGTGACTCAGACCTTCTTGGTTTTGGATATAATAAATTCTTCCTGAATAATAAAAAGTACTTTACCAGCACTAATGAGGAGCTGTTAAAGGAACCTGTGTATTGGACAGATGAGAGTAAACAAACAAACAAACAAACAAAAAAAAAACCCACCATCAGGACAAACGACATGGCCTTCCCTGCCTTCAGAAGAAGAGACATGAAGGAGTGCAAACAGCGTTTTTACTAAAAGCTCCAATCACAAGGGGAAACATTGTTTGAACAGCATCCACTTGATGAGTTACAAGTCTACTGAATGTTTTCTGCCATCTGTGATGATATCCTATTCTAGAAGTGTCTTCAGTATGCATATACACGCCATACTCTTAAAAACTGAGAAACTACTATGAGTCAAACACTATGTGATTGGCTATGAATTCCTTAGTAGACTTATAAATTTATATCACCTTACTTCACACAGCTTCTAGGATAAATAAAGGCTCAGGCAACATGTCAGGATATAATGCAAGTGGTCATCGGGGGTAATGGAAGCCAAACAGAAAGAAGGTGCCTTTAACACACAGCAAAGGACACTGAGGTGGCCAGACCATTTGAGAGAAGCTGGCAGAGGTCCCTCTGAGGACAATATACGAAGCAGAGTTTTCATCAAACCAGTTGGCAGCCATGGAAACAGCAAGACCAATACCACTCATAGCAATGTTTTAACTATGAAAGATTATTGGATGACAGGATATAATTAAGCTTAAAACACAGTTCAAGTGCACTTTATGTATCTAAAGTTTATGTGTTATATTATATATTTGGTACCTGGGTGAGAATTTCATTTGGCATGAGATTTATTTAGACATTAAATTAAAATCTAAAACAAAAGTGATATTCCTCAAATCTGAGCAAAATGTAGCCAGATATTTTATTAGGGTAGAGAATAAACAGCCAATACTAATTTTATTTTAAGAGAAATAAATGAGAAACAAATGATTTCAGGCACAAAAATATACACACATACTCCAACACACACACCCTGCTTATAATATCCCACTGAAATTGATAATCCTCCATAGGGCAGGCCGGTTCGTCATTGTTTCAACTGTATCCTGACTCTGGCATAAACCACACTGCAATCTATAAACAAAGGTATATGGTTTTTATTCCAAAGCTTAACTCTTAGAACTGGCTGAAAGTGCAAAAATATCCAAGATAAAGGATTTTAGAAGCAATGTAACTGGTAAATGAAATTCAATATTTTATAAACTAAACAGCGTAATTACTTATGTCAGAACAATTCCTTACAGAGGCTATAATTCTGCCTGATGGAGAAGGAAGGCACGAAGAAAGTCGGGAATGAAGTAAATTATTTCCTGTGCATTTTTTCTGTCAGTTAAAAAAGTCTTTTTCTTTAAACTCTAAAACTCCAATGCATATTGAGACACTTGGGACTTGGTTTAGACTTTTACAGACAGTAGAGAGTGTCTTTCTGTTTAGATGCAATGGTAATGTAGGAAAGAGCTCTCCTTGCATCTAAAAGTAAACTGCTGAAAAAATTGCAACAATGGATATTCTGACATTAGCTGAACATCCCATACTTTAAAAATGATTTCATGTGCATGTTTTAATATTTTTAGATACTTCAAAAACATTTGCTATATTAATTTTGATTGCCTTCTCTAGAAAATTAAATTCTGAAAATTCAGCAAACCATAAGAGAATTCTTCTCTACCTGGAGAGGCAGTCTTAAGGGTGCATTGCCAATCAAGCAATCGTTGCCATCTTTGAGAAAAGCAAATATGTTTGGTTTTACGAGTCCTGGGAATTATCTTTCAGCTGTGCATCTGGCTTTCCTCTCCCTACACAGTTGTTTGTTCTCATTGGTGGAGCTCATTTTAGTTTTGGCACCATTTTTAAGGAGGTCTCACATGGGTGAGCCCAAAGGAATGTCACTTCTGCAGGTAAAGATTAGAAAGTAAATGTGTTTTAATTTGGAACAGCTGCTCCTGGAGATTAATGTGGATTTGGTTTTAAGTCTCTGCCTATCTCTAATCAGGTAGATTGATTCCCAAGAGTAGAACATTCCTTAACAAGAACCCAAACATTTTGTTCTAATTCTCAAAGCTTTTGGCTTCATTAAGCTGGGCTGCACACCCAGAGACACATCCGTCAGCGGTCCAGACAACCCATCGCACCTACCTGGGCTGCCGTGAATGACTTCTGAGTCATCGCAATGGGAAAGGAATGTAAATGAAGCGTTCACCGGCCATATTAATGCCACAAGAGGCTCAGAGGAAAAGTACAATTAAGATGGTAGTTCTTGGGGTTCTTTTTTAAAGATTACAAAACTTTAAGACCTTATAGTGTTTATATATTTAATTTTGTATTATTGTGGTAAAAGCGCACTGCAGGAGACACACCCTCAGCTCCCTTTTAAGCAGACATACTTCCAGCTCATGCTTGAGCAACCATGTGGAAACATTACAAGTGCAGCATCTGCCATTACTAAGCAAGTTCCCTCAGCTTCTGGCTTTTACCGTCTTTCCATCCCCTCTTTCACAATCCTCCCTTAGGAAACAGAAGGGTAAAAAGGATGCAATTCTATTATAATCTCCAAAACTCAAAGGAGTAATAAAAACATATCTAACTCAAAAACGATTTTTTTCTTACAATTATAGTGCCGCAATGCACCTCCATGGAGTCAGTTTGCAAACTTTAACTGGGTGCCCACAGACTGAAAATGAGATGGTTATGCGCCCCTTTCTCCAGTCCCTGGCAACGTCGTGGCTGTGTGAACCTGACCACTGCAGATTTCCATGTATGTGGAAACAGAATATTCACTTATTTGCATGTATGTCTATGAAGAGCTTAGTTCACTAAGCATGATGTCAAAGTTAACCAGTGGTATATACTGCAGAATTCCCTTTGGTTGAGGCTAGCAAGCACTTCCTAGAATGTATGTGGCATGGTTTCCTTATCTATTTGCCAGAGGTTGACGTCATTATAGCCTATGCTTTGAATAAAAATGCAATCAACAAAGAAATGGCTTCTTTAAATTTTTTTTTTTTTGTGGATTTCCTCATCACATCTCCTCCCTTCCATTCTTCTTGGGTTGTTCCCATTTCTTCTAAAGTTCATGTTTTCTTATTCTTTAGTTATAATTTTCACACACACACACACACACACACACACACACACACACACATCTATGTTTATAAATACAACCAGGGAAAACAATTTAATCTTTCTCATATGTGTTTACGGTTGACCTCTGGGATTGTCTATCCTCTCAAGGACTCATACCCGGTGGAGACTGATTCTCTCTCTACAAGCCTGTAGTTCTCTCTAGTAGATGCAAAAAAAATCTACATACATGCACTGAATAGCTATAAAACATTCGATTGGAGATACTATGGGGCCAAATCTTCCCAAAGAGTGAAACTGTCCATCAAAGAGAAATCAAAATCCAGTAAATCACACCTGTAGCCGCAGCTACCTGGAGGCCGAAGATAGATGTAGTCTTCATTAGGATCAAAGTATAATTTGTTAAGCACAAGAAAGACACTATATCTTGCCCCATGACTTTTAAGATGATCCTTTAGCATTTTAGGAAAATAGATTGAGAATCAATGTCTATTATAAATATGGGGTGTCAGGAGGAAAGTACATGTAAACTCTCGGTAAGATGAAGCAGGTCTAGTCTTAACAGGTTTCAGTAATATAATAATACTCTCTGCACAGCATAACCCCATAACCACACAGCATGTCTCCTGTAGGACCACAAACATGGAAATGGAATATTACAATTGTAAAATGCTGATGTTCCTATTGTCCATGGCTTTTGGGATAGCATTCTTTAAACTATTATACCAACCAAGGAGTTCATCTTCTGCCTCCTTGTGAACTCCTTCTCAAGCAGCTGTGTCTGACTGCTGTTGTAGAAAGTAACACTGCAGAAATGTCTTGGTGTTTTTAGAATATTGACTCTTCCTCCAATTCTAATGATTAGGAGACATGAAGCTTCATCCAGGAAAGGCTGAAACTGTCTTGTTTTCCCATACTCTTCTTGTTTCTTTTTTTTTTTTTGTGATATGAGAATCCAATAGGACCAATAAATACACACTATCCGGCTTGGTGCTTGGTTGCCCCCCAAAGGCTTCATTTCACCATCAACGTGTTAATGTTATAACTACAACTAAGATTTTGGAGAAAAAAACATTTGCTTCACCACCATTATGGGCTACCTGTATGAAAATCATCTACATGTTAAAATTAAAACACTAGCAAACAACACTCACTTTTTTGTCTTTATTGTATTTGGCAAATATCTCCTGGGCTCTTTCTTCTCCTCCATCTGTGAATAACATGATGATCTTGTTGCAATTGGCTCTGGAAACATTATACTGTTAAAAATGCATATATATGCAAATTATCCACGATGAAAATTAGGAAAAAGAAAACCAATATGAAAAAAAGCATGCTCATATTACACCCCACAAACAAAATGTCTGCTCGGTAGTATGCTCTAAAATCGGGCTGTGGGTCAGGCCAGCTTTAGCTCTTAGTACTTAGATAGCCAAACCTGCCACCAAATGTCACTGTCACAGACATCTCCCTAGACCATTGTGTTTTAAACTATAATACACTCCAGGCTATTTTTTCTTCATATGACTTGATTTCCATTTGTATACAACCAGCGTTTGTTTGTTTAGTGTTAGTTTTTCCTAAAGGAATTCAAGCCCTGCCAAAGTAAGACAATGTGATATTTAGACAGCACCTGGAACACAATACTTCCCCAGGTGCTGAGGAGTGTTTGGGGTTTGCATGAATAAAGGGTTTTTCTACAAACCTTTATTATTTTATACCAGAAGCAAACAAACAACATTCACTTGACATGATTCACACGTTTCACAGTAACCTTCCAGTCTGTTTCCAAATAGCCTTCCTGCTCTCCCGTCCTTGGTTGCCCTATTTCTATTGCCTTAGATGTTGGGATGACAGGCTGGTGAGGAGTCTCTCATCTGGTGCTCCTCGGGGCTCCTCCATAAATGCTGCCACCTCCTCCCTGAGCCTCCTTCCCCACCTCTGTCCTCTCCTGCCCTGTCACACAGATTCTAATCCTGCAAGACTCGATTCCAGCAATAAATCCTCTTAACCTTTAAGGTCTTTCAAAGAACTGAGCATAGAATAATGAATTAGCTTCAGAGGGCCATTAAAATGAACACTTTAATTTAGCAAGCTGGACTCCTCGGAGGCATCGAATTAGACTCTGAGCTTTTCTACTATTATGGAATGTGTTTGCCTAAATGATGAGAAAATGGATCGCACTAACTTCTGAATGCTCAGCTTCTTTGAAAATGTCAACCTTCTAGCTTGCTGCTAACTAAAAGAAGTATAATGGGAACCTAGCACATAATTTAAAAATTTCTAAAGGCCTCCTAAAGCAGAATAATAAGTTAATTCTAGTCCCGGATTCCATTTAAATTAGTCACTCAAAGTACTATCATTTCGATATGAAATCATTACAAAGTTAGTGAGAAAATATACACCATGTTCTTCTATCAATGTCTTCGAATGTCACTGTGGTATTTGATGCAATTCAAGTAGGCAATCTTCCGAAGTCCTTGAGAACCTCCTGTAATTGAGATCATCAGCCTTGGCCTCCAAATGAGCAATTATTTTTTAATATCAATAATCCCTATGTAGCACTGTAGCCTACCGAAGGCCCATACTCTTGTTTTCCAAGGACGATAAAGCCCATCTTTGGTACAAACATTAATGAAGGCATTTCCCTCTACTGGTGACAAGATCCTCCTTCACATTATTTTGGACACTGACAGTAAAAGCTTCTAATGAAGAGCTGGAAACCCAAGTATTGACTAACAATCTGTCACCTTCAACCATGGCTCTTACCTTTGGATACAATCTGTCTGCAAATTTAATGATGATTAGTGATTTTTATCAGAATGTCTAAAAAGAGACAAAATAAAATGACTTCTTATTGACACTTACATTAAGCAGCTGTTCAAACGCAAAGCTGAAGCCCTTCTTATAATCCGTTATCCCTTTGGCGGTGATGTTGTTCACAGCATCTTTCAACACTTTCTTATTTCTCACGTTCGCCTGAACCAGGTGCTGGAAGCAGCTTACATCCTGAGCATTGCTGTTAAACTGCAAAGAATAAAAAGAAAATGTATAAATGAACATTGAAATCAATCATGCAATTTTCATCAAATCTCAGCTTCATACACCAGCTCCTTGCGCAGTTTCCTTCAAAAAAAAAAAGGCAGAAGTAAGAAATTGAGCCAAGGACCCTGCAAAAATTTTACCTGTTTCTAAATTTGGGATTTGGTTTGTGTGAGGAACTTTTCAATTTTCACATATTAAAAATCCAGAAGTGATGTGCTTGCTCAGGACACAGAGAGAAAGAAGGTATTTTTAACTATAACTCATCAGAAAGAATTTCTTAGACAAAGGATGTAAGGAATGAGGTGAGCAGAGGCTATTTTGAAATTAAATAGTCTTTCCTTGGGACCGAAACAAAGGAAGCACTCTGAGAAAGCCGAGCACAATGGAGGCCTTTTAGGGAAATTGCTCCTCGGTGATCACATGCTAAGAATGCTGGAGAACCACCAAGGCGGTGCGTTGGACAAACAGATCATTATAAGTACAGGTGGGCGATGGGAGGAGAAACACCACCTCCAGTGATGCTCGCCTAGAACTGAGCGATGACGTTATCACCCGGGTAACTTCCCTAGCTCTAGGAGAAGTGCTCACACGGGCGGGTGCACTTGGTGTTTCCAAATGATGAAAATGCAGAGAAGGGCGCAATGAGACCCAGGATGTGAAAATGGGAAGAACTGCCCCAGTGTCCACTAAATCTGTAATTTGAGTAGGATCCCATGACACTGAGGTCCAGAGATGTGCTAAATGAAAAGAATGAATGATCTTGAGAGAAGAAAGGGGGCCAGACAGACAAATTGAAAAAGGATATTTGCAGATAAAAACCACAGTTCAATAAGTTAATGCATGCATTACAAATGATTACATATTATATAAATATAGTATGGTATTCTCCTTTTTCTAGACATAATTATAAGATTATAAGACGCAGTACAATATTCATCTGCCAAGTAAACATTTAGTAGCAATCAAGAATCACAACATATAACCATGCATTCAGACATAAAGCAAATTTCACATATACAAAAATATCCTCATACCACATATTTGTAAGCAAATGCTCATGGAGTGTTTACCTATCAGCTAAAATAGTATACATTTCCTCTTTGCAAATTTCCCACAAGACAGGCATTCACATTGTCCTCATGTGATCCTTGAGGAAATTCACACACAAATAAATGCTAAATAACTCGTCCATCAATGTGTAGTGTGAGAGACCTTGGAACACTCAGCCCTAACTGGGATGTTTCCATCAAATCCCTCCCTTAGGGCTCGGGGAAACCTGCAGAAGAGGAGGGAGAAAGAATGTAGGAGCCAGAGGGATTGCAGGACATGAAGAAAGCAAGGCCTTTGAAACATAGAACGACCACCACACATATGAGCTCACAGAGGCTATGGCAGTATGCCTACAGCCTGCTTGAGTCTGCATGAGAAGGGGTCCTAGAGTTGAGAGGAGAGGAGGACACGGGCTGCCATCTCTAAGCCAGATGCCATCTCCTACTGAAGTTCTGTGCAAGTGAGTCTCACTGGGGAAACAAACTAAGGGAAGGCCGCCACATGCCTAGAAATGGATCTCCAGAACCAAAGGAACTCAATGGCATCTTTGGGAAACTCTTAGTTGCTTAATGCTGCATCAGGGAAAATCTTATTTCTTTTTTACCTAACAGGTCCTTTGAACATATAATATGGCTTCTGGTTTTGTGTTTGCATGGGATTCCTGCGTGTGCAAACGTGTGTTTCTGTGTCTATATGTGTTTCTTGTGCTTTTTCTTTGACTTTTTCTCCTATTCTTTTTGTCCTCTTTTGATTTGCTTGTTTCTATTCTAATTATTTTTTTTTATTATTCATTAGATGCTGGTTTGTTTTCTAATGAGAAACAGAAAGAGTGTGGCTCTGGATGAGGGGGTGGGGGAAGAATTAGGAGGAGTTGGGAGGATTGTAATCCAAATCCATTGTATGAAAAGTATCTATTTTAAAATAATTTGTCCCTAGACAGACAACTAATGAGCAGTGAGAGTCAGGATGCAAACTTGCCAGGCCTTCAGCAGCCCACACTGCCTCTCAGCATATACACTGTGGTAAACTATGCTAGGTTCTATGAAGCACCCGGGATCACGCTCTGGAATGCACTTGGGGAAGAGTTTCCGACTTGGAAAGTAAAGGGTGGGAGAAATTCTCTCGAGAAACGGCACTTCTGAGGGGCATATATTTCAGAGACATGTTAAAGAGACGAGCGTGAAGAAAGAACATTCCAGGTGAACAGGCCATGTGTGGTGTCCTTGATTCAGGGTGTGGGGAGCTGCTCAAGGGTTTGAAGAGCTATTTAGCTTTGCCGTACATGAGGACCAATGACACCAGGTCAGAGAAGGCAGCTGGCATTAGATACCACGGCATCTTAGAGAGGCGAAGAGGAAGTAGGAATTCACTAGGTCAAATGTTAAGTGGCTGCAAGGTTTTATGCCAAATGCAGAATAATTTTTGGAATATTTAGGAGGTCAGGCTGGCCAGCTCTTAATAGACCTCCAAAGTGCACACCCAGAGGCTACCGAAGTCACCCAGTTGACAGTCCTTATGCTACTCAGGGGAATGGTTAGAGAGGGAAGGGCTGAGCCAGCGTCTGTTTAGGAGAAAGGAGCAACAGATGGATTTCGCACGGGGAGGAGTCCAGATACATATCTCGAGCTGCCGCCAGGTTTCTGACATGCCTCTGAACAGTCTGCAGGAGTCTGCTGGGGGACACGTCGGAACTAGGAAGAAAAACAAGGTTCACCTCAAGGTGAGATTTCAGCCAGTGTGAGACAGAGGAGTGGGGGTGCCAAGAACCGATAACATCTGAAGCTGGAGGCATGAAAGTGGTCCTGGCTAAAGATTAAAAGGGAGGAATAGCTTTACCACAGACATTTGGCCTACAGCCAGGCGAATAACAGTGAAGTAGAGCAGGAATTCCCAAAAATCCTAAGACTGAGTTCCCATAGAAACAGAGGGAGCGGGTATTTCATTGGAAGGGAGCAGGGAAGGAGGGAAAGGAAGGAAGGAAGGCTGAAGGGAAGTTGTGAGGAAGAAGGCAATGAGGCCTGGAAACAGCCCACTGAGGTTAGCCTGCGCAGAGGCACTTCCAGTAAACAACAGCAGTGTGTTCAGGGCAAATTCTCACTGTATCCTGGTGGGGTGGCACTCACAGAGTGTACTTGGTTGACCTAGGAATAATTCTTTAAAGCTAAGTGCCATGGGGGCAGGAGGAGACTGGGAGCAAAGACAGAGGGAAGAAGAGATGGCAGACAAAACACAAAACCTGGAGGAAGATGGGAAATACGGCCACGTAGAACAGTGAGGAAAGTGACCTGGAGAGAACATCCCCCCAGGAAGCAGAATGGCGGAGGCATAGGAACAAGCTGCAGCAGTTCGGGTCTGCAAAAGGTAATTGTTGCTACCTAGACGTCTAACACCTTTCAGGAACACAAGGAAGGTCTGGGGAAAACAGAGATGAAACAGGAAGCCAAATATCCCAACAAGAGAAATAATCCAAGTGGGTTCTCATTTGTATTTTGAAAAGTGTTTTCAGGAAGGCATGGCAGATGGATAATAAACTTCCCATGTATTTGTTAACCATTTTCTATGAACTCAAATATTGAAAACCATACCTACAGTTTATAGGACCAACCCCACACCACTGTCCGTCATCTAAGAATGGAGAGTCCTCTGTGATATGATACAAGCTTTAGCCCAGGATTTCCATTATGAAAACGAAAGAAAGTGAGAAGTCTTGCATTAGTCACCAAGATACGAACACTTTGTTGGTACAACAATAGCCAGTATCTGAGTTTAGAAAAACAGAAATAGTCCCAGGAATTAATACGCAGACAATGAGTGCAGGATAATCCATGGCCTGATGTCTTCCTTTGCCCTTGGCCTGCTTCTAAGGCAAAAAAAGTGAAGCATCTCATTAAGTTTAATACAAAACAAGTGAATGCAAATTCAATTCATTAAGAGCAAATTTAGTGGTGTATACAGAAATCTTACAATTGCACTCATAATAAAACTCATAAATAATGCAGACAAAGGAATTACTTGCAATATATAATTCCCTATGGCTAATCTTATTCTCCCAGAAAAGCAATGATAAATTTTAAGGAGTCTAAATTGGATGGGATTATATTTCAGACATCCTAGACTTATCTGCTTTATATATATATGTGTGTGTGTGTGTGTGTGTGTGTGTGTGTATGCACACACAAGCATATGTGCATATACATGTATGTATACACAGACATATATGTATGTATGTATATATATATATAAATATATATATCAAACAGCTGTTCTTATAGGTGGAGGCTACTTGTTCATTCCAGGCCACCCAGACCCTAAATAATCACACAGAAACTATATTACTTGCAACACTGCTTGGCCAATGATTCTAGCATATTCCTAGCTAGCTCTTACATCTTAAATTAACCCATTTCTGTTATTTTGTATTTTACCATGAGGCTGGTGGTTTACTGGTAAAGTTCCAGGGCATCTTTCTCCTTTGACAGTTACATGGCGACTCCCGCCTTCTTTCCTCCTTTCTCTGTTTGGAATTCCCACCTTACTCTATTCTGCCCTGTCATAGGCCAAAGCACCTTTATTCATTAACCAATAAAAGCCACACACATACAGAAAGACTTCCCGCACCAAGTTCTCGGTAAGACATACCCAGGTATTAATTCAAAGCTGAATATTAAAACATTAGAGCAAAGCTATGAGAATAGCTTTATAAATTTGGGAACCATGCATTGTGACGGAGAAGATACATTTAAGGCCCCTAACTTTATCTATTAAGAGAATATCTGAACACCACATCATCAGAAATCCAAAGCCATAACTCATGAATTTCTTCTCTGTCCCAAAAGTTAAACCATGCAGGTCTTTGATGATAAGCAATCAAAGCTTCCTGCTGAGCCAGGAAGCCTGCGGGTGAACCAAAGCATGAGCATTAGTAAGTGAGACACTGCTTCTGATCACTCCTCCCTCTGCAGACCCTGTCCCCTTCCCACAGCTGTCCCCAGTCAGTCCCCAACACTTCTCCCTGCTTCTCTCAGTTGCTCTTAGTAGAATTCTTTCCTCAAGACCATGCTTTGTTAGAAGCTCCCTCTCCCCCACACTGAGAATGCCTTTATAGACCTTCCACGGGGGGCCAAAGAAAATGCGCCTTTACCACCTCTGCCTCTCTAGTTCTGGGCATTGAAAAACTCACTGAATGGAGCCGTCAATCCGCTTCATGCTTTGCATGTGGGGCTTAAGGAAATGAGAGGTTGGTGTGGAATATTCGCCGGTAATTGAGCCCAGGGCTTGAAAGGAGGGAATGGCACGCTGGCTGTGCTGGCTCTGCCATCTTCTCTGCACTTCTACACCAGCGAGTATAAAAACACTCTGGGGAAACGCTTGAATGAGAACAAGCAAGCCTTCTGCTCGGAATCGGGCACAACTTAGATGCTACGTTATCTGTCACAACATCATTTAAAGATTATGAGCAAAAAAATAATACTGTGGTCCATACCGGAGCCAGACCATATTCCTAATTAGGGACCATTCAGGCAAAGCAGCCTCAGTGTTAAGGAGATTTAGGCACAGCGCACGTGAGAAGACAAGCGTGTCTAAGTGTGGCGTTAGTCTGAAGCCATTTGCTAGAGGAGCACAATTTGCTCATGTCAGTACTCTAAAACCCTTTCCTAGACAGGATCATGTTCAAGTACACAGCTACAGTATCTCAGATCTGTTAAGGCAAGCTTGTTGCTGGGTTTGTTTGGCTTTGCTTTGCTTTTGTTCCTTGGCCATCTCGTCATTCTGATACAATGAAATGTTGTTACTGTGTGGCACAGCATCAAGTCGGAGCCGCAACCGAAGCTTCCAGAAACTGCCTTCAGATCTAAGTACCACCTAAGTTACATACCATCACTCCGTGGAGCACACGCCTCCCTCGGACAGGGTGGAAGAAAACAAGAACCTCAAATTCTAAGATTTAAGCTAAAGCTATCAGAAAGATGCTGGCCTCATCTTGGAACCTCACGAAACTTAGTTTTGACCTCTTCCTTTCATGGAAGAGATTCTCTTGCACAGACGCAAAGCTTTATACAGAGCATTTCATTCAACACTTTGTAGCAGGCCAGATGGGTATAATTAGTAACCCCTTAGATTTTGAATAATTGTTCAATAGCTAAATTATTCCTTATAATAGGCATAAATGTCTGGAACTCTAGCTGAATAACTCAAAAGCAGGACACTTTGTTTGGGATATAGATAACATTTTTAAAAAAATAGACTTTATTCATGTAAGATAACTACAATAAATAATAGGTAACAGATTTATACCAGTTATTTAGTTCAAACTCACAACCTAAATAACCATCTTCATAAAATGAAATTATAGTAAAAGTGTTGCTATTCAGACCTCGACCACCAGATGGCAGTGTAGGAAAATAAAAGGAAAGGGCACAGAGCCCAACTTCAAAATCTTGGTTATAACAGTTTTATGTACTTAGTTGATTACTGTAGAAAACGACTTTAAATTTCACTTTAATCGTCATATTATTTCATAAGAAAATTTAAGTTAAAATTTATGTCAAAACAAAATTGTTTTAGAACCATGAAGAGCTAGATGGTACCGTCTCAGTTTGAACCATGAAGAGCTAGCCAGCACCGTCTCAGTGCAGACACAGACACATTCAAGAGGGACAATGAAGAACTGCTAATACCTGGGCCTCTGACCACGCCTGCGGGTTTGACCTGGGTAGAGGCTGGTAATAAAATGAAAACCATGTTTGCAACATGGGTACGGATGTGAGCTACCTTCCAGTACTTCCAATAACACGTGCAAGATTTATACTAAAAGCAGACCAATTATAGGCACGCCTGGGATATGTTCAGAGGAACTGAGATGCAGAATAAATCTCCATTGAAATGGAAAGTAGACTTAGGCAAAGGCAAATGTGACATCTTTTTTAACTAGGCTGGCAAAAGTCTGAGTGGTGGTTTTGTCTGCACTTGGACGAGTGCTCTGCCCTGCCCAGTGAGCCACACCCCATCCCCAAGTGCTCTGCCACTGCCCAGCGAGCCACACCCCATCCCTGTAAGTTACTTTTAAATTTGAAACTATAAAATTATTGCTTTAGCATTTTATCAAAGTATTTAAAGAGATGATATATACATCAATAGCATACTCATTTATAATCTCTACAGATGTTTCATGGAGTTTGTTTTTCTTTATTTTCTTAGTGTTTAGCCACAGTGCAATTTATAAGTCTCCATACCAAGTGGTACCAATCTGTTTTTTGAATAGAGAATTATTCCTTTTATTAAATAATTATTATTTGATGATCAGTCTGTTCTAAAAATTTTAACTATATTCTTATAACATTATCTTTCACTCTTACTATACCATAAATTTATTACTTTTTACATTAATAATAAAATGCTTATTTCACATATATTGAGAATTAATGTGTGCCAGGCTGAACACGCATCATGTCACAGAACCATCAGCAAGCTGCCGTGATCTTTAGTTGGCTTCTTCTTGGACAGTTATGAAGACTGAGCTTATGTGAGGTAGAGAGCGCTCAAAGCCACACAGTCACCCAGAGTCACTTCAGGGCCACACCACGTGACATTTCTTCAAGTCTGAATTGGTATATTTTAATAGGAAAACAAGAAACAACCACACCGTCACAATGCCTTTGTTCCACATCCGTCTTCCTATTAAATGTTAGAACCACGGCTTTCCAGTCAGGTGAAAACTGCCTAAATCTAGTAGCTAACCTGGCAGCTAGGCCTGTGTGCTTCCTAAGAAGAAGGGAAGAAGGCTTGGAGCAGCATTGGTGAGGAGGGGGAGAGGAGGGTGTGGGAGGGGAAACCATGATTGGAATATACGGTATTTCAATGAAATTTTTTATAAACGAAAATTAAGACTTTCACTTGAATCTATTTTTATTCCAAGTAGAAATAGTTACTCAGTCTTAGGTTTTGTAACTTTAGCACAGGCCCTGAGCTGATTACTCTTGTGTGGGTCCCAGTGCTTAGGAGAGATGCCACAAACATCTTCACTCACAACAGTTCCTGCTCTCCATTGCTCAAGGTCCTCAGCTGACACTACTGTCCCAACAGGGCCTGCCGGTCCATTGCATAAAACAGAATCACATGAATAAAGGATTTTCTACTATTTAATTCAATCTAGAAAAGTCAGGTCCCTCTCAGGCCCCAACCTCTAATGATCATGGCAGGCCCACGTGATTCCGTTATCTCCTGTAAGCTTTAATCATGCCTTTCTGAATCAAAGGGCTGCACTAGGTCACCCTGAAAGCCACTCCAGTTCTTATTTATTAATATTTTCATAAATATTTTCATTTTAAAACAAATACTTCAATTAACTTAAATCATAACTTATACTCAGTCTCTTCACCCTGCCTGAAATGTTGACTATATTGCTAAGTATATTCCAGGATTTGTGCTATATTTTACCTATATTTTTAATAATAAAGACATTTTATAGGTTGATGGCACAGTCATTTTATTGTCACAAATTCCACTAAGATGACTCAATATTCTCAATTTCCATAATTTTATTTTTATGAGTTCTTTGACACTTTTATACAATGTATTTCAATCATTTTTATGCCCTCTCCCAACTCCTCTGGGGGCCAATCTGTCCATCCATCCATATTCCTATCCATCCAATTTTCTGCTTTCTTAATCAAAAACAATAACAAAACTCATCAAGTAGAATTCGTGCCGCCATATACCGTCAGGTACACGGCTATCCACTGGACTGTGGGTGACCTGCATCCCTAAAGAAAAGTGACCCTAGCCCCTTCAGTTTCCCATAGCTAGGAGCAGGACACGCGAGCCGCCTCCTCGCTCTGGGCTGGGATGCATCTGGCTTGGGCTTGCACAGAATCCATGCATGCTATCATTAGCATTGAAAACTCCCATGTTGATGACAAGAGAAACCTGTTCTGAGTGAAGACACTGAAGAGGCTGGAAACACGCCGTCTTCTCACGGAGGAGCGATCTCCACTGAGCATCCTCGCTCACTCCTGCTGGCTGTTTGTGTTTTCTGCTGTCATCAGTACATTATGGCGTCACTGCGGCATAGCACCTGCCTAACCGGCAGCACGGACAGGCTCTCCTGCACACCAGCATTCTGGAACATAACTTTGGTCTCATTTCTATTGCAAATGTTTCCCCGCTAGTCTTCTGGCTGCTTTACTCTCACTCCTGAAGACAACATCTGAGATGATCATCAAATGACACACTCTTTGATCTGTCCCTTCCCAGCAGCACAGTGACACGAGCCTGGTGCGCTCAGTATTTTCATAATTCCTGAAGCTGATTACTCAGTAGCTGGGGAGAAAATGGTATTCACACTGGAGTCATGGCTGACTTGGCTTGAACAACATGTGTAGTGATGAGCACACATCACATGTCACGATGCAGAGACACTGCAATGCTGATGATAATGGATGAGGAGGAGTGTGGCCGCACAAAGAAACACGTTCAACTAGTAAGTGACTGAACTGTGATAAAATCCAGACTTCTTACGCCACTTTTTCAGTGTTGTTACAGGTGACAATAACTAGTGTCTGATCACAGTGGCCGTTGCAGGCTTTGAAACGGCTACAGAGATATTGTCTTAACTTAAATGTGCTTGCATATGTGTGTGTCTATGGGTGAGACTGTGTTTGTGTGTGTGTGTGTTTGCGCATGTATGTTTGTGTATGCGGTATGTGAATGTATGTGTGTGTGCGTGCTGTGTGTGTGAGTCCATGCATGCCACAGTGCAGCTGTAGAGGTCAATGGAAAACTGTGACTTGGTTCTCTCCATCCACCTTTACATGGGTTCTGGAGACTGAACTAAGGCTTGCAAAATGTGTTATCAATTGAGCTATCTTGAAGTTCAAGAAGCACAGATTGTGGTAGATGAAAGAGCATATAGCAAATAAGCAAAGAATAAATATTTATAACACACCAGTGGGAGAGAAATGCCATAAAGAAAAGGGAAGGAGGTGGAGGGACAGAACAACATGACAGAGTGACTACACAGGAAGTCTCTCCAGGCTGTGCTAGTGCAGGAGGGGCAGAGGAATCCAAGCACAAGGCATTGACCGTCTGGGGGGGGGAAGCACGCAAGGCTGGGAGCATTGAGGTGCACATTCAGTCAAGCAGAGCTCATCTCTAACCTGTACGCCTCTCTAAGATACCACAGAGCAGGTAGAAACACTTTCTAAACAACATTATCAACATCTTCAAAGGGTTCTTTTAAGTAGGAAAGGGCATCTGGGACCAAAAAGACCAGCCAATGAGAGTTTGGAACGCGGCCTGAGGGGGCTGTATTGGACTGAATTCAGTTCCACCGAGGTCACACACGTTTGGAAAACGAGCTGCATGTTTATGTATAAGTTAACAAAAACCACTGCAAAAAATAATTATCCATAAAGCACAGAGTTAGGGCTGGGGAAATTACATGAAAAATTACATTTTGAAATACACGTAGAGGGATGCATGGGTTAATAAACTAAGCATCAGGATGATTAAACAGGGGGGAGTAAATGGCAGTCCTTCCCTCTGAAATGAATATGAAAACTTACGCAAAATGTCATCTTATGATGATGAGGTTGTATTTTAAAATTGTTAAAAGAAAAAAAATTCCATGCCCGAGTCCATGACTTTCAAGTTGGGCTATGTTCGTCAAAAATTTGAAAATGATTTTTAGTCCTTTAGGAATTTGCTGAAATGGGATTATTCTTTATTTAATAGTAAAAAAAATAAGCCTGTGGGTTCTATTAATAAATACCTGTAGTAGCCATTTATATTTTGAATCATTTGAATTTTACCCCACTAAATAATTAAGAACAAACATACTAATTTAAACAAGCAAATAATTTTGCCAGTCTATTGCACAGGCAAGTCCTAGTCTTCTTTTTTCTTATACTCAAAATTAAAGGAATAAACATCATTTGAAAGAGCTTAACCAATAAATACTGAAATACCACAAAGTCTTTTCTTAGTTTTCCAAGGCTCCAAATGAGTCAATAACAGTCCTATTTGTGACTGCCTTACCTTCAATAATCACATCGCTCTGTAAATACCACACAAGCAACAAATCTCCAGGTTCCAAAAGCTTGGGGCCCCACATCATTTATGCAAAGCCTTTTTCTGGCTTGTCAACACTTCTTAATAAATTTATAAAGTAATTATGCTATACTCTTTCATCCTTTAAGATTAGATAACCTTCATCAATTTGACTTGTTTGACTATGCAAATATGTTCTTTCTCAAAGTATTTTCTTCACAGTGTGATGTGGGAAGTCCTGTCTATGTGTTGCTTTTATTGGTTAATGAATAAATAAACTGCTTTTGGCCTATAGCAGGGCAGAACAGAGGTAGGCAGGGAAAACTAAACTGAATGCTGGGAGAGAGAAGGCCGTGTTAGTAGATGCCTTGTAGCCCCACTGGAGACAGGCGTTCAGGACGGAACTTACCTGGTAAGCCACAGCCACGTGGAGACACACAGATTAATGGAGATGGGTTAGTTTAAGATATAAGAGTTAGCCAGAAATATGTGTCCTTTCTTTATAGTCTTTAAAAAAAGAGCCCTCAAAAAAAAGCCTGTCTCTACATCAAAAATGCAAGGGGAAGGGGAAGAACTTTGTTTCTTCTAGAGACCTTAATTCTTCCTCCAACCTATTTAACATACCACTCCTTCTACACTGGACATGAAGTAGCCCCCACTCGTGATTAAACACTTAGTGTCCAGCTGGTGGTGCGGTTTCAGGAGGCTGTGGAATCTCTGGAGAGTGGAGTGCCAGAGGAACTGGGTTGCTGGTGACTGACCCGGCTCAGGTCTTTCTTTCTGCTTCTGGGTCTACGGGGATGAGAACAAGACGCCTCAGTTCCTGCTGCCAAAGACTAAGAAGCAGCTCTATTGTCACACCTTCTGGTCAAGACGGACTCCATGCTTCCTCTGTAAGCTTGAATAATGACTTCCTCTTGACACTGATTCTTGTCAGGTATTTGGTCAAGACACAAGAGAATAACTTCCTATACCAACCCAAAATGGCGACGGAGTAAAAGTAACCAAATTTTAAGTCTGAGTAATCAAGATCTTAAAAATCTAAGACAGTGACCAGCCTGGCTTACGACATGATTTAGAAGCCTCGGATAGATGCTAAATGCCTCTCCTTAATAAGCATGGGTGTCCTGACATCCCCTTCCACAGTGGACTGGCATCTTCTTCTTGCACAAACAATTACCAGAGATGCCATCACAACCATTATGTGGGGATTGCTTGGAGGACTTGCTAGATGTG